>VXAB01010398.1:122543-281257 GCA_013399175.1 Odontophorus gujanensis | reverse complement strand
CAGATGCAAATTAAGAATGGATTTCCTAAAGGTTTCCATCATACAGATGGGAGAACAGAACAGATATAAGCACCCTAATCATCTTCAGAACAAAGTCTGGTGAAACATCCCACACCACCTTTAATTAGATTAAGAAGCAGTAAAGCACTCCTGCTATTGAACCCTTCGCTACCAGAATGACAGCCTCAAACTAAGAAAGTGTTTTGTTTTGTTTTATGTGAGTCAAGAGAAGTCTGTGGTAACTGGAAAAAATGCAGTGTCATGTTCATTTTTAAGAAGGGTAGAAAGGATGACCTGGAAAACTACCGACTTGTCAACCTCACCCCTGCGCCAGGGAAGATCATGAAACAGATCCTTCTGGAAGCATATGGAAGGAAGGGAGCTGATAGAAGACAACCGGCACGTTTTTATCAAGGGCAAATCCTGCCTGACTAACCTAGTGGCCTTCTATGACATAACTGCATCAGTGGACAAGGGAAGAGCCACTGGTGTAATCTATCTGGACTTCAGTAAGGCCTTTAACCCAATCCTCTGCAACATCCTTCTCTTCAAATTGGAACGATCTGGGTGGACTGTTTGATGGACAAGGAACTGGTTGTGAGACTGTACCCAGAGTGTAGTGGTTAACAACTCAACTCAATGACCAGGTGGGGACCGGTGATGAGTGGTGTCTCTTGGGAGTCAGTATTGGAACAGATGTTCTTTAGTACCATCACCAGTGGAATCATGCGCACCCTCAGCAAGTTTGTGGATGACACCAAGATGTGAGGTGCAGCAGACAAGCTTGAGGGATGTTAGGCCATCCAGAGGGACCAAGACAGGCTGGAGCAGTGAGAGCGGGAGAATTTCACGAGGTTCAACAAAACAAGTGCAAAGCCTTGAACCTGAGTCATGGCAAATCCTGTTACTGGTACAAGCTGAGGTATGTAAGGATAAAGCACAGCCCTGCCAAAAAGGACTTGGGAGTACTGGTGGATGGCGAGGGACCAGCAATGTGCCCTCACAGCCCAGAAAGACAATTGTATCCTGAGCTGCATCAGAAGAAACATGGTCAGCAGGGTGAGGGAGGTGATCCCGCCCCTCTGCTCTGTGCTGGTGAGGCCTCACCTGGAGTACTGCATCCATACATGGAGTTCTCAGTACAGGAGAGAAATTGATCTGTTGAAGCACATCCAGAGGAGGGCAACCAAAATGATCCAAGGGATGGAACACCTCCCTGATGAGGTCAGGCTGAGAGAACTGGGAATGATCAGCTCCAGGGAGATCTGAGAGCAGCCTTTCAGGATCTAAACTCAGTATCTAAAGGAAGGCTAAATTAAGGAAGGGGACAGATTCTTTAGCAGGGTCTGTTGTAATAGGATGAGGGGAAATGGTTTCAAACTAAAAGAGATTTCACTTAGATATATGAAAAAAGGTTTTTCCGATAATGATAGCGAAGCACTGAAACTGATTGCCCAGAGAGGTGGTAGATGCCCCATCCTTAGAGACATTCAAGGTCAGGCTGGACAGGGCTCTGAGCAACCTTATGTCATAGTAGGTGTCCCTGTTCATTGCAGGGGACTTGGACTAGTCAGCCTTTAAGGGTCCCTTCCAATTCAAATGGGTCTATGATTCTACAAAGTAACTGATGGTAGGCAGTAGCATCTTAAACTGCAGTTTCACATTAAAGTTTCAGTTCCATTAAGTACTCACCACTGCCAAGAGAGGTAGCCTTCTCCCCACATCCCTCCCCCAGTTTCTTCCCTCTGAGACGTGCTTTTGCCAAGTCCTTGTTCCAGCACACATTTGATTGCAGCACAAAGCCAATTCATCTCACTAAAACAGCAGAAAGTAAATTGGTTTTGGCTGGAAAGCAAGCTGAATTGGCTTACTATGTGATCAAGTGAGCACCAGAGTTGGTGCAAGACAAAGAGAAGACAAACCGTATGGCTAAAAACAGGAACAGTAAAAGAGGTCTAGGAGAGATGGGAATGGTAAACAGCAGAATAAGCTGTTAACACAGTTCAGCTGGAGCAGGAAATCACAGCCTTACTGTGCTCCAGCAATTTACAAAATACATGTCCAAGTACTCAGTTCCCGTAGCCATCTCCTCATTCCAGGGACACCAGTTCCTCTGATACCCACAAATTACTTAAAGAGGATTTTGCATTTAGCCCTACAATAGGGCCGCACTGCAACAGCTGCACATCTTAAGCCCGAATTCAAGAAGCACTGGTACCCCAAGTGTGCTGCTGTATAAGCCTTTGGAAAGCCAGGGATTTTTCTTGTCCCAGCTCTTCTCAGGGCTCTGCCATGCACCGCGGGCCTCGGGAAACTTTCCAGAGCTCCAGATTAGCCGGGCATCATGCCACATGAGCCCCAGCATCGTACCGTTCCAGCACCGACAGCTCTCTCCGTGGGACTGCACAGTGAGCATCCAGCACGCAGCAGTTCACGGGTCAGCCCCGGGCTCTCTACGCAAGAGGAGATATCCCCATGCGAAAAGGCTTCGTGTCTGTCGGCTTGTCACTTTCCACGAGAACAGAGGCCCCGAGGTTTCGCTCTGCCCCACGCGTGGGCCGGGCGAGGCGGCAGCGGCGCCCCACGCTCCCAGCCGGGCATTCCCGGGCGGGTATGGCGCAGGTGCTGCCCCGCGCCAGGGGCCGCCTCCCCGCGGCGGGAGGAGCGGCGGAGGTGGAGGGCGGTCCTGGGCTGGCCGGGAGCCGGAGCTCCGCGCTGCCCGCAGGTGAGGGGCGGCGGGGCGGGGGGCTGCAGGGAGATCTGGTGGCACGGGCACGACCTCGTCCCGCTGCGCTCTAGGGTCTTAGCTTCCTTTCGGAGCAGCCGAACGGGGGAGAGAATCTCTTTGTTAATTGTTAGCCGGAAAGAAAAATGGGTTTCTTTCCTTAATGGCACCCAGAGGGGAAGGAAGGGAAGTCGTTAAGCGAGGTCTGAGCTTGATCAGACAAAACCGTATCGACCTGATACCGGCTGAGGAGCACAGCTTTGGGCTCCAATGGACAGCCTTCAGCGGCATCTGTTGTGGTAGGACAGGGGAAACGGCTTCAAACTAAAAGAGGGGACGTGTAGGTTGGTTATAAGGAAGATTTTTACAATCAGGTTAGTGAAGGACTGGATCAGGTTGACCAGAGAGTTAAAGGATGCCCCCAGCGCTCCCCCTCCAAACTTAGAGACATTCAGGTCAGGCTGGAAGGAGCACTGAGCAACCTGATGTCACTGTTAGTGCCCTTCTCTGTTCATTGCAGAAGAGTAGGACTAGGCGGCCTGTAAAGGTCCCTTCCAACTCAAACAATTCCATGATTCTTTCTCTGCGTGGCCGGTACACCTTGTCCTTGCAGCAAAGAGCAGATTTAATAAATAAATTCAGTGTAAAAAGTGTTGAATGTAGAAAAAAGTCCCACTTGATGACTAGGAAAAGGTAGAAAAAAAATACTGAAGTTACCTGTAGTTTAAATAAGTTTACTTCTTGCTCTTCTTAAGGAAGCCTTTACTGAGGCTGGAGTCAGCATGAAATGGTTGCTTTCTGTAGGCACTGGTCAATGAATAACTTTGAGTGGAGCTGTAAAATGAATCAGTTTTATTTTCTAGTGCAGGAAGTTACTTGTGAAAGAAAGAGTACATGTAAGAGACAAGATGCCTCATGCTGGGAGGCGATACCAAGATAAGCAAGGTGGGTACCGTGAGAATCATGGATCTGACAGATACGAGGAGGAGAGAAAAATGAGAAAACCAAACCCATACAATGGAAGGTACGTCTTATATCCTTACAGGAGCATATCCGAGCAAGTCTGCGGTGTTTGTCCTCTCCTTTGTTTGGTTTTAAATTCATATTTCAGTAGTAAAGAGAGCAGTTTCTTGAAATCATGAAGCATGAACATTCCACATTAAGAATCGGGAAACTATTTTACACTTTGAAATTTTAAACAGTTTTTAATCTTTCTATTGAACTCTAGGGTAGCTGCAGGCTAAGAGGAAGAAGAAAGGCTGTGTGTCACAGACAGGCCTGTGCATTTCATGGGGTTGTCTGGATAAAGCTAGATCACAAGTAGTTAAAGTGTGGCCCTGGCTCTTTGTACAGCTGCTTAATGGATCAGCAACTGACAGGAAGTCAAGGCCTGCCAATTCACATTGTATTATTATATTTAACATCAAAGGGACTTACTGAATGTGTAGATTGTTCTAGTTCAGCTATGAACAAGTTAATGGTAACCGAAAACAAAATCAATTTAAATAGTTGCAGTCAATAAATGGACTTATTTAAGTGCCTCAGGTAGTTTGTGGCACGTGACAGCAGGTCGGCCACTGTCAGTGCAATAACCAAATAAGCAAATGGAAGGGATGGAGTGACAAATCAGTTCTCAGGATATTACACTCTTCCATTCAGCCTGGATAGCCTACAGCACATTAGAACTGATCTTAGACTGATTTTCTTTCAGGGCATGCTGTTGGCTGCTTTGTAGATCTGCAGCTGTAAACAGCGTTAGCAAAAGAGCTCTGGCAGTAAGGTGTTCCTCACACCTGCTTAGCCTTTGGGGGCATGGTTGTAAGGTAATAATAGAGTCAAAGAACGGGATGGAGGTAGGTATAATAAAGATTCTTTAAAATCCTCCATGATAATGCACATTTGAGCAAGAAAAACAGGGATGAGAATAAAAGCAATAGTGGAGCACGCTTGTACAGACTAGAAAGGGTACTTTCAGCTGAGTATAAAAGATGTGGATGATAGCCCTATTACAAAAACTACTTAATGTATTTTTTTTCCTTTTGTCTCTTTTAATTCACGAAAAAAATGAAAGGGGAATAGAAGTCAGCCTAAGAATCATCTTCAGAGGCTGAATGATTGCTCTTAGTGAAAGCAAAGATCAGGAGCGAATATAGTTAAATTATCTTGAACTTATTAGAGGGAGAGCAGCAAATGCTGTATGAATCCTACTGTGAAAGAAAAAGAAAAAAAAGTCAGAGGTTTGTCACTTAGCTTAACTTGCAATGTGTGCAGGGATGGCCTAAGTTGAACCACCTCTTAGTAGGGCACTCCACTGGACTTCTTGGGTTTGCTGTTATTTATAAATGATTGGACATACTGGAAAATGGTGGAAGGACCATAAGGGCCAACGGACAATCCCTATATACTCTGAGAATTAGGGAAAGGGAAGCTGCAGCTACAGATCTGTAATGGCCATGGAGATCATTCTTGGAGTCAATAAAGAAACTGACAAGAACCAGCCTTCACTGCAACTAATCAAAAAGCTTTTCCATCAGTTCTTTTTGGATGGAGTTTGGCTTAATTTAACAACGTTTCCCCTGTGTACCAATCTTGAAAAGAACAACTGATTTTGTAAGGAAATTACAGTATTTTGGTGAAGTCTTGGATTTATTGACCAAAAGATCTCCAGATCTCATAATTGAAGAGATATGAAGAGTGTTGTAGGAACTGTAATTTGGGTGCCTAATGCTCTCAGCCTTCGTGAGCCAAAACTGTCTAGCCAAAGTATGTCTTTCACAATGCATTTCTGTCTGAAACTTCTATGTTATACTTTCTCTCATTGCTAAGGAGAAAGAGTTGCATCACCCTGAGCTGGAAAGTCCTGAAGGAAAACAGGAGCAAAGGGGGCCAGAAGAGGCCCATTCTGAGGGGGAAAAAAACATCTAGAAGAAAGTTGTTGTTTTGTTTTTTTTCTTTCCTAATTGTACTCAGATACTGAACATTGGGGGAGGGTTTTTTGTTTTGTTTTTGCTTGTTTTGTTTTCTGGCAAGTAGCAAGATACAATAGAGAGAAGCAGCTGCATCAGAAGTACCAAAGGGATTGCTTTCAAGTTAACTGGAAGTCTTATAAATCACACAGCTTATTTAATTTATGTGACACAGCTGCACAGGATGCCTTGATGGTTGCACAAGACCCAGGACAGAGGTCAGGAAAATCAGGAATGTTTCAGCCAAAAAGAGCTGTTGGCAACTACATGTAAAGTTGTTAGCATTGGTCTTGTTATTGAAGATCTTAATTAAAATGTAAAAAAACTACAGTGAGCATGATTTAGTGTGAATGCACAAGATAATATTATTAAGTTGAGTCTGGAATTGGATGAAGATAAACCACAGTGCAGCAATACTAGGAAACAAAATTACAGTTGAAAATGCTGATGTGTGGATAAGAAATTCAAGATAGTAACTGAATTGGAAGACTTAAAAACAATAATACAGAACAAGACTTAAAATACCTACTAATAATTTAACATCATCCAGCTGTACCTTGAAAGGTCAAGTTCAAAGTCTTCAAATGAGGGAGAACATTTAGATTAGACCAAGCATTGACGAAACAATTTGCACTTTCTTTTAAGCTGAGTGTTAGCTCATTTTAAAGGAGACAGTTGAACTTTTCACGCACAGTAAGTTCTGAGAATTTTTCATGTTGTAATGTTCACAAGAGAGCATGAACTAATTACTGTATATTACCCATATACTCCACTGTAGGCCAGCAAAAGATAGCCGTGGTGACCAGCACTCAAGGGCTTCCACCATGGGCTCAGACCCGTACTCTAAAGTTTCAGCAGCATCACAGGAGTACTCTGACCCACCACCACAGTATTACCCCACCAAGGAAACCTTCTCCATGAAGTGTTCAAAGGTATGCACAACAAGAGGTACGTGCAATTTTTACCACCTGCCATCCACTCCTCCCCCTCAAAAGGCTGTTCTTGGTTTCCATGTCTGTGTTTAGAAGCACAACAAAGTAAATCCGGGGGAATACATAAAATACAAAAATGAAATTCACGAATGACGTGGCTGCAGATAAGTAACTGTAAATTAGTAACTTGAAGAATCAAAAAAGCAACATTTATAGAGAATCATAGATACCTGAAGATGCCTGTCCAGAATACACAGCCACAGTACCAGCGCAGGTCGTGTGTTATGCAGCAAGAGGTAAGCAGTAAAATGTATTTGCATCTGTAGGCAGTCTAAATTTTGCTGTTGAAGCTTTGATGCTGGATTATTCCGACACGTTTTTCTCACACTTTCTTTCAACTCTGTATTTAATCCAGTCGTCACTGATGCATCTTTATAAAATAACAGCACGTGAGACAGAACTATATTATGGACATGTAATCCAGTAAAACAGCTCTTCAGAAGTAACTGTTATTTTTTCATGGCTAGAAAATGGATACAACAGGGAGAGAAATTAACATTGATGAGGAGGGAAATCAGCCTTAACGCTTAGCAAACTCAATCCAGTAAACTGGAAGAATAAATAAATAAATAAATAAATAAATAAAAGTAGCTAAAGTATGCATTTCTCCATTAAAGTTTTCTCTCTTTGTTTTTTTTGGAAAGGCTCACTATAAGTAGAAAGCTGAGGTGTGCAGTGTTTGGTCAGAGTCTCTAAACTGCCTTTCAATATTCTCCAATAAAGAGGCAGACAGGGAGATTGTTGTATGTAACACATTGAAACACATAAGGTTATTTCTTCATGAAGGGAAGTTAAATGCACTTAGTTTGTTCTCTGTTTATCTGCGAACAGCTTTAAGAGTGACCCATACTCTTTTCTCTTAGAAACCCTGTAACTATGTTTTTGTATGCAGTTTGTTTCTCTTCTGGAGGAGTTTTAGCTCTAGCAGCTAGCAGAGCATGTTTACTGACACAGCATCACACTGGTACTGTATTGTTAGTATGTTCTGCAGCAATCTGACATTACTCCAACTTGCCTAAAAAGCCTTAGAAGACTCCTTGTGTTATTCTATCACGGCTCTGGAAAAATGAGGTGGCAATTTATTTTTAGTTTCCCGTTTCACTAGCTGATTAGGCTTACGGAGATCTTAGTGTGGCTTGTGCTTTATTTTTTTCCTCCCAAATGCTTCTCATTATTTCAGTGCATCAAGCATCATTAACCTTTTCAAACATTTTTTCCCAGATCTGGATGCCCCAGTTAATGATGATTTCAGTCCCACCCCTCCCCCAGGTATTGCTCAGTGTTTTCCAGAAGTTTAATGTCTGAGCTTACAGTGGAGGAGGGAGATCACGTAGAAAACAAACCCCTTTATTAAGGGTTTAATTTCAAAAAATGAAAAGAAATTGGAGGTCAGAAAAATCATGAGAATTCAACTACTCACTGAACAAAAAATTTGGTGCAATTTCTTAGAACTGTTTTGCAGAATTCTCTGTTCCTGCAATCAGATAGCAAGTGTTACAAATGAAAAACTAACCTGAACATTTTGAAAGGAAGTCAGTACACATGAACTGCAACTCCTTACAGCATTGAGACTTCCTGGAAATGCTTTTTAGCTTTCTTTTTCTTTTGCCAGTGGTTTATCAGCAGTCTGGTGAAATCCCCCTTCCCAATCGCTGTCATTTCAAAATAAAGTAGTATCAAACAAGGACGGGAAATCAAGTGATCTACCACAGTCTTTTACAAAGCAACGACTGAAATGTGAGCCTGAGCCTCGGTGTGCATCATTTTCCTTTCGCAGTGTATCTTACTTCTCCTTTTGCCCAGCAACTTCACTTATGCTTTTGGTACAAGTTGACCTGTTTATCGAACTACAGAGGAATTCTACACAGCCAGAGTTCTAAAACATATTTCCTTCAGTCAGACAGTGCGTTCCTTACCTGCAATATCCCAAAAAACTGAAGCTGAGGTTTCACAAACAGGCTAGTATGAAACTAGTGATCCTTTCCAGCACCTAAGCTGCAAGCTGTAGCCAGGAAAAAAAAAGAAAAAATACATTGTTTTCTGTCTTTTCTTCTTGCCTCCTTCCCTCACTAATCCCACCCCCAACATTTTTTTTCCTATTACTGCATTAAGAAAATAAACCCAACCTGAGTATAACAGAAGAAACAACTGCAAGATGATACTAATGTCTTTTGGCAGTAGGAGCATTTGATACCATCTAATGAAATTTCAAACCATTCTGCTCTGTTTTAGTCCTTAAAAAGGGAAGAAAAAAAACTTTAAAATTTCTGTGAGCAATACCCATTCAATGCTGTGCAGGTAGGATCACCTGGGTAGCAGAACCAGATTGTATAAGGGTTATACATCCTCCCAAATAACACACCAGAGTGCAAATTTGGGAGGAATGTAGCAATTTGGACCAGTAACGAGCAAGCTGTCCTCAGGAATATTCACTGAACTTCAGATTAGTGGCACTTTCTAAACTGAAAAACAGTATGCAGTTGTGTTTCATACCTTTGTACAGTCTCCACCTGTCTCATTCTAGGGATGCACTCCCATTCCACTGCTAATAGAGGTGTAACTCATGACAGGCAGCACAGAACAAAGGTTTCTCTCTTAATTCCATCTGCTTGAAAACCAGTCATTTCCTTTTTATTTTCTATTAACCACTACAAATCTGTGTGGTGATCTTTCCTTTTATGTCATGGGAGCTTGCGTCCTTTCAGAGCTTTCAGCTGTAGGCTTTACCATGAGCTTTTTGGAAAATCAGGTGGTCTACAGCTTGAATTGCCTTTCTTCCTGTATCTGCTGATTCTTTCAAACCATTTCCCTCTATTAAACTTTTGACTCTCCCTTGCTGTACCAACTTTATGTCTAGTTTCTATGTTTGTTTGTTTGTTTTTAATAGGCAAATCACACTTGGGGATCTGCAGATCACAGATTCAAAAGACAATAAAAAGACAGAAGTTGGCCACCTTCTGCTTCTGTATTACACAGCAGCTTATAGAATGGTGTCAAGCTGGGTAGATGTTCTGTATAATTACATGAGAAGTGGAAATAAATAAACTACTCTCGATAAAGAAAAATCATTCATCAGCTAAGGAACTAGTGCTTGGAATAACCCTTCCTTACAGCTGAAGCACAATAGTGTGTGCTATTTAAAACAACACCTTGAAAATAACAGACCTTTTGGCCTTGGAATACTTAGAACTGAAGTTCTTTCAGAAAAACACATCCAACTTGTTTTTCACAGTTAGTGCAGATTAAATTTCTATAGTTCTGACTAGGAAAATTAAATGAGTAGTAATGTTTGCTTTGTCAAATTCAGTGCTTTTTGGTTACCAGGGAGAACAAGAAAAGTGTTCTAGTCTGGCTGCCAGGCTCCTTACTTCATGTTAGAGAGAGCAAAAATTGCACCAAACTCAGGAGGGAATGGCTGATCTTATATTGATCATGGATATTTTTTTTGGTCACTTTGTCTCAAAAATTTTTAAGTATATTATGTATATTGATGTGAAAGAGGGATGCTATTAGCGAGTAATGCTTCTTCTAGTTTTGCTGAAATAGTGAAGGTAAACAAATTTTCTCCCATCTTCAGTCAGTAACAGACTCGGGAAATACTTGCACTTTTTCTATGCATAGGATTATACTGTTCTAGTCAGAACTTCAGGGCTAACATTTTATTTTGTTTTAGTTCTTAGCCCAGTTGGCATCTTTAGGAGATAGCACTTTAAAAGATGAGGAAAAAAAAAGTTATATATAACTGACTAGTAGAAGTATAATTGAATCTCTGATCTTTGCTGCCATGAACACAGTTTAAAGAGGGGCCGTGAATAGTGTCCAGTTTCTTAAACATACTGTAGGTGCTTCCAAACAATCCTGTCTTTAGCCTGCATTACAACATCCACAATAGTTAAAGCCTTCAGACCTATTTCCTCTCAGAAAAATACAGTGTTATGGTTTGTAACATCAACAAAAGTCTCTGGCTTCAAACACAGCCAGGAGGAAATATCAAACCAAATTTATTAGGAGGAGGAAATAGAATTAGGGAGTAACAATTGACTTTCTCCAAGATACACTTGTACATTAACAAGCCAGCATTAATTCAGATGTAAACATCTATAAGCTTTTGTTTTCACAAAGCAGTCTATGTTTTTCCTGTAGCTAAGGATGCTGGCAAATACTCAAAGAATGAGAAAAGTACAGAGGTGAAAAGTCTCCCTAAGCAGAGGGATCTCACTATTAGACACCCGGTTTGAGTTATGCCATTGTTCATAACAGTTCTACTGCTATTGTTACATTGCACTGCTAGGTCCTGATACTGTTCTTCTTTGAGAGTTTGACCTGAGATTAGGAGGGAAAAATACTTTGCCAAACATTGCATGACATCCAATGCTGCAGAACAATGGTGGCAGGGAAGTAATGTTTTGCAGGAGACATTGGACTGAAGTAAAAGACCTTCTGTAACTCCAGTTACGTATGTTGAAAAGCACTGAAGAGTCATTAAATGTACACAGGGCAGATAACTTTATGGATTAAAATAAGTGTTAGAGAAGTATATTCAGCAGTACAAGGTAGATCTTTTCAACAGTGTGGTCAGTAGGATACATATGTTTCTGTGGAGGCACCTAGTGGGATTAAGTCTGTATCATCACATTTTGCCTCTACATTCTTAGCTCTTTTAAATTGTGCTCAAAGCTGTCATACGCTGTTCCCATAACAGTTAATTTATTTCAGTGTATTTTTGCTGTGAGGATGGAGCACTAATTTCCCCTGCAGTCTCATTTGTAGTTAGTTAACATTCCCCTCCTATCTATCTCTTAGAAAGTATATTTAAATACAGGGTGACTAACACACTAGATTTGCCATCAAATTTTTTAATCCTGAAATTGGAATGACGGAAGACATTTCTAGCGGGCACTGGATACAGCTATACAAATGAAGATAATCCAGATGATTCAAAATTCTTCACAAAAATGGCACATTTACAAGATAGAGTGCACAGCAGAGCTGCAGATAACCTTCCTGTCCCAAGGACATTTGGAGCTAGCAACAGTCTTGTTTGCTGTGAAACACAAATAGCCATTAGGCTCTATAAAAACATGAAAGGGAGCTACAGTAGTTACGGATACCAGTTTCTGCCTTCAGCAAATAGTTGCCCTGTCAAGATATGGGACTTGACTCTGCCCACATTTTTGTATCAGTTGTTTTCATCCACTTCTGGGGATTCTGCTTGTGTACACTATTGTTTTTAGAGAGAGGAGAACAACGACTGAGAATTTTCACTAAGGTAGCAAGGAAAGATCCTCGCAAAGTTGTGATAGCTTTTAGTATGTGTTAGACATTGGTCTGTGGTTCCCTGCTGGGAAATCTTTGTGAAGTCTGCACTCTACCAGTGTAAAACAAGAGTGGTACCATCCTTCTTGAAAGAGCACTGGGGTTTATCTTCCTTTCACCTTGCCCAAATTCATAGAAGCAAGAAAAATTCTTTTTTTTGAGTGGCTCTCAAAGCTAACTAATGATATGGCAAAGCAATGCTATATTACATATCGCTGTATTTCTTGAGCAACTGATCACAGCTCCCTTAAAGGAGAAAAATCCACCCAGTCAGGAATGCTGCTTACCAGGTATGACAACCTGCGACTTGTAAAGTGAGTAAGGAGCTCCGGTTCACAGGTTCCTCCAACCTGATCTGCCTTCAGCCAGACTACGGTTACTGAAAGAGCAACAGCACCTCAATCTTTGTACTTTCTAAAGGTGGCCATGTTTCAGTTTGAATGAAAGGAGTGGCTACGGCAAGTTGGCATAAGAAATGAGCATTTCATTGTTTTCTGGACCTCCCAAGTTTGTTTCAGTTACAAGATATTTGTTTTACTACTTGACAGAAGTATAGGTACAGTAGGAAGAAAAAATGCTGTTTCCCAAAAGTGGGAACATGAGGTGACTGTGTTGAGACCTACCAGCACTACAAATACGCATAAAGCCTTTTTCAGACATCGCATTTAAATCAGTATTACCAAGTGCTACAGTTTAATGCATGGCCTTCTGCTTTCCGTCTTTTAGAATTTAGTAGAACTACCCGGGGGGGGAAAAACTCTTGTTTCTAATCAGGGAAACAACCACTGAAACTGTCTCTGTGGCAGGTAAATCAGTTTCATACAGCAGTGGGAAACTGTGTGGGGATTGATACTGGTGGAGTAGTTCTGCAAATCAAGCCTACCCTTTCCTGTGACAGCTGGATAGAGCAGGTATGACAACAGTTGTTTAAGGGAATATTACACACAAAAAAAACAAGACAATACGTTTGGATTTAACGTTTCAGTTATGCATGTAGGGCTTCTGTGAATCGTTGAAAACAAGGCTGGTTATCCTTTGAGACTTCCTAGTGGAGAAACTGTCTTTAGTAAAGAAGGACAGCCTATTAGAAGATAGTAGTTCTTTTTTTTTCTGGAGTACATGAATAATTTAATTTTCCCAGTTTATAACTATTTCTCCCTCCGTTTTCAGTAAGTTGATATCTCAACAAGATGAGCCTGCATGTCCTGGGTGCTTATGTGCCATTAAAATTCAATTGGCTCTGAGTACATGGTTCCCTTGGGTCCTTTGGAAAGCCAAGATTCAGGGAACGACTGTTGGTCTCACGTTGCCTAACTCTTGCTTTAGAGTTGTTTTTATTCCTTCTTTGAACATCAGGGAGATTTTAGCATAACTCAGTGAAAGCTAAATCCCACCAGCAAGTGAAGAACACAGAGGCCTACACAGACAGTGTAGTGGCATGGGGAGGTTTGTTTGTGAGAAAGCTGTGTATTGCCCTGAACTTAACATCAGTGAAGTTGGATTCATTCTCATTACTGCTTTCAGTAAGAGAAAGATCTTGAATTGTACCAATATATATATAACGGATGTAATACCATCAGCAAGAGAGCTTAATGCTTTGCTTGCGGATTTAATATTTTAATCTGTTGTGACTGTTTTCTCCATCCCATTTCCTTTTCATTCTCCTCCAGTTTCTCTTCTTCCCTGTTTCTGACACATTTTTGTCCCCTTCCTTCCAGAAGGGGAACATCTCTCTTTTTTCCTCCCTCTCCCAGCCCATCGCATTCCTCCAGCCAATTTAGCCCAGAGGTGACCAAAGCTGCGCACTGAGCTGTGTACTTACCCTCTGTGGAGTGCAAAACATGCACCGTCAGGAGAAGTTCAGCATAGGAGTTCCTTTTCAGGACTGACTGCAGCTTTTGTAAGTCACTTTATATGGTCAAAAATGTCTGTTCCTTTGGAAAGACAAAACACAACAAAAAAACACCACTACCTCTGAAAAGCAGAAAGCCACCCAAACTGGAAGAAGACAAAACAACTTCCCGTGAGAAAAGCTGGGTGAATTATTTTTACCTCGTGCACTGTAGCCTTTAGCTCCTCTCTTCTCTTTTCCTTGAGCGACCCCTAATGGGATGTGGCTCAGGCACCACCTACCTGCCTGGATCGACACGGTTTCCTCATGCTGCCTGCCTGCCCTGTGCAAGCCTGTCATGGTATATGCCTGTGGCAGTGGGATCGATGTGTCCAAGAGGTACAGCTGGACACCTCTGGGGCAGCTGGTTGGGTACCCCTGTTCCCGGTGGCACCTGGCCTCAATGGAAGCAGAGGGGGAGAGCGAGCCAAAAGGCACATAAAGACAACAGACAAAATATCGGAAAAGTACACGAGGATGTTAAATCGAGAGGAAGGAATGGTACCAAAAGAGTCAGTCAGGAGGAGTTCATCTGCAATCAACAGAGGGGAAAAAAGTGACTCATGAGGTTAGAGGGCGCTCAACAGAAACAGCCAGGACGACTGCCATCCTCTGCTACCATTAACTCCCAATACACCACATGATGTTATGATATGGAATATCAATAATATAACAAAAATCATAAAACCATAACACTATAGATGAGTTTTTGTCAGCTACGGAAACATAGGGACACGTGAACTGACCGTATTACTTCACAGACACATATACATACCCTCGGTGATCCTGAATATTGGGGTTGTTCTGCTACAGGTGGAAAAGCCTCTTGGCAGCTTACTGCATACAACTTTCAAACACCTGTGAGTTACTGGTTACCACACAGTTAGATGAGGTGTAGGTTTATGAGATAAAGCCCGCAGATTTAACAGCTCATCACACCTGAAAAGGAGAATTTCTGATTCTTCTCTGGCTGTGTTATTTCCCCTGCTAAACTTGTGCCAGCACAATTGCTCATCAGACCCTCTATGAGTCACTTCAAGTTGCTAAAGTTGCAGGAAAAAACAGCAGCACACAAGAAAGGAGCTGAATCGTTTCCTGCTCTTCTAATTTATTAAAACAGCTCTTGGAAGGACCTGATGTTTGGCCAGAGTATGGCTGGGCAGGGGAAGAACATGATGTCTGCCCAGCCAAGGGTAGGAGCTGTTAGAGCAAGGTCAGCTGCCTGTGGATCTGTATGCTTACAGCCTGCCTGCTTTTTTTACTGTATTTGAGCTTACTGTTTGGCATAAGACAAAGCAATTGATCAATACACTAGTGCTATGGCAATAGCCATGCGTTCACCCAGTGCTAAAGAGAAGGGAAAACAGTGAATAACAGATAAATATAAATTGTAATACTGCATTTGTTGAAAGAAAACCTATTTGATGCAGCAGGTATCCTATTCACGGCAGTTAAGAGTGCATTCAAACAAAGTTAACAATTAAAATAGATTGAAATTATCATCCACTGCAGTTTTGGACTTAATGGAATGAGTGAAGCAATCCTCTAGAAAGCTCCTGGCAACACCTGCAGCTTTCTAGACTGCATCAGTTCTTCTCACCTTTAGTGTTGAAAAGCAGAGTAGAAAAGTATGGGAAAGGAAGCAGCAGCCTAAGAACCCAGACTTGGGTCTCATTACTTCCTCAGTATGGAGAGGGCTCATTCCCAAAATGAGCTATTCACTGAGCTAATTTTAGGGCAAGAAGCAATGGCCTCAAGTTGTGTCAGGGGAGGTTCAGGTTGAATACTAGGAAAAATTTCTTCTCTAAAAGAGCAGTGAGGCACTGAAACAGTCTGCCCAGGGAGGTGGTATGGTCACTGTCCCTGCAAGTATTCGAGAACCGTGTAGATGTGTCTCTGGGGGCTGTGGTTAGCGGGCATGGTGGGGATGGCCTGTAAGCTTTTACAACTCTGTGAATCTATGGTTTTCAGGCCTCCTGTCATTTTAGATTCAAGTCTTGAAACACACTCATTGTTGCATGGGATTAGGGAATAGTTACAGAGAAAAGCAGTTGTCACTTTGGAAGACGTTTTGACAATCTGGTTTCAGCATCTTCAACTAAGATGAATTAGCTAACCAGCCTCAAAAAGTAGGAATGGCAGTGTAGACTCAGAAGTGAGGATTCGCCTTGGCCCTTTTTGCCTGCAGTACAATGCTTTACATAGATTACTGCTAGAATATAGTAGCTAGTATACATTAAGAGAGTTAATATGCAAACCGTCACTGAACTTTTGTTCCTTATTTCTCAAGTCTGTTTATGGTAGCATTGTAGGTTGGGTATCAGCTTTTAACTATAACAGATAATAGTTCAAAGCTGTACAAAGCTTTTAGGATGCCTAGGTCAAGGTTTGAACACATTGTAGGGCTTAATATTTCCAATTGAAGATTGCATAAGGCCTTATTTCCATCAGTAGCCCACTTAAAATACTCTGCTGGCTGCCATCACAGACCTTTACCTCACAGCTTTGTTCTATGTAGCATTCATCAATTTAGGATTTTTATTTAATACAGGAGTTCTTGTTACTGTATTTTTTTATTGTTCTTATGTCAAGCCACATGTTGCAGATAAATCCTGGAGTACCTACTAATGAACCTCTCTTCATTGCTTAGTCGCTCCAATCAGTTCTATAGCAGGCACATGTGAAAATTGTACGGGTACATATAAAACCCACCCAACCTGAATGGCCTGCTTTAGGACATTTTTCACACATAAAGCCATAAAGCACCTACTACTGCAATTAAAAATACAACAGCCCTCACTGGTTTTATTTTTCGTTCCACTGGCAGAGGAACACATTGTGCCAGTCCCACAGTGGTAGCCCAATGGAGGTAAGGCTTTGTATGAATGCTTAGGAAGTTTTGGAACAGCAGCACTGAGGACTGGAATGGGTTATTTTCACAGCGTTATAAATATGGAGAGATTTTCAGCAGGTGCTAACTCTTAATAATGGAAAATTGCCCTTTCTGAAGCTCAGCAAGGGAATGTACAGGGAAAGTTGATACTTAGCATAGCCAAAGGCCCTCAGCAAACTGTCACAAGCACCTTGCAGTGAAAGCAAGCAGCAGCAGGAAGGTACTTCTTGCCTCAGCGCTCTGTGGAGGGAATAAGAAGGGGCAGAACAAGAATACCCAATAATCCATCATCCCTCATGTGCTGCTTCAGCCCTTTCTTTTAAGCCCATACAGCCTTGATAGCAACAGAGCCATAGATCGGGAGGAAAATGCTGCGCTGATCATTGTTAGCAGCATAAAATGAGGGTCTGTATGCAAGCCAAAAATCCCACCCCCCTTTAAAGGCAAACACAGGACCACTCTGTCAAGCATCTTACATTCTTGTCTGTCAGGCTGCAGTAAGATAATAGTAAGATAATTTTGACTCACAAATCAGTAATTAGCTTCAGGACTTGAGGACCAACACATGCGATACACGACAGGTTTTCATTTCCTGAACAGGCAACTCTGGCTGTGCTGCACTTCAACATAAATTGTGTTTACTAATCTTAGTCTGACCCCTAGTGAGCCATCACAGAATAATCAGATTCATCTAAGCCATGTTGGTCCTTCCTGACAGGCAGCTACTACAAGAAGCCATTTCTCCTCCGTTACTTTTACCTCTAGCATAGCATAGGGAAAAGAAGATCCAAGTAAGTTGTTTGAAACTGGGTCTGTGTAAGAGAATATGCAAAGTTTCAAATTCCCTTACCTCAGTACATAAGGTATTTTTGTCCCCTTCCCCCACTTCTTCTGTCCAATCAGTTGATTAATACTTCTGAAGAGATGTTCTCTCCAAAAGAGATGAAGTGATCCATAATAAGTTCAAATTAACAAACTCTTAGATTCCAAAAATGTGTAAGTTAAAGCGGTAAAGTTTTAAGGACTTAAACAACTCGCATGATTTTTTAAGCCTTTAGAGGACTGTAATTTTTTGTCAGCTTTTTGTTCAGACTGTTTATGCCAAGTAGTTATAGGCCAAAATACAATCGTTATTCGCTTTGCTTGGCAGTAACACAAGCACAGTAAAATCTTTATGGATTTTTCCCCTCACGGAGTCCCATTTATCAAACATGCTGACAAATTTTTACAAAAGTAATTTGCCCGACTTCTGAAATGTGCCCAAGAGAGCTTACACATCTTTTTTCCCCTTCTTCCCCTGTTGTTGCTGTAGCCAGGAGGATTATCTCAGTAATAGCGCTCTCTGTTTATGTTTTTGGATGTACTTTTATCACCCCCAGTTTGCACATGATTCTGATATCTCTTCCCATCGTTCTGCTCCTCACAGGCATTTTGAAGATGGTGGAAATCACAGTCAACCTCCTGGTGCTGATTTGCGTGGGCGCTGCCCAAGCTTCCATTGCAGGCTTCACTTCCATCGGTGGCTTGGGCGTCGGGTCCTTTAACCTAAATTCAGCCTACAGCCCCTTTGAGGGCACGGAGCTCCGGGAAGTCAGGGAGCTGGACATGCAGATCACCCAGATGAGAGCCCCCTGTGTATACGGCGGAGTGGCCTTCAGCTTAGCAGCAGCAGCACTCACACTCGTCTTCCTCATCGTGGGGGCAAAACCCATCCACCGCCTCAAGGTGGGGCTGCTCGGTGGTGAATGTGCCTTCAGCTTGCTGGCTGGCGTGGGCTACGTCGTCGCAGTTGGTCTCTACTTGCATTTTGTCACCCAGGTGAATGCCACAGAAGCTTGCAAGAGGCGTGAGAGGCTGTACGCGCGCCGCGGTTACACCTCCATGAACTGCGTGGTCCAGGGTGGAGACGCAGCCGTCGGCCTCTTTGGTGTAGCTGCCGCCTGTTTGTACTTTGCCAGCTTTGTGGTCTGCATCCTTGCTATTCGAACTGTCCTGGCTTTCCAGAGCCACACAGCCAAGGCTCAGCACAGTCCCAAGAGTGGCGTTAGAGACAGGAGTGTCAGAAATGACCGCCCCACCCACAGGACCTCTGAAAGCTCCCACAACGTCCGGGATCTTGCTACGTTAGTGTGAAGTCAGTTGTGGACCTGTGCTGGAGAACAGCAAGTTCAGCTAGGGGCAGGCACTAGACTTTGCTTGCACAAAGGGAAACAAGCCCAAAATGCACAGTCCTACAAGGTACTGGAAGTATGTCTCAAATCACCAATTGTAAATAAAATGTAATAAAATACATGCTGAGAGGGTATTCTAACAAGGCTTTTTTGCTTCAGTCTCTCAAACAGACTCCTGCATTTAAAATGTGTTTGATTCTAATGCTTTCTCCCTGTACAGAGCAAATCTGAACAACAGTTAACAGGTTGTAATTGCAGTGCTGCCAAGCTGGTGATAATAACCACTTTCTTCCCTCTCTCTTGGCATAAGGAATTGAATAGAAAGCCTGCATGGGCAACCAGCTATCCAGAGAAGTCCTCGAGCAGATCCTGTGCCTGTTGATGCATCCTAATGATTTAAACTGCAGTAGTCACAAAGCAGAGGACACTCAAGTGCCTTTCTGAATCACAACCCGAGCTATACTTGTGACCTGTTTCACTTGGAACAGTGAAATATTTTATCTTTCAAGTCATGGGGGTCATTGCATGGCAATCATGTGCTCCCTGAGGAATGCTGCCAAGAGGAACTAGCTGCAACTAACTTCAAAGGCACTGTCTGGATCCCAGCTCCAGGTCTGCTAGATTTTTCTCATCTCACTGAGCACAGATCAGACGGTAAGAAGCAGCACATTTGTCAGCTCTCCTCTTAATGAAGATACTGCTTGCCTCTGTAGCACGGTCTGGGTTGCTGACTGCAGCTGATGATGAGCAGAGCCCAAGTCAGGTATGCACCGGCTGCCATTGAGCTTTTCAGGGAAATTCTGTGACAGTGACAAAATGTTCACATATCCTTCCAATATCTAAACATGAAAAACATGAGTGAACAGCAGAAATTGTATGCCCCCAGGGTTGAGAAAATAAGAACATAAGAGTCCTTTTTTTTAGGAAGATGAAATAGATCACTGGACTTCATAGATGAGAGAGTGAGAAAAAAGGGCTATTAAGTACATAAGATTTGCCAGCTTATGGGGAGGGAAGAGGCAATTTTGAGTCTGGCTGTGGTCTTTCACTTTTGGCTGGCTCAGAATCACTGCCTAGATCAGGCTCTTTTGAACCATAATAGAGCTTGCTTACTTTATACATCACATATATATATTTATATACACACTCACAAAAACACGTATCTCAGTGTATTGTAGTTGAGCTAATATTCACCTAACAAGAAAACATTACAGTTTTGATAAAGAAGTGATTGCACAAGCCTTTACTGGGAGTATTTAACACTGATATAGTACCTTAAACATCTCTAACAATCTGAACATAAACAGGCTCCATAGCATTAGTATGGAGAAGACAGGAGACGTTTTGCAAGCTTGTTGTGATTCACATTAACAGTGACAGCCATGAAATTGAGGCTTTGATTTCTAGCTCTTTGCCCAGAACTGGGTCTTTGCTGTGCGCTGTAAGAGACAGGGAATTCTGCTACAGGGATGTCTGGCATACAGCTAAAGCCACTGCTAACCACTAGTGGCTCAAAAAAGATGTTAGCTTCCATCCATCTCCCTGCCAAGGCAATCCTCTCCTTTCCTGTACAGCTCACCTCCCTGTCAGTCTTGCCTCTGCCCTTCTCTTCCCACTTCTGCACCTCCCTGTGACAGCTTCAGGGCCTGCTCCAATCTCAAGACTGAACCTGCACCCCCAGCATTTCAAAGAGCAGAAGGTGAAAAGCAAGAAAGCTTCCTTGGACACGGGCCTCTTGTGTTAGCAGGCTTAGGGTACCCTAAGTCTCCATCTGCATCCATCCTCACCTGGATCCTAGTCCCAGTTTTCACTGTCTGTTCTAAGCTGTATACCCGTCTTCTCTCCCAGTGCTCACTCCCATCTGCACAGACATGAGACATGCAGTTTTTTCATACAGCAGCTACAATTTTGCCCAGCCTCCCTCCCAGGAGTAACAAACCCTTTGTCAAACTTCTTTATCCAGACCCGCTGAAAACAAAAGTCCAAATGATTTTGGTTTGCTGCGCTCTCAACTCAATTGACAGCTTTTAATAGTTACCTTCAATCTGATTAAAGGCCACTGCCAGTTTCTCATATTCTTTCTACAATTGTAAGTAATGCCAGCGTGCGATTGCTTATACCTACACCCTAAGAAACACCCCCTGCCCTAGCTGCTTCCATTTGTCATGGCATTTGCAGGGACTGGTGGCTCTCTTTGACCTCTTGGATGCAGAACTTCTCCGGGCAGACTCAAGTCTCAGCTCCAGTTTCTGGATGCAGTTTGGCTCACTGTGTGTTGTCCCAATATGTTCTCTGTAGTAAGAAGCGATGACCCGTGCGCAGATGTACCAGAATGTCAAGAATGAGGGTGGGTCACTGGGTCTTCCAGATTTACATGGCAGGAAAGTGTCCAAGATGAACGCCTGCAGAAACCTTGTTTCTGCCCCTCACAGAACCACAGAGGTTGGAAGGGACCTCTGGAGACCACCTAGTCCAACCCCTGGCTAAAACAGGTTCCCTCCACAACACGGAGAGCATGGGCACAAGCAGAGGGTCCACAAAGGGGCCAGAGCCCTTAGAGGGCCCACTGATTGCCAGTTTCTTGCAAGCACTGTGCCTCATCTTTGTTTCCATCCCTACCACCACAAACAGAAGTCACTGGGAAATAATGCCAAAGAGGAAATAAACATCAGTGCTGTTTGCTCTACTCACCTTCATGGAGGAACGTGTAGCAGAGGAGTGCAAGATTCCAGGAATACTCTTCAGAGGACTAAGGCAGGGAAAAGGAAGCATTCCTTCCCTTCAGGGTGGACCATAAACCAACCAGGAGAAACAAAGCTCCCTGCCCACCACAGTGAAGTTTCTATGTTTACAGGATCCACAAGTGTCCTGGACAGGATTTTTGGTAGGTAAAGGTCAAACCCACGCTTCTCATGGGTCGTGTTGTGGGCAGACAGACTTTCAACCGAAAAGCCTCAACTTGAGTCACTTCTGCTTCATCAGGAAGCTGAGCAGATTCAGAAGCTTCAGAAAGAGGAATAAAAAAAACACTACCCTGACCTCTGTGGGTGCCAAAGGACAGGTGCAGGTGTCAAGGCTGGATCTACCTGAGCAAGAGAAAAGCCTTGCTGTAGACGGTCCCTGGTGCCAGGCGCTGGGCTGACTACAGTAGATGATTTATTTCGAAGTCACTCTGCATCCCTGTTGGGTTTAACCTATCAATTCACACCTGTCTCCTTTGGCACAGGAGCAAACAGCTTCAAGTCAGTCTGGGAGCAAAAATCCCATCTGAGCTCACAGACATTTGTTATCCACAGAGGAACCCCTCTCACAGCCTCGGAGAGAGATGAATCTCAATCAAAGCACTGATATGTTAAGTCATTTGTTTTTTTTCTTTGTCAGAATGTCTCCCCATGCCCTTGTTTTGAGAAGGAAGCAGAGGGCATAGGTATTTAGGATGTCTGTGTTAAAAGAAAAACAAAAGTCCACACCACTAATTCTGCATCCCACTGCTCTGCTTAAGCTGCTGTGAAATGTTCATTGTGGTGGGCCGTGTCGCTCTGAACATCCATTTGCCTGTCTCCTTTATTCAAATAACTGTTGGTAAAATTAACTCAGCCTGGGGAAAATCTTTTCCAAAACTGTGCAAACCAGCTGCTTAATTCTCCATGTAAAAGGCAAAACTGGGGGTGTTGGGGCCAGGGAAGAAAGATATTTGTTCCTGAGAATAGGCTCAACATAACCTTTACATTTACTAAATAATTCACTCTTCTGGAACCATAAAACCATGACGGCTGGAAGGACTGTGAACATCCCCAGAATATATTAACTTCCACCGTGACTCAAGGCTTTTCCAGGGCAGTTTGAGCGTACCTGATGGGAAGAAGCAACTCTGAACATAAAACGGTTGTGTGACTGCAGAAGCTGAGTTCAAAGCTCAGCTTTAAGGAAACTGCGATCTCAGTTTACGTGACAGACTGCTTTGGAGTGATGAGAATACATACGGGGATTAGAGAACCAAAGAACAGTTGGAATGGAAATTGTTCTTTGGTAATCCGTGTATTTCACTCCCAGGTGCAGATCTACCTTCGCCTGAGTTTGTTTCCTGGCAATTTTCAGCCTCAACTCAGACTCACTGTCAGTTGAGCTCTAACTACAAAGTGGACCTTCTGTAACTCCCATCTCTCAATTACATTTGCAAATCTTACATATCTCCTTTCCTGAGGCTCTGATAAGTTATTAAACAGGACCATAACCACGTTGCTTGTGACAGCTGGGGCACTCATCGTTACTCACCTCTTTCCCACCCATCCATCTCCAGGAAAAGGTGGCATTCAATCTATTACAGCAGCTTAATGCCAGCCCAGCATAAAAGCATAACAGATGCTCACCATCGCCCGTCATAAATAAAACATGAGGCTCCTTGCAAGGTCTGCAGATTGTCACTGTGCTTGATGGAATTGGTTTTGATGGTGACAGTGCAGGATGGGAAAGTCACAGGATGCCCTTCATTACTACAAATGGGCTACTGATCTCCAGCTGTGCCATTAGCACACGTTGCACCTGCTGCTGGACTTTCTGGAGCTCATAGGACACGTAGGAAAGCTTAAGTGTGAGAAACACATCCATGCACAGGTAATTAGTTTCTCAGCAGAATGGATAAAGGCTCACGAGGCAGACAGGCATAGGAAGGACCATACTTTTGAAGCTGGCTTTGAAATACTACATGAGAAACAATAGCAGAGAGGTTTAGATATCTGTATGAAAGCCTTGAATTTTTTCACAGTACCCAGATTTATAGCACCAGGCAATGCCTAAATCCGTCATCCACACACCCACAGCACTTCACACCCACGCAGCCCTTCTCTGCAAAGCGCGAGGGACCCAACACAGCAGCTTCCCAGCCCTCGGGGCAGAGTTCTGGGCACACAGAGGTGGAAGCCACGTGATGTTGAAAGAGCTGGAGACAGAAAACTAAGAAGCTTAAGACTTCCTAACTGGAGATTACTGGTGTGTTGGAGGGCACAAGCGGTTGGAAGGGCATTTTTCCTTCCCGTGGATGGCAGGAATGCCTCCATGGGCATGGCTGTGTGACTGAACAGTGTCACACAGTCTGAAGGTGTGAGCAAGGACATAGGAGCACGGGTTTCACTTGAGCCCTTGGCAAGGAAGCTGTAGCCATATTCTCCCATCCCGCAGTAACACAAGGGGGAGCCCCTGTAGTTTTCAATTAGCAAAAACAGCAGCAACGCATCACTTTCTGCCCCTCATTCCAAAGCTCAGCTTCAATTAAAAAGAGGCCCGAAAGCCACTTCTTACCTTCGTGACAAGGAGAGTGCTTCTGGCTCAGACAGGTGCAAGCCAAAGCTCACCAGGAGAGGAAGGAGCAGCAGGCTGGGCGACTTTGGGCTTACTTTTATCCTGTCCTAATTTGTCATTTCAAGGCACTTCAAGAACCCCACAGAAAGACTATGCTGGTACCAGAGGTGACTGAGAAACCTCGTGGTCAAATTCTGCCCACCATGATGAGAGAACAGGGCGACCCCTTTAAGTCCTCATTAAAAGGCTCTGCCATAGGGACTTGCCAACTCCCAGCACCCCCAAGGAACAGCTTTGGCTGCTAGGGCACAAGCAGACATTTGCTCTAAAACTTTAAAAGTCATAGCTGGTTTTGCTCTCCATTGCCGTCCAATTTTAAATACAGAGCACCTCACTGCACGTTCTATGCATTCAGCTCTTTGGGATCAGGAGAGGCATGAGCAGCAAGGATTTTCTCCTCTCCCTCCTTTGTAGGATTTACAATGAAACAGCATCTTACAAGTCACTGACTCACACACTTCTGCTGTACCAGCCTTCCCCCTTAGCTGTGTCTTAGTTTTCTTTAAAGCACTCCACGGCATATACTGAACGAGCGAAACAGTTCCATCTGTTCTGTGAGTCAACGGTGATTTCACTGTTAAAACACAGGGACTTCTCTTCGTGCAGCTGTGCTAAATCCAGCAGGAGAGGAGAAGGGCATGCTGAGTTCTGGGCATCAACTTCAGACAGCATCACAGCGCTGGGGTCCCCCTGCTGGAGGTCCTACTGGCCCTGCCTGGCACCTTACAGGCCATAGACTCAATCAGTGTTATTACACGATGGCTTCTCAGCAGTGAGACGATTGAATTAACAAGGCAGGATGGCAAAGCAGGTTCACTGAGAAAAGCGTAAATGTGGTCATTTAACAGAAACCTTGTAGTCCTGGTTCCAGCCGAGAGTAGATCCTTTTTGGGCCAGCTACGGTCCACACTCCCCCCTCCAGCCTAAGCCCTGGACCCAACTCCAGAGCAGAGCTCAGATCTGCTCAACTTAAGGCTTGAGGGTCAGCTCCTGTTAGACAAGCTCATCTCTCCATCCACAGCAAGCAGCGGCCAGGGAAAGCAGGCTGTCTGGGCTAAGGATACTGATTTATTTGCTCCTTTAAGTCCTACTGCATTGCTGGAAATAATTCAAGCCCTTCTGCACCCTCAAGCTGTAGGCTGCATTATTCCAACTGAGCCACTCCAATGAATATTTCCAAGCTGCAAGTTTGAAGCCAAAGGACATCATCAGTGGCTGGTGCAGAGATAATGGCAGAGAGATGCAGGATCGTATCATAGAATGAATCATAAAATAGCTTGGGTTGGAAGGGACCCAAGGAATATCAAATTCCAACCCCCTGCCACAGGCAGGGCCACCAGCCTCCAGATGTGGTACTAGACCAGGCTGCCCAGGGCCCCATCCAACCCGGTCTTGAACACCTCCAGGGATGGGACATTCACAGCCTCTCTGGGCAGCCTGTTCCAGCACCTCACCACTCTCTCTGTGAAGAACTTCCCCGATATCCAATCTAAGCCTTCCCTCCCTGAGCTTAAAACCATTCCCCCTAGTCCTATTACTACCTCCTCCAGTAAAAAGTTGATTCCCCTCCTGCTTATAATCCCCTTTTCAATACAGGAAGGCTGCAATGAAGCTTCCTTGCAGTCTTCTCCAGGTTGAACAAGCCCAGCTCCCTCAGCCTGTCTTTGCAGAGGAGCTGATCCATCCCTCTGTATAGGTATATATCTGTGTCATCTGGCAAGGCAACTGCAGCTTCACAGAGAGGTGAGTGGATGCCACTGTTCTCTGGTGTTATTACTGTCAGAACCCAGATTTTACTTCATCTTGGCTAAAACACCATCCCCTTGGTGGGGCTGACTGAAGCGATTCAGGACGCATGCCTCTAACACAAAGGCTATCTATTCAAACATCACTAGAGGACAGCTAATGCCAGGGGAATCCTCAGAGATGACTTGTGACGGTGCACGACACCTCAGTAACACCTCCCCCCACCTGGATGTGCTTCCAAAGTGACAGTGTCACGCTTTGGGACGTATACATGTACAATTTGCTAGAACACTGCAGGGATGAGTTGAAAGCACAGTGGCTAGTGAACAGGCTGAGATCATTACGAAGAGAATGCTCAAAAGGTAACGAATGGGGCACCGCAGTAGCAGCATGGCCATCTCCAGTAATGAGGGAGATACTCTGCACGGATATTTGGCTCATTCCGAAAGCAATAAGCCACAGGAAGGCAGCAGCACCACAGCACTGGTTACCAATGAGGAGCCCCTGCCCTGCTCTGAATGCACAAGCACTCAAGCCAACGGGTTGCTCATGCACAACAAAACACATTATGTAAGAGCACTACGGCTGAAAGCAAGATGAAAGAGCTTTCATGCCACAAAAAGGGCTTGCATGCAAGCAACAGAGTAACTCCTCAATGCCATCATTTCTCCCCATTTAAAGTTACGTTCCAGGAAACAATGGAGCTATGTTCATTTTTCTGCCTCCAGCTACCTGCCTCCTCCAGTCCGTGCATTTCTGTTTGTCTCAGATACGGCTGCTGGCAACTTCCAGGGGACTCAAAAGGTTTGAGTACAAAGACAGCGTGACTCTACATTTCCTTCAGCCAAAAGCCTTCCCTTCCCTGCAGCCCCTAGGCCTCATTTCTGCTACAGCCGCCCAATCCTGCAAACAAATCCTCTTCTTTTTTCCAGTCAGATAGTTCCCGATTGCTCAAACTGACAGAAATTTACTGATCACTTAATCACAAACCCGTGTACGATGATAACCAAAAAGAAGTCAATGACCTCAGCCCCAGTGCTCACCAGATAAGGACATATTAACACCCTTTGTGAAAGAGGGCACAGATGCTGAGCACAGATGTCGTCTTCAGACAGGTGAGAAATCCTCTGCCCAAATCCCACTGCTTCAATGTTACAAACTGCTCTGGAAGGCAGTCCTAAAAGGGCGCATGCTGGAAGCAGTATGCTTTGGTGTGCTCTCAGCTTCGGCAGTCTACACCTCGCCTTTAGAGACCCGTGAGGAAAATGAGTTTGTAGGAGGCAACACTGAGGAAGGGTGTGGGTCCTTTCTCACAGGATTCACAGAGAAACACTCTTTTGCCACCAAACTGCCACTGAACTCACATTCATATAACACATACAACCAAATCTGAGTTTATGTAGGAAATTTTGAACTCTTTTCCACCTTCTATTTTTCCTCCCCTCTCCATATCCCATTTTCTCTTTCTCCCTCACTTTGGCCACATTATCCCTTCGTCACTTCTACCTTCGCTTGCCCAGTCCCATGGCAGAGATGCAGAGCACCACTCCTCTTCAGTCTTCCGCTACTGTCAATACTACAGTGAAGGGCAGATTGATAGTGCTCCATTTGTAGTGAGAAACAGAAGAACTGTGCTAATTCCTCACTGATGTCCAGGATCTCTTCACAGTATTTTGCACAGCTACGGGGTCCCTTGCTTACCAAAACAGCACATGTGAGAATCTGCAGCTCTTGTCAAAAAAAGCATACACCAAGATGGAAAAGCATTAACCTGTCACAGTGTGAACAAGCTGAGCAGTATGTCGAAGTGCAGCGAGCTGTTAGAAAGCTGCTGCTCAGCTACCCAGACAAAAGCAGACATCGTTTGTAAATTTCATATTTATTATAACAAAAATTATGACATGTTCATTTGTGCATTCGGCTTTAATATAACTCTTGGTTTGTAAATGTTCTACAGCAAATGAGCTCTATACAATCATGCTGGTTGTGGCAGCAATAAGGAACACAAATAAAACGTGTTTGTAAAAGTAAGGATAGAAAGAGATCAGAGGAAAAAGTGGGTTCTTTTCAATGGTCTGCACCACCTAGCTCTAGCTAACTCGTACGCAGTCACTCCGCTCACTACGCTCAACGACCATGGCCCGAGGAATTGCTTAAGAAAAAGGTCAGTTTTTCAGGTTGTGTCCTTAATGCCAAGGCTACAAAACATGTAAGCATCACTATACAACACTGAGCTATTTACAGTAATTTCCCAATCAACTGTTCTCTCAGAGAAAAATTAGTGAATCTCAGTGACTTAAGTCACCTGAAAGAGTAAAGCAACTCCTAGGAGTTAGTCTCCATATTCTACAAATGTCTATCATTTTCAAGACCAAAAAAAGCCTTTTCTCTCAAAGAAATACAGTATTACAATATTACTTAAATCATTTAGCACTGGCTACTGCCCTGCTTTTCAGACAAAACAAACAAGCCATTTTAAAAAATATTACATCATCATCTGTTTCTCAGCAATATATTAAACCTTTTTATTATTTTTTTGTTTGTTTTTTACACTTGATATGTTAAGGGAAGATTAACTATCTTAAACTTTACCATAAAGCATCTCTAGAAGAAAGTCAATGAATATTAAACCTAACAAACTGAAAAGCTGCTGTTATCTGTAGTGGCAGGATAAAGAAAAGGAAGTGTGTAAAGGAAACGTAGAAGGGAAACCCCTGCTGTAGCGTGAGCCCACTGGGTCCTGCACTCACAAGTCTCCTTGTCTGTTCATCTCCGAGCAGCTCGGTGGGTCATAGTGGCGTGTCGTAGTAGTCTGCCAGGTGGTCCATCTGGTACTGCCGCTGCTGCTGCTGCTGTTGTTGCTGTTGCTGCTGCTGTTGTTGTTCCTGGTGCTGTTTCATGATCTCCTTGACCTCTTCTTCCAGCTCTGGTGGGATGATGAACTGGTCATCTGGGTCCGGCTGTGCCGGAGCAGCAAAGTATCCCCCTGTTTTTCTGAGCGGTGCATCTGTTGCAACTTCAATCAAGTTATGGCTCCTCTCTTGGGGTGCCACAGAGCCGTTCCCCCTCCGACGCCCTATCGTGCCCGTGGCAGAATACTCGGCTTTCTTGGGAAGGCCAGGCTCATCTTCATTGGCACTGATGACAATACCTTCATCGCTGGCTTCCACAGGCACTTGGAGAAGCTGCTTCTCCTTCGCTCGGCTGCAGTGGATGTCCACCTCCACTTCCACGCGGCTGCCGTTGGTGAACACCCCCTCTATGGGCTCCTCGTCGTCGCTGTCAAGGCCGTTGTCGGAGAAGGCGCTGGAGAACGTGGCGCTGGAGAGCTGCCGCTGGAAGGAGTTGGACAGGCAGACGGGGTGCAGCATGCAGCGCTGCTCCCCGGGGTAGGCCGGGCTGCTCTCGTTCATGGCTACCTGCGGAGGCTCGTCGGAGGCTGTGGACCCCACCTCACTGCTCATTTCTGAGGTGGAGATCTCGCTGCTGATCTCTGAAGCCATGCCGCTGCTGGAAGATGGCATCCCAAGGGCATCTGCTGGCCTGTCTTTGATGACCACGTTGACAGACTGGGGGAAAATGCCTGGGCTGGGGGGTGGGACCCCATTAAGTTCACAGCAGCAGAAGCTGTCCTCTGTAACGTTGAGCTGAACCACAACCGCACTGATACTGTCATTGCAGCCGTAACTTTGGGCCAAAGTGCAAAGCTTCTTTGCAGCTGCCAGCGCATCAGGCACATTTCTGACTGCTTCCACTGCCTCATCCATCGAGAGGCTGTCCCACAGCCCCTTGCTCCCCAGAATGAAGAACTCATCTTGTGGAGTTAAGGTAATGGACTGGACGTGAGGATGGGGCACAACACTTGGGTGAAGGAACGTGTATCCCAAGATTCTCGTTGAATCTGTCACGCCATTCACTTTGCCATCCTGAAATTAGAGAGGATAGAAAATTGGAAACAAGGCAGTCAGATACACGGCACTCCCATCTCCCCGTGCTCTACCAGTGCCTGTTTTTGCAGCACCCCAATCACAGCCATTTACTGACAGGCAAATGGAAAAGCGACTCGCAAGGATGCAGAGCTGGGATGAGAACACAGCGACGGCTGGTTTCTAACCTTGCACTCAGCCTCCTACACTATTGATTTGTCATCCGCATCACACCTATGCAGACCAACAAAGCAGAAGACTGCAATAAAGACCCATCTATTCTGCTCCTGCAGCTGTGAGAGCCAACTGGACTAACGTTTTACCCGTGAGTCAGACTTGTCCCTCCTCCGCCCACAATATCTGGCTTTATATGGGGCAAAGTCACACACAGCTCCATTTGATGTAGGGGCAGGCCATTCACTTATGACTGTTCTCTTGCAGGTGTAACAGTTGTAGGTTTCATCTTGGCTCTTCACTTCAGACACTGAAGTTCATTTCAAACAGCTTCAAATGAAGGAAGTCAAATGCAGCAGAGAGCAAGTCTGCATTTTGCAGTCAGCTGCACTGTAGTGAAACGTTTTGCATGCTCTAATTACTTACTACGCTTCCACTTATAAATAACACTTCCAAAAGGAGGAGGAATAATATTTGAAGGGAAGGCACCAGTAGAAACGGGCATACTGGAGAAGTAAATCTCATGCATATCCAAATTCCAAGATCCTGCACTGGTTAGGATCTGAGCTGCCAGAAGAAGCATAGCGAGCATCTGAAACAGCAAGCCTGGTTACTTGGCAGCCTGTGGAGAGAGCTGCAGCCCACTAATTGTGTATTTGAGACCGACAACAGAGGTGAGGATTTACGCTCATTTGGTCCAGCTGATGACAGTAGCAATTATTATACAGCAACTAACCACAAAAAAGCAAACCAAGACTAAAAACGCTTCCCCTTTAAAACCTCGTCAGCTTGTTAACTTCCCTATTAGGATTCTAACAGAAGTGATAAGCCATCAACAAAGCATGAAATCAATGAGTCATCTCAAGATTCAGCACAGAAATCTCCCTTTTCCTTCACAGAGCATAATGAGCGTGCCTCAGTGATGCACGCTATGTTAGAGTGACTCCTTTCTAACTTGTCACGTTTGAGATTCCAGTCATCATCTCCCCCTGGCAAGATCAATAAGCACACGATTTTATTACACATGCACACCTGCTCACGGGTGTACAGCCGTGAGTTTTTGCCCTTTCCTCCCCCACTGAGAGGATACAGTATTTCTCTGTTCCTAGGCATGTGTCACACGAGGCAATGCACAGCTGACAGTGGTGGCTTTAAGCTTGTAATAAGGCAGCAAGCAGCTTTCTCCTCTCTTACGGCCCTCCAACTGAGCAAAGGGTAGGTTCTTCCTTTTAGGTAACTGCTCTCTTCAAGAGCCACTTGGCAGGGGGCACCTCTGGGAACAGACAGCTCAGACAACAAAGCCAATCTGCCATGAGTAAGGATTCTTCTACAGTAAGGATGGCATAATTGCAAGTGCTCAGCTCTCATCTTTCTGGATTGAGGGGATCTTCATGACAGCATCAACACGTTACTTGCTCTGATCGTCTCAGACGAAAGGTATCAGCTTCCATTTCACCACAGCGTGCTCACAATAATTCAATCTCAGAGAAACTAACCAAAGTCTAGTGTGGCAATTAGATAGAAAAACAACTTAATGGCACAATTGCATGATATGAATCACCGTGAAAGGAGAAGTACTACTCTGGAACTCGTACTATTAATACTATCTCTTAGAGGCCACAAATACAGATGTGTAATATCATATACCACCATGCAAATATCCTCAAAGGAAGCTGTGACTCGCAACAGTCCTCCTTTCACCCACACCACAGTTCTCTAACCTCTGTGATAATGGCCTTGTGCTGCTTAATCCTCTTCAGCTCTTCTTCACAACTCATCACATAACACCTGGACAAAGGCAGAGGTTTCCCATTCCGGCAGAGAACAGTTTGGCACTTCCCCACATTCGCTGAGGTTAACGTGAAGCATCCGCCAGGGTCCATGGGATCATGTTTTATATGGCAAAGGACAGCAGAGCCTCCAAGTTTTTGTCCAGCTGTTCCGAGTTTCCTGGAATTTAAACAAAACACTGATTGTTCTTTAATTGAAAAACAAGTATTGTGGGTTCTAATGAGAAACAACTGCTATTCTGCAACCACGAGCACTGGGGACACTATTGGATCACTGGGACTAAAACAAAAGTCTCCACTGAAGACCACGACACTATAGCAACACTGCAGAGTCATCACGTACAGCTCTCAAGCTGTGTGCTATTTACAGCATGGTGCAGATACTCCAATCTTAGAATCAATTTTAGAAAAATCTCTGCACTCCAAAGAGCCGCAAAGTCAGCTCCCTTTCTCTACACTTGAAAGAAGTCTACTTTAAAGGTCACACGGAGGGGAACAAAGAGGGTTAGAAAAGCATTGCGGGCTAATAAATTGAGTACAGGTAGAGCTTAGAAAAAAGGACACGTTAACCAGAATTTGGGCTCCTGGAGCTAAAGATTTTACTATGAAAAATAGCAACTTTAACCGTAGAGATCCAAGTTCTGAGCAAAAACAGACATTAGAGGTTCATTGTTTTGCAGTGCCTTCAGAATAATGCTTTCAAATATTTAATGACCAAAAACCACAGTAGATTAATTCCACCATAAGAAGGCATGCTTCTCATTCACCATATTGGTTACCTGTTAAACAGGTTCTCTGAAATACTTACGTTTGCTGCTGTTTTAGCAATAGGGGTCACAATAAAAACAAAACAGAAACAAGGACAAGGAAGCACAGATAAAACTAAAGTTTTCAGGATCCTGTCATTATGGTGTAAATTCATTTCAATACTAGTAATTTCACTTGCCTAACTTGAAATTGGACTGAAAAAAACATCTATCCTTGCCAGTATGTTGTTGATCAGGGTTGTCTCCTACAGTAATTAAGAACTAGAAAACTAATTACAGAGGCCACGAAAATCTATATTAAGACTAAGTATAGCTAGCAAGAACTTTTGATTGAAAATACTGGGGAAACAATGCACAAGTAAAGTTGTACCCAGGCTTCAATATGCTTTTCTGTGGTGTTTTTTGTTTTTTTTTTTGAAGGCACTTCAGGAATGTTGCATAGTATCTGCAATAATCTTCAATGAATGGCTGTATGCAACTAGAATGAACGCTATTTTCTGGTTCACCAAAGGAATGGACAGCTTACTTTGACTCACTCCCTGCCTCCCACGGATACAGCTCTCACAGGAATGTACATTCCTGTGAAAGTCCACGAGTGGGAAACAAAATCACTCAGTGAATGCTTTCAGCACTCAGAATTTATCTTGTTTTTTGAAGGTTTTTATTAGATGGCAACCTTCTCAGCTACCACTCTAACCACAGCAATTATGCAAGAGGCAGCATTTTCTCTTTTGTTTATGAGGTTCAATACCGTCCCGCTGCTCCTATTTCCCAATATCAGAATTTGAATATTTCCCCTTCCAGAGCTGCAGCAATTGAACAGCACGTGATGCTGTTTTCAATGTGATCCATTTCCTTCATCTAGGAGCTGCTCATTTGCTTTCTCCTTTGTTTCCCTGACCTCTTTCCTTCTCTTTGCTCTGTTCCCTTCATACTCCTCCTCCACTCAGTGTCTCTGCAAGCACAATTTCTCATTCTGCCAAGAAGAGCATGCACACATGTCCCACTACACTCCCATCTACTGTATCACAATCTTTTCAAGTGGGTCTTGCGTAAATAATATTCTTAGGTCAAAGGAATGACACGAGACAGGCTTTCTTAGGGAGTCAGAGCACGTTTTAATATTTGCATGGCTTTAAATAATCTGACTTGGTACAGAAAGGGACAGGATCAGCCCAAGCTTTTCAGGCAGTAATAGTAAGGAAGTTTAAAAGATAATCAAGAAATTCATACCACTGTCTCGGCTACAGCAAATTCTGAGTCTTAAGACTTAAAGTAGATAACAGAGAAAAGAAAAATTGCTAGTCAAACATTTAATAATTTTGAGGTTGAATATCCTTTTTGTTTGGGTGGGTGGGAAAAGGTTGGGGATTTTCTCCTCTCATCTGAAAAGAACAGGAGGCAACATCCACAAAACAAGCAACAAAAGAATACAGAGCTGCCAGAAACTTTTTCCTCCCACCTTTCTTCTCTCCCTCCCACGTCTTGCAGTATGTAAAGAGCATGCAACCAACCTGCAAACGGACATGTTGCCCACTGAGCATACACAAGGTTAAAAAAAAATGCTTCAGATCCAAGACTCACCTCTGCATAACGATGAAAGTATTGATCATATATTCTTCTTCATTTTTTGTTTTCTGTAGCTCTTCTGCCAAGATGTCACTCATGGTGCACTGCAACAGATATGGTACTTCCACATTGCGGTCACCATCAAAAACACCATAAAGTGCCTCTCTGTTGTCACAGAAGTTATTGGCTGACAGTGCTGCCACACACAACCTAGTAAAGCAAAGAACAAGAAGATTGCTACTCAGCACCAATTTCTCATATTGTCATTCCAAGAAGATGCAGCCTGGACCAAGAGCCAGTTTTAATTCTTTTCACGAGCTCCTCACAACTGCTTTCTTCTGTGGAGAAGAGGAAGGCCCATTCCACAACGCTAAGATGGGGAGAGAACTGTCCTGGAAATTCAAATCAAGACCTAAGTGCGGTCATTCCTTTTGCACACATGGAAAAGTCCCCTATTTGTACAAAACAGGGGACCAGCTTAGGGGGGTGTGGGGGGGTGCCAGGCGGAAATACATCCAAAACATCACTTATCACACCAAGAGCCATCTTTATGACTCAGCATGCTGCTGACCAAGCTGTGTGTTAAATTAGTAAACAGCAAGTAAAGGTTTGCTTGGCACTTGCTAGGGAAACCTAGGTAGCAGAAGATTTCTAAAAAGGTATTTAAGGAACAAAGAGATTCATCACTTTGCCAGCAACAGAGACTGGTAGACTCTTGGTGTGTTATTTGTCAAGTGCTGCCTCAGTCACAGAAGCTCCACATGCTATGAATATTCAGAGCTCTGGCCATTCTACTTCTTCCTTTAGTATCTCTGATTTGCTTGGTAAACATCCTTTAGCTGAAGATAAAGAAGCTTTGCAAAGAGAAAAATGCTATTAAACACACCAATCTTTTGCAAATACCAAAGTTAGTGCAGACAAAATGTGTCAGTTACACTTGTATCTTAGCAACATTACTGACAAAGAAGAAAGTTGAGAGCCAGGCAGGGGCCCAGTATACAAATATAGAGTCATGGCATGGCCTCTGCCTTTGTGAGGCCCAAAACACCCCCAAACTGAAACAGCAGATCTCTTTGTATCTAGTGCTGTGCTGCTAGGATGCTTGTATAATAAGAACAACGCCAGCTCTTACTTGTTCTTAACTCCTGATGCTTCTGTGTAACCATGACTCCACACTGCTGGAGCTCCTGAAGCATCGCCAGCTGAGGGCTGGTCAATCTTGAAACAACGGATATTGCTGTAAGAAGAAAGGAAAAGATGCACTGGATTCACAGGCTGACATGATTCAGCTTAAGTAAGAACAGCAGCTTTTTTCTTCTCAGTTCTTAGGAACACATTTAATAGAATAAAACAGAGCAGGATGTCTAAAGGAGTTGGTCTTCTGTGTGTGTCTACAAAGAACAAAAAAGCAGTAAATAACCAAGCCCCTATGAGGGTGTCAGCTGCACTGTTTGCTTACCCAGCTTTTCCTCTCCCTACCATCACCCCTGAGCTATTTGTTTCCAACTTGGCCCAGTGGGAATGCAAGACCAATTTGTCACCAACTTAATGGAAGTCAGTATAGGGAGTGATTTTTCAACTTACGCCCTTCACACCCATGTTAAGAACAAGTCTGTGTGACCAGCATCAGCCCCTAAATTAAAAAATAAGTCATCTGAAACAGCAACATGTAGTAACAGCCTTCTATGAAAATGCCCACGAGTCAGAAATCAGCTCCATCCCAGCACTGCCCTGACTTGCAAGAGCAGGTCTGCAGCCCAGGCTGTGAGCACAGCCCTTCTGCCTTCAGTAATTTTAAAGCCCAGATTTTACCTAGGCCCTTGATCCTCTACCCTCCAATTTGCTACCAACGTAGCCTCTAGCCTGAAATTCAAATACCTCGCATAGCGCAATAAAGGCTTGAAAAGGGACCATCCCTATCTGTTTGTGTGCTTCTCTTCATAGCCTGGCTTTGCTGGGGAGAGATGACCTGCCCTGTGCTCCCTCCGCTCTCTTCCAAAGGCAGGGAAAGCAAGCTCCCCACGCGCTGCAGGAACTTCAAAGGCACCCAAACCTTTCATGAACAAAATGAATCATAAAAGGATGAGCAGAAAGGTCTAACTGCTCACTCAGAGGATTCATTTTTCTCCATCCAAAGCCCCACCTGACCTGAACACACAAGGAAGTCTTTTTTTGTATTTTACAGCCTTCCTCAAATAACCTGAGGGATTGTCACATCCACTCTGGTTTATTTTAATGCTAATAGTCAGGACATACATCAGCTAGGGCCCGCTAAAAGCAAATAAGCAACAAAAATCATGTTCGAGCCATTGGTGTTTTGAGCCCTTGGCTTTGCAGCCCTCTGTGTGACAAACATAAGGCAAACACCTCATCAGAGAAGTACCTGGTCCTGATCAAACTGGAAACCCGGACCTATTCTAAAGTAGCAGATATTCTCCCTCTGACTGTACCTGCAAAATACTACGACATACAGCAGCAAGTGCACTTTCTTCACAGGCTTCTCGTACAAGGCACTTATTCTTTAGGATGGAGGAACTTGGATCAAAAGGGTTTTTCCGTTTCCCCCTGTAGCTGGGTTGACTGACCCTGGGGCAGGTCAAGGACCCAGGGTTTTATCAGATGCTTCCCAGCAGTGGTAATTAATAAATAAATAAAGCTATTTCAATGCATTACCTTCATCTTCCTCAGTAGTTTAACTGCAACCAGATCACATGCTCATAAAGGAACAGTACCCACCAGCACATCCTACACAGCAAGATGAGCTAAGGCTACCATGCAGTATGCTTTACTTTCCCCCAATTCAAGATGTTATAATTGAACCAGAAGCTCTTTCCTAAAAATCACAGTATCAGCATCTTTTTTTTCCCCCTCCCCTTTTCATTACAATTGATGAAACCCTTACATCCTGTAAATCACTTGGCAACATCCTCCTAAGCATGCAAGCCTCCTTGAAGATTGCCATACATGGGAGAAAAAAAAAGCAAGCGTGCATGACAGGACTCCTCTCACCAGAAGCAAGAATACATATTAACCTACTGCCTGTATGAATCCTGCCGGGGCACAGATGGAGAGCTGCTTTTCACATGCACAAGATATAAAAAGCACCAAGAGCAAAAGTGCCTGCCAGAAAAAGCGAGGGCAGGGAGCATCTCCTCTCTCACATTCAGTTGCAGCAGTGCACTTCGGTAGTGTTCTGCACCTATACAGACATCCACTATATCCCAAATGGGACCTGAAACACCTGACCTCAGCTGAAGGGTATTTACACAGACAAGAATAGGTCTGAAGTTTAAGAACAATGAATTAAAGAAAGAAAAATATATAAATATGTAACAAGAAGAAAAAATTTTCTGTGAATTAAAGACAAAGCAGGTGGCAGTGAAAATACAGTACAGCACTAAGCAATGCTACTCTTTTACTGCCTAGGTCTTAGACATGTACAACACCACCATAGAGTACAAAGCACAAATACTAAACAGGCAAGAGATAAGCTTGCCTCTCTAATCTGTTGGCCATACACAATGGTACTTGACCTTTAAGCTCAGGTACCATTAAAGTAGCCTTGGTAGCACACACACACTTCTCTACAGATCACAGCAACATTACACACTGCTTCTTTAGAAAGGTTTCTGGCATATAATGAGCAGCTCTTTAAGAGAAAAGAGACATCCCTTCCTGCTTTTTTTTCTTTTTCCCCTTTGTTTGCTGCAGAACATGGACTCTTTTTATCTGTAAAAAATTATTATGGGGCTTAATGCTTCAGTGCTTGATCTTAAGCATTTAAAAGCAAACCACATAAAGCAACACTCAAGCCTCAGAAAGTTATCAACTGTTCTTGGTATCATTCAGTGCTTAAGGATCAAAGAGGCTCAGAATTAAACTGAGCTGGTACAGTTCCCTTCAGGACATAAGAAAGGCTCAGAATAGCATCACTGTCCACAGATTATCTGTTCTAGCGTAACAGTTTCACCACACACCATGGGAGGCAGCACGAGGTGCATTTCACTTACGGATGATGCTTGAGGACACAGAGTAGGAAACAAACAGGTAGACAGGAAGGAAAAAGAGCACCCCAAAGAGGGATATGATGGATTAAAAGAAAAGTTTTGTGAGGAGCTAGCAAGAAGCACAGTGGCAAACAGATGAAAAAAAAAAAAGCATAATAAGCAGCTATCGGCATCTCAGTGGTGGAATCTAATATCAGAAGTAACATGGAGATCAAACTAGCTCCTTCTGCACCCTCTCTACTCTCTAAGTCAACTTACTTGAGCAGCTCCAGTGTTTTGTGATCCAAGGCCAACCTGGGGTTTCCAGTCAGGTCCAGCTCTTGCAGTTTTGGAGGCAAGTTTTCAGGCAATGTGATTTCACTCAGTTCATTGCAGCTTAGATCCACACACTGCAAAAGGAAAGCAGAAAATAAGAATCCAGCTGGCATTAAGATCAATTTGCGATTAAATGCAGTAACGTATGTTTCACAAATAAGAGAGGCCACAGTCAAGATCTAAGATCATTAAGTACGTGGTTCTTCGTATGGCATTTACGAAGTCCTCTTTCCAGATGCCTGGGACACCCAGAAATATGTTTGTTTCATTTCCATTTCCACCTCATTGCAAAACTAGGAAGGTTTGTCTGCTCTTTGCAGGGACAAATATGGTCCCTGTATTTTTATTAACAGATGAGTATTAAAGAAAAAAACGTTACTGATGAAAATGGTCGCCAGTCTTGTAACAGATAAAGAAAACAGATAAACAAGGTTAGGGATTCTAAGATGCTGTCACAGCAGTCCCTCCTCTGAAGTTCACTTGAATCAGCACAGGTATGAACATACTCTGAAGCCAATATTTACTGAAGGATCCTGAAAATAAGAAGTTACAAATACACGGAGTGGGGTTAAGCAGAGGAAAAGCAACAAAATACCACAGCAGTTTTAAGCATGGCTTTAATTTGACTGTCTTAGAAGAATTCATGTTTAAACATGAGTTGTTATTAAAATAAGGAGAAAAATTAAAGCTGAAGCACTTCAGAAAAAAATATGATTGAAAACCAGAAGAGAAACATGCTGACTATCCACCAGCTAAGCACAAGTCAGGTAGAACAAGTGCCCTAGAATGACAAAATCCCCAACCAAACAATGTTAAAGTCACACATTCAGATGAAAGCCAGTACACAAAAATCTGAACAAAACCAGCTCTTCAATTCTATACTACAAGTATAGTATGCAAAAACAGCCAACATTTTATTAGAGGACAGAATAGGCTGATATTTAACCAAGAACACTATCTGCATATTTCAGAATGAAAATTCCCTATTTTCAACCTGGACAAAGAAAACAGACCTCAAAACCTCTGGTAACACTGAGGGCTGAACAGTTGGGGGTAGGCTGCAGGGAGAATTTTCCTAGCTGCACACTTTGACTGATACGTAACTTCAATGATAAAAGCATGAAAATGAAAGTCTTTTAGGTATATTCAAAGATATTGGGTCCCAAGTTGTAAAAACAAAAAGATAACCCAAATAAAGTAAAAATGGGAAAGGAAAAATCTCCAAACACTGTTAAAAATATGCAACACACATAATGACCCAAATCTCAAATCCTGAGGTTGTCTGATATGGAAGAATAATTATCTAGGAAGAACAAACTGCTGACATTATCTAAACTTGATATGGAAATCAGAATTTAAAATCCATCATGCAAACCAAATAGCAGCTTAGGAAAAGGGTTATTCCGATGAGCTTTTTTCTTTTTTTAATTTCTTTGCTACTCCTTGCTGCTTCCAGAGAGCCAATAATTACCTCTCAGATTAACAAAGCTGCCAGCAGGCCTTGATGTGCTCAACTCCTCGATGCCATTGGAAATTTGATGGGAAACAACGTGGAATAAGGAGTACAAACTGAGCAAAATGATTGTGTTGTTCTCAATACATGTCCAGTACACTAAAGGTATTAGTAGGCTAATGGAGATCCCTTGGTCCCTATGCAGTGGTGAACACAGTTTATCCATTAGGTTAGGATTTCCCCAATTTGATTTGTAGTGTTTGATGAACAGGTTAGCAGGGACTTTCTAATATCTACACTGAATTTATTCCTTATTCTATTCCCCAGGCAAGCAGGAAAGCATATTTCCTAACTGATCCTAATTTTCTTCTACTTTAGCCCCACCCATGCAGCATCAGAAGAACAAGTGCAACTGCGTGCAGGACACTGCACCAGGATGGGACAGGTGGTGCACAGCATTTGTTTAGCTGCACAGGTGTAAATGCAGTGTGTCTTGTCCACAGCTGACAGGGGCTCGAGTTATCACCAGCTCTGACTGAAGGTGGACAAACCAGAACTCAACACAAAAAAAAAGTACTATGCAAGGTATCTTAGACAGCCACAAAGCTTTTTGAGGCAGAGGACAACACAAAACTTCTGTATCCTTAACTGTAGTGCATTAGATCAGCCTAGAGATGGCTGTCTCCCTAAAACGGCCTCATATTTGGAAATCCTGGAGTTACCTTAAGTGCAAAAGCATAACCTTCTGTAATTAGCTTTCCCTCTGAAACAATTTCAGACAACACAGTAACTGCACTACTAACTGTTCCAGGAGCGCTGACTCAAAAATATAGTATGTCAGCCTCTCAGGCTAATTAAGTACAAAAGCAGAGCAGCCATTACCTCAGGTAACATTTTCCCAAGAAATCTGGAGTATTTGAACACCACCTCAATTAAGATTAACCATTAAGTATGACAATCATAGTCATAACATGAAACTATACAACTCCATGCCTTGTTACAAGAAGGCTTCTTTTACCAAACTACAAAACCTGTACTCAAATTTTAACTTCTTAACTTGCTTCGGAACATTATGAATGCCCTCCAACATCAAAGAACAAGCTCTAGTTTAGCCAAGTAATGTATTCAGCCAGAAATCAAGAGCTCCAGCCCCGACCCAGAAAAGTCACCAAGAGGCCACAAGATCCCCTCTGCCTACAGCACAGCTCTCTGGCAACTGCAGATAAATGACTAAGTCAAAACCAGGCTTAGGTATTGACAAAGGCACAAAAGTGAAGCCCCACTGCACTGCACCTCTCAGGTAAAGGCAGTCCCACTATTCCTGCAGTCTCAGAACTGCTAATGAAATCCATGCCTCTTTCTTTCACTGAAGTAACTGTAGGAAACCATTGCAAATAAAAATGACTACGTCTTCCACAAACACTTTGCTACTCAGCTACAAAGCTTGGTAGAACTTTAAACACCAATACTTTAATAAAATACTAATTATTCCCCAAAATTCAGGAACAGAAATGAAAAAGTTGGTTATTCCTGACCAACATGTTTACATTATCCTCTTTTTTTTTTTCCTTGGTTAAAAATGCCCTCATACTTCAAAAGAAATATTTACTGTGCAGAGCCTTGTTCCCCCACCCCAACTCTTCCTCTGAGAAGAAAAGCTTTACTTCCAATTGATTCTAAATGGCCTTCAGTTTCCTCTGACCATTGTTCCAAAGAGGGAGGAGTATTCAGAAATGCACATTTGTTTGAGATTTCCTGGCTAAGACCACAAAGCTCATCTTTCCGTGTACTCACTGTCCAACCAAATTATTCCTCCTGCTTCTCTGCATGACCCCAGACACCAAAGGACACCGAGGAGTCTGGGAACTTGGCCTTTTGATTCTGCGGATCGCACGAAGGACACACAAGTTGTTCTGATCCTGTGAATAAGTTACCAGTTCTCAAACCCAGGGAACACCTCTTTCAGTTGTACCACAAGCTTTGTGCACTATGAGTTAGTCTCCAATCTCTAAACAATGGAAATAGCGTGGACCCCAAAATATTCTGCACTATGGCCAGGAGAGAAGCAGAATTTTCGTTCACAGAAGCTACACAGTAGAGTTCTTCAGCACAGTCAAGCAAAGAATGTGGCAGGGAAAGTTTGCAGTGATTTCCGCTAATACACACAAGAGGTGGATTAAGCATTCTTGCAGTTGTACAAAATATGACTGCAATTACAAAAACAGAAGTAGCTTGCCTAACTACCCAAATCCTGTGCTCCTGGAATTTCTCTCTGTCCCCAAGGCCTATCCTATTTTGCCGCTTCATCATTTCTTAAACACACGCTCCAAACAAAGTCCATTCCTACAGAATCAGCAATTGCCACAGCAGCAAGAGTTATGTTATGTGTATTATGTATGTTAATTACGTACAGCTCTTGGAACACGTTTAAGTCATATCGCAACAGACCGTCACAGGAAGGCAACTTAACACTATTCTAGCAAAGAAGATGGGATGTGCTGAGAGTGAGTGTAAAACCAGATTTTGAGGTTCTTCCTCCCTTCCTCTCAGAGGTAGTACAAGGGCAAATATTTTACATAGCATCTCAGGCAAGAAAGCAGCTGTCAGATCTGCACAACAGAGAATATACTATCCTGGAGCAGTGAGAGACTAGGGGGGAGGAAGAGAATTGGTCAAGTGTGCATTATTACTGCATACTTCACAGCACATCCATGCCTTACCTTTATTTCAGAAAGCTGCATGACTTCTGGGAAGACTTCAATGCAGTTGGAGTGAGCAATTACAGTATGCATGCGCCTACAGTTCATGATAGTTGTTGGAATGGCTTTCAGCTTGTTACCGCTAATATCAATTTCCTCCAACTCTTCCAGCTTGGCCATTTTGCTGTAAGAATGAGAGTGAGATTTTTTCTTTTAATACAGATGCATATTTTATTTTGAAGCAAAGGTATGAACAGTGGTTTTCACTATTTCAAGAAAATAAAATTGCAGACTTCAGCCCAGTCGTGCTAATACCTCTCCTCCCATCAGATTCTAATAGTCATGAAATAAAACCTGTGCTACTTCTATCAATTTCTGTCAACATTACTTTTGAAACAATTTATTTTGCTGCCATTCCCTCTGTTCAACAGTTCACCTCTACTCTTTTTCCTCCCTTCTTCCAGCTCCAGCTTTTCACTTCATCCCACCTTCTCCCCTCCATCTTCTGGCACCCTGCTCAGCTCCAACCCCTTATTCATCTCTCCCCTGCCACCGAAGCCCGGTTGCTCAGAACACCACACAAGGACAGCGATGCCTTTCCCTTTATTTATCGGCATCTCCTTTCCAAGGTTGTATCCCATCACCTTTACAGCACATCTTACACTTGAAAGACTTCTGATTAAAACAGAATGAACTGAGAGTACAGTAGCTCATCTAAATCGCTGCCAAGGGAAAATCCCCTTCAGGAGTGAAAGGATATTTTCCCCAGTGTGGTTTAGCCCAGTGCCAAAGGACATTTTCAGACTGTTATGCTTACAAGACTTCTGTAAGTAGAAGCCAACCAGTTGTAAGTAAAGTGACCAAGCTGGGGAAAACAAAAGACCTCCTTGCCCGACTTCAAAAGCATACTGGAAAGTACTCCAGGTGCAATCAAAATGCACTAACTAACATTGTGTAATGTGAGAGAGTAGCAAAGTGCAACAGGGCATAGCAAATGAACCCACCCCCTGCAATGTCACCACGTCTGAGATACAGCCTTTCCACTAGATCACTGTGCACTTTAGTTTTTGCTATGAAAATGTTTCACGTTGTCCACAGTGGGCCGAGGCAGTAAAACCAGTTACTCACCTTGCAGGGAAGCTCTGTAGGCGATTGTAGGCCATGTGCAAGATTTTCAGGTGTGGATGGCCTGTTAACAAGGGTACGCATTTATCCGTGAGGTTGTTATTGGTCAAATACAACTCCTGTAAGATGCTATGGGTCTCCTCAGAAAGAGTGGCTGGGGGAAGCATTTCCAGTTTGTTGGCAGAGGCATTAAGAAATCTCAGGCTGAAAAGACAAGTTGTGTAAAGGAGTTTAGTGAAACATCTCACTGGTTTTGTGTAAAAGCGTAAATAGAAATTCTATTTGTAAGTTAAGATAGTTATAAAACAAAGGCCAAAAGCACAAGTTCTCATTGATATTAAGACTAGAAGCCTAGTATTACACCAATAAAACTTCTCATTCCATTTTTAAAGGAGCTCATTTATGTGAACAAAACATCAGCAAAATGAGCATGTCAAAATGCCTTTATCCCTTTATCAAAACCTCAGTACTGCTAACATTGCTACAGATGTACCTTGAGGTAAGAACAAGTCACATCATTTCCATATCTGTTCCACATAAAAATGACTTCTGAATCTATCACCAGCAAACCATGAGAGCCTTCAAGTGACTCAGAAGTCATTGGTAAAGAAACCAGCTACCTTTTCATCATTTTAAATACTAGCTAGGTATTCTTGTTTTATGGCTTTTTTTTGTTTGGTTGGTTGTGGTTTTTTTGTTTTGTTTTTGTTTTTAAACTTGCAGGCCTGAAGAAACTACAAAATATGACAAATTTTCTTTGAATACTTGGACAACTAAGATCCAACACCAATCACAAAAAAAACCCCAAACAATGATTTATTTTAAAGATTTTAAAGAGAAACAGCCAATATGCAATTAAATTAGAAAGTAAGACACTTGCTGATCTCTGCAGCAAGGAAGCCAGATCTGCATGTAGTTCTGGAGCATCCTTCCCCTAGCAGAAATCCTTGTCAGCACTTTCCAAGTTCCACAACAAGCAGCAAGGACCAAACAAGCAGAGAAATGAAGTTATTCTTTCCCCCTCAGAGGACGCTCCCCCAGGGTGGGAACAAGACCTGCAGAAGAACAGCACACAGATGATTCACAATCCTAGATGGGAGTCTGGTGACAGCAGAAGTACCGAGGGATACATGCTGTTGGCATCTTAAGGGCTAGAATTCACACAGGCAATTCCAAAGAAATGGAAAATGAAGGCCATTTAGCCTTAAGTAACCAACTCTGGCACAACTGTGCCTTCCCAAGAGAAATAAGACTGCTCTCTTCCTTCCTCCCCTTTTCAGAAAAGGCTGCCTTAGAGAACTTGTGCTACAGAAGTGTGTGCCTGTCAGGTTGCAGCAACCACGTTCCAACCAGGCTGCACTGCTCCTACCACCTAATGGGAAATGGCAGCTGCAATAGTCATGGTTGCATTCAAGAAACAGGACTCAGAGATGAGCTGGCTGATGCCTACCAAGCCAGCAAGCAGGACAACAAAACGTATATGTGCTCTTGTCATCGATCTTCAGAGAAAGTTATAAAATATTGATAGCTCTTCCCCCACTCCACGTAGGCACAAAGCAATTGGCACTGTCCTTTAGGTCTATTAATGAATGAAATGGATTTGCGTGAGCCGCAGCTGGTTGAAACTTGCTCAGCAGCAAATAAGGGTCAGACGCTACAGTGAAGTCACATGGAATGTCAAAGGATTTAAAAAAATATATTTCCATTAGAAGCAGAAATCTCTAGGCGCTGCACAGAACCAAAAGTAGGTTAGCTGTTTTACACAGGCAGAGGAGTCCACTACGGGGAAACAGTTTAATCCTCAGGCTCATTCATTATTCACAAGGGTGGTACAACTCCAAAGGAGGATGGGAGGAGAAGGATTAATACAGAGAAGGAAATAAGCATTTGAAAGGGTTTTTCAATACTATTTATTCTAAAAAGATGCTGTTGAATTTTGCCCATTAGGTGTGAACTAAAAGTGCATTAAGCTCATTCAAAGTTGGATTACTAAACTGAAGAGTACCACATCAATGACCTCTGTATTTAATTAAATACCAACAAGCACACCTATTACTGAAGTACAGACAACTACTGCTTGGGCAGCTTGCTTCTAAAATCCACAATAATCTTGCCTCTTTCCACAAAAAAGGCACTTTGATTGACATTAAAGCCACGATACCTTTTGTACTGCTCAAAGTACAAAATGGTCACCTCCAGCTCAGTTTAAAAAGGCTTAATTAATAAAAGGGTTAGAGGATGCAGGGAAAAATTACCTTTCACAGGAATACGACAGATGAGAAAGTAGCAGCAGAACACCTCTCAAGAAGAGGCACCAAGAGGAATCTGTATTTTAGGTACATTCCACAGGGTGCAGCAGAACATCCTACAGTGTTTCACAGCTACCTTCTTTTAATGATCAAATGGAGCCACACAGATAATCTAGAGGTCATCCTATAGCTATGAAGTTCTACATGCACAAGATGCAAGTTTGTTCAGGTACAGCTAGCCCAAAACACAGCTGCTAAAACTTCAAGATTACTTTCATTATTCCATAATGCTGAAATTGATACAATCTACTGTATGGAGTTCAAATGAAATTCAAAAGAAAAAAATAATCAGTCTTCTTTTTCTATAAAGTTTTCAACATTGATGGAACAAAACAAGAAATCTCAAGCTGTTCCTTCACTGGCACTAAAGCGGTTGATATCTACATGCCCCTGCCAAAAATAGGCTTTGATGCACACATTTTTCAATGGAAAAAGGAAAGAGTAGAGCTACTGCCCCATATCCTTCTGCCAACATTGAAAATAAATCACCAGTATCCTGACCTACTGCTTAGTGCCTTGATTTTAGCAACACTCAGGTGGGTAGAAGCATTTCCCCAACAGCTTTGGGCAGAAACCTTCTGGTAGTAGAGTATCTCACCTTCACCAACACCTGACAAAAGCCTTCTCATGCACACTCACAGCCATGCAGCACTCAGAATTAGGATACTCACACAGTAATCTCCATCTGTAGTTGAATTCTAATGATGTCAGCTATCTTTTTAGAGAAGAGAACGTTGCTTATTTACATGTTCCTTTTGACCAGCTGCTACATTAAAATGGTAAAAACATTCCCTAAAGATCCTTCTTTCAAGATATTCTCTCAGCCAAAAAAAAAAAGAGACACCATCCTTTGGGCAGGGAACAGAATGAACTAGCAGACTGCTCCTGCATACAGCTTTGTTGATTCTGTGCTATTCTATGTCCAAAAAGAAGAAAAATAATAAAATCTGTACTTGCCCATCAAGCTTCACCTTGCACTGATTTAACACAGAAGTCTTCCCTCAGCTTATTTCCACACCCCTGCTTCTCCATCCTCATGCAGCATGCCAGCTGCATGTCTTATGAATGCCCTCTGGAGGAGTGGAAATTTATTTGGGCACAACTGATCCCATCTTTCTCGTGCACAGACTTCAACTGAATCATGTTCCTTGAAGATATCCCATTCATATTGCTTATCAGATGGGAAGCAGAACGTCAAGTATTAAACTCAGTCCAAAACTAATTGTTTCCCCTTCCAGTTCCACCCACACTGCTACACTATAAACTTACGAAAAAACAGTATCAGTACAGTACAGTATCACCAGAAAAACTTGAATTCAGCAGCTTGCATACATACCAGATTATCCTATAGTGAAGGGAGCATGAATTAACAAGTACTAGAAGAGCGCTGGGATTAAGAAAGAAAGGCATTGGCAGAGAGGTGCCAGAATTCTTCAGCTTTGACAAGGTGCAAATTCTCCTCTGGTGTAATAATATAAAGATTGAACTCTGGCTGGAATAAGTCACCTTTGGTTTTATGGGGGTATTAAAGTACAATCCCTTGCTAGATTTAACTTCTCCAACAGAGAAAATAAAGACCATCCCAAAGAATACACTAGAATCGACGACATGGATTGAATTCAACAAAACAGACCTAGTGTGCATGCAGCAATCACATGTCTTTCCTATTTAAATCCCGAGAATTCTGAACTGAATTTGAACTTCCTTGGCTTTCAGAAGAAAACCTACTGGAAACTGCAAAAGGTTTTATTTCTTTCTTCCTTTAACACTGATGCCTACTTCTAGCATGCACAGAGGCTAAATATAGGTTGTTGTCAGGTTTCACTCACACAGCATCTTCCAGTTTCTCACCAATTTATGAAGCAGCCTGGGAAACTTGGCTTGTGGGTAAGACATAGCCACCACTGGAAAAATTTTAGTACTCCAAAATGCTTAGGAACATTCAACATTAGTAAAAGCGACAAGACAACAGTATCCTACAGCAAAGTAGCAGCAAGACAAAACTACTGCTCTGAGAACGCATTGATAAACATTGAAAGAAAGAAATGAAAGATGATGTTGAAAGAATATTGCAGTTGTAAAATGAAATATGCAGAGAAATCAAGAACTTCAGTTTGGCCTGTGCCCCAAGATCTCAATCAGCAGAGAGCAATCAAATCAAAATTTCTTCAGTCCCTTCTGCAGAGACATGCCCTCAATTTCTGAGCAGATAATCCTAAAATAATTTATGATTGCGATAGCAAATGCGTGAGAGAAAGAAATCTTCAAGATAGGTGCAACTGGGGAGAAAACTTCAAGGCAGCTCTGCCAACCTGTTCGAAGAGGGTATTTTCTGCTCTGAAAAAAAAGAAACAAACATGGATGGAAATGTTCAAGTGAATCTTCTTTCCTGTTGATGAACTGCCAAGAAAAATAAAAATAAAAGGGAAAAAAAAAAAAAGCCTAAACACTTGACTGTGTTGCTACCTCATCTCTTACTTCCAAGCCTATCTTCAGTTGTTTCACTAAGACATATTAACAATGCCAGCAATGAAACAAATGCAGCTAGGCATTTCTGCAACAAAAGTATGTGCAGCAACCACTGAAATAGCTCTTTGCATTCCTTAGAATTTGTTTTCTCCCTCACTTTTGTTGCATCTGTAATGTGTACCACTAGTTGTATGAAAAGGCAGCAATCACTGTGGGTGGAAATGGCACATACTAAGTGTAAGTGGGTCACCTTCCAGAACTCCAACAAAAAAAAAAATAATAATAATAACAACATGGAAAACCCCAACAAAAATAGATTCAAACAACAAAAAAGGCCCAAACATTTAAAAACAGCTGAACAAAGTTGAAAAGATGAACCATGATACAGCGTAGAGGACAGGCTCTACAGCTGGCCACTACAAAGCATCAGAAAACTCAAGATGGGCAGAGCACAACTACACACCTTCACTATCCAACTGCTATCACTAATCTGACGACTCAGAGCCTGACTATATTTCCAGCATTCAAGCTAAATGGAAAGGGAAGCTTATTCAATGGGCAAACCCTTGACTTTCATCACTATTTCTCCATTTTTAAACCAAACCTGCCATTACAACAAATGTAGTAGTGGGTTTAAACAAAAAGCGCAGGGTTACAGGTGCAAGGAAAAAAAAGGTTAAGGACTCTGCTTGGGAGTTTCCCCCTCATCAGCCATAGCACTTGCATGAGTTCTATATTTCTGCAGCATCTGGTAATGAGAAATGAACAGATTATCTGGCTGTCTCCAGGGTGCTCATCTTGCCAAGAAAATCCCCACCCAGCAAGAGAAATCCATGCTAACACGATCAAGATGTGCACACTTTCAGTGTAATAAACAGAATCAAGTTCAGTCTCAGTCAGAGCAACACTTCACAGAGAAAGCTTTGATTTCTCTTCAAATAACAGTTTAAAATAGGAGAAAATTAAAAATAAAAAAAAGTAACTGTAAATTACACTCTTCATCAGAGAATCAAACTTTGTAATTGGTTTTGAATGATCAAGGGAGAAGACTGATGTCCATGGATTTTACGAAGACAGCACTTGTTTTCAGTATTTTATTTTTGTGAAAGTGACATTCCGTGCATGTGCACCAGCACTCTGGCTTCCCTGCCTTCCTCAGGTCTTCTCAGTGTCAAAGCCCACCAGCACTTGCCCAAGGCAATTCAGAGCCACTCAGTCAAATAGACAGGATCGAGAAGGAGAAAGCGTTTATAATTCACAGCATGAGACTTTGAGACAAGATACTACCTGCCAACCACATAAACTTAAGTATCTTTCTCAAAAACAGCCTGATCTTCTCATTCTGCAAAAGCTAAGTCATTTTATGGGGAGATAAGGGTTCTGCAAAGTGATTTGTCCAACATTACACGGTGGGAAAAGATCATGGCAGAACCCAATTCTCTTGACATATCTGGCAGCACAGATTGTGCTTCCCAGGGAATGCTGTGAGAAGAAAAACATTTTCTTTAAAAAACAAGCAAACAAAAAGCCTAAATACCTTTCCCTGGTCCAGACTCATAGCTACTGACATCTGAAATCAAAGCAAAGTACGGTAGGAAATTCCAAACCCAGAACTCTTATACTGAGGACTAATCTGCACTGGTATTTTCCTTCACATGCACCACTTCTGCAGCATTAATAAGAATGCCAGCATGGACAAAACATTAAAGCAGTAATGGGGTAGACAACATGAGAACCTCCTCACAACTGCTTCTATCATACAAACAAGGAGGCTGCAGTGGTGAGGAAGTGCCACAGTGGATAAGCTTTGCTTAAAAGCACGTGCCCTGTGCTGCTTGAAAGCTGCAAAATGTCAAGACTGCAGATGGTAAAAATCCTTAGGACCAAATCAGCCATCTAATAATACATTTTTCAAAAGAATTTTAAAATTTCTTTTCAGCACACATTTAGTCAACTTATGGAAGTCTAGCCCCAGCCTTCATTTTAGCCTGTGCTTCTTCCTTTTGGCATCATAAAAGAAACCCTCAAACCAAACAGTCTATAGCTCTGTAGCTCTGTTTGAAATGTTGAACTGTGACAAAAAAAAAGTTACCTAGGTTCTCTCCCACTATCAAAATTGCAAAAATCTACATTCCAGAGCTACAACCTATGAGCAAATTTACGGAAGTATTTCTCTTTGCCTTCTGAGATGCCAGTAGCATCTGAATCTGATTCAAAGCCTCTTTCCAAGTTAACAGTCAGGAAAATGGTATTACAGTATTTTAAATTGACCTAACTTTGCAACCTTCAATAAAAAACTTGTATCAACTTCAGAAATGAAACCTTGTACAACCTCTACTGTACAAAAGTTTGAGAAGTCATCCATAAGACTGTTATAGCTGCTGACGTGAAACATCTTTGCCACATGAACAGAGTATGAACTTCATCATTTTTAAACAGAAACATAACAGGTAATTGCAATTATTACAGCAGCAACATTGCTAGGTTTCATTGCTCTGACCGCACTTCTACATAAAATCTCAATTATAACAGTAAATTAACATCAGAAATTTTGCTGATAATCAGTTTGTTCCTAAGGTGGTATCCTACCGAGGGCATAACAAAGACAGATATGCAATAGTTTAAAAAATAAAGTACAAAAATCAAGACTGAAATACCATACTGGTTCCCTTGTCTTAAAGAAATGTCTCCTTTGGGAGCTAATTTCCTTGGAACACAATTCTGCAACCCGGAAGTTGTGAATCCCAAAACATTTAAACAAAGGTTCCCACCAGAATGAACAGTATAAAAACAGTGGGTTGAAATATCCTTAACTATGGGCAATGATTCGTGATGGAGAGAGATCGCTGTTCCTCTTGCATCTTTGCCTCTCACAAAATCCAGGACCTATGTATTCCTTTCATCGCAGTTAAGATCAGAAATAAAATACTGCAGCACAAACTCTGACTTTTAAATTATGTATAAGTTAAAATATTCAGAAATATCAAGACTATTTGTTCAAGTGCAGAGGTGTGAGGAACACTGACACCAAGCAGGGTAATACCATCCACCACTCAATTATGCTACGAATCCCTGGTATTTTAATCACAGTCACTTTACAGGATATGTTTAGAACATGGAAGAAAGATTATGAAGACTTTGAGACTACAGGAACAGCATTAAAAAAAAACAAGAAGCCAAAAATCAGATGAAGTGGTGACACCAGCTAGATTAGTGACAAACATCTGAAAGGCATAAAAAATTCACAAAGCAAGGACACAGGAATAACTGAGTTATTCTGACAGCCTTATGCACAGATCTTGTTTTGTTTGATGGGTAAAAATAAGTTCTAGCCTGTGACTGAAGAGATGGAGTGGGGGTAAAGCTTTCACACTCCATCAAGCAAGACTAAGAAATATATATTTAAAGAAACTGACACTAACCCATCTCAGTGAATGTAGTAGAAAATAGCATGCGCTTCACTTTACAGTCAGATTTCAAGAAGTAGGTGTTCCAGCAGGAGCTCAGTAGAGGGAAAAAAAGCAACCATATAAGGCGTCAAAACTAAAATAAAAAGAACTTGTGTTTTGGTGAGCTGGGCAGACATCTGTTCTTATCACATAAAGTTTGGCAACTTTCAAATTAGAGGAACCCTCAGATTACCCTTTCAGCTATGAAACGAAACACAAAGTAAGGTTTCTCATACACAAGTTGGAATTCTTTTACCTGTCTGCCTTCATAAGTAGGTTAGATGGCAGTTCAAGGAGCTGGTTGTGTTGCACATCCAGGACCTCCACTTGTGTTCGTTCAAGCCGATCTGGTAGCCTTCCTAACAAGTTATGTCCTGCCAGCAGTTTACGCAAGCTGCTGTTGTAAAACAACCTGTGAGAAAGAGAAAACACCCAAAATAAGAACAATCTCAGCTGAAAAGATCTGCTTTTGTGAACTTCAGATTGAAATCACGGTTAATTACTAGAAAGTGATTCAGCCAACTGATTAGTAGACACTGTATTAGTTACGCACAGATCCAAGAATAACTTCCACTCTCCACCAACTCCTTAAAAAGGTAAAAAGATTGTCCAGAGACAGGGAAGGGGATTATAGGATGATGAAGGAGTGAAAGTAGCAATGCAGTGTATAAGACACGAATATTTAAATATGCCAGTGAATTAGTCAATTGCTAACAAGGGCTGCAGAAGATCTCACCTGTGAGATCCATCTAATTAGTGAAAGAACTTCAGAAGTGTGGGTGAAATCAAACACCCCACAAACTTCATAATAGTTGATTCATCATGTGCTGATTCAATCCAGTGCAGTTCCCCACCCCGCGTTTTCCTTTTCCCTTAATACCAGACAAACATAAAGCCTCCTTTCCAGTTCTACAGCAAATGAAATTTATCTAATCGGCTTTACTTTCTTGAGCTTTTACAACCGATGGATGACCCCAAGTCCCATCCCCCACTCTGCTTTTGTGGGATGTTAGGGTATACTAGGATAGGGAAGAAAAGAGCAATACGAGGGGAAAGGAAAGACCGGTTATTTTAATCAAACAGAAAAGCTGAAATCTGCAGTATAAAAAACTCAGGAGTTTAAGATCTGCACCAAGAAACCTCAGAAAAAGCGCAAGTCTTCATTTTGAGCAGAAATCACTTTCAACAAATTAAGAAAAAAAGATCATTCTCTGTCTGCTCCCTAATATTCCTGCTACTACACTGTTTAGTCTGGCTGACCTGTTTCAAAGATTCTCAAATTACTCAGCGTTAAAGCAGAATATCTCCTCTCCTCTGTTTCAATGAACCATAGAAACATTAAGGGCCTTCCTCCCCCATCTTTCCTACAATACATCAGGTCACTGGATTATTGTGCCAAAATAATCAATGAAGTATGCCGAGTATTTTCCCCTTGACAGATACGGTCATACTCCATATCTGCATGCCAGTGTTAACAGTTATCTCAGTTGGCTGGATTGTCTGAATTACGACCACGGATAGCGGTCAACTGCCAGACACATCATTCCAGAAGGCTCAGTACAGGGTAAAAGATTTATCAGTTATCACAGTGGTATGTGTATTTACTACGTTTTTTGTATTTCATATTTTTTTGCTTAATTCCAGTCTTACATAAATGAGTGAGATTTTAAAGGATTCGCCTTTCTATCCCACTTTCTTTCCTAATCAGCACTGGCCAGTATCATCAACACCAAACATTACAGGAAAAAGAAGAGTCACAGAAGAACATCTCAAAACAAACAAAAACAAAAAAAAAACCATACAGAATTTTTTTGATAAGTGGGGGCAGTGCCATTTTTAAATCTGAGAAGTACAAATCACAGTGAAAACCTTAACAATCCACTCGTGTGTGGAAATGCATTTTATAAATAGTTTGAAAGAACTAAGTAGGCCTTTGGGAGATTTCTTCCTCTCAAAGTTACACACCACCAAAAGAACTGGGCTCCCTGAAGAAAATGTGAAGTGCCAACATTCAGCTGAGCATGCTCCTGATAAGTCTGGCACAACTAGTTCTCAGGCCGGGTGATGAACCAGGACTTGTTCTCCCTACGAGCAGCTTCCCACTTGTCTGATTCCCACTGAAGCTTTGATGGGATCTAACAGTTCAAGTGTAAGCATGCTGCTCAACATCAAGCATCTTCGTACAAAACATGGAATTGGTTGAATGTTTTCACTAAACCTTAAGTAAGTCAGCATTCAAGAGAACATAGTTCTGAATACGAATAGATCTTAAAAAAAAAAAAATGGACAAAAAGAAACAAACAAAATATATATACAGACATCTGTTCACTGGTGGCAGCAAAGCCCATTTTGGCAACCCCTAACTGAAGCGTTTCCATTTTCACTGGGGAATTCTGACATCAGTTTTATTATAATGAATTTGTCCTGCATTCTTGAGCATCCTTTTAGTTACTTTTCAGTACTTTTAAAGCAGAAATGGGCTTTGTTACAGCCCAGCAGCATACACTGCTCCTGTTTCCTTTGAGAAAAACATCACTACACAGCCCTCTCTCCAACTTTTTGGCTTCAAGGTTGCTCTTCTATTGCAAGGGGCAAATAGAAACAGCCTCAAACATAGTTTGTTCAGATTAAGCGCAACCTTCAGCCTTGTGGGAAAGTGCTGGTCAGTCAAGGCTTGAACATCCGTGGCTAGGGTTGCAAGCACCCTCCAAGGAGAGTGCTGTTTACTTAATGTGTTTTCAGAGTGCTATTCTATACAGAACAAAAAAGCAAGCAGTAGTGCATGTGAACACTTGCTAAGCACTAGTACTTTTCTTTCTTGTTACTTACACAATGCCTATATGCCCAAGCTGTTTGCATGTGAATTCAGACCCAAGTTTCCCTAAACATTAATTGACATCTAAGGCCATGTTTTGGACCGAGTCTTAAAAATGAGCTGACTTACTAGGAACTAAGCTATCTAGACACATACTACAAAGAAGAGCTTTCAAGAGATAAGCTGTTTCCTGGGGTTAATGATAAGATGGCAAGTGAGACAAGTGGGATGTTGACTGTACCTAATTTTCAGCTAATCATTAATCTCCCAAAGATATCCGGTATGCCTTGATATTCCTTGTTGTTATGAAGTGCAAATGAAAGGCAAGTGAACTTTGGCTCCCCCCACCTCCTGAGTAGGTGCAAGTTTCACTTTGTGTGGAAAAAAAGAGGGACTAACAGTCTGTATGTTACACTGCTAGTTTGCTCAGTAAATCTCTTCATATCTTTTTCTGCCCAGATTTCTGCTTTCTATTCTCTTCCCATCTCCAACACTAAATACCCAGAGACCTGGACAATGCCCAAGTTTTTTTTTGTTGTTTCTGATGCTCTTCAGTACTGCACAGCTTCATAAGGAAAATAGCTCACCATACACTAGCTGTCCACAATGTTCAATGTACACCCCCATGCATTTTCACCATTTGTGACCAGTATGCTCTCCCTCTTTCAAACACTTCTTCTGAAGCGTGTCAGAAAGGACAATTCTTTTCCAGTCAAGTCAGGCACTGAAAAATGTTCAATGCCAGAACCTGAGTGGTATTTGGACTAGGTCTATCTAGAAAAAAGTTATTAACAGTCATTCATCATGTAACTCCTTCCTGCTCACTTGCTTTTCTACTACTTTATCAACCTAAAGCTTAAAGTCTTGGAAGGGAGATCATCCTTACAATGAATGCAATTGTTATGCTTGCAAAAGTTTACTTGCAGCTTTACTCTCTCCTCTCAATCCTTTTTCTTATCCGAAACTCGAATGGGGCTGTAAAACAGAGTCTCTAGATACCACTAAAACAGAAATAAGTTACAACTCCTGATGTCTAAATTGTCATGTAAAGTTATGGCTGTAAATATTTAATATTCACTATTAAATATGAAGGGCTTTCCTCCCTGAACAGCTTCAAAACTTCCATCTGGAGTTCAAAGGCACTGCTTTCTCTGCATGAAAGTAAAAGAAGAAAGGCTCAGTGGAAGCCCATGGCGTGATGACACCCAGCAGGTAAAAATAAAATCAAACAGAAGATAAAAATTTGCCTGACAATCACTGGAACAGACTAAACACTGAATCAGCAATTATTTCTGAAGGCTTATCTTGTACCACATTCTGCAGCTGGTCCACAAGACTCACCGGGCAGGCAGCTCACTTATCCGATTGTGGCCAACATCCAACACTTCCAGTTTCTTGCTGTCACATACCCACTCAGGCAGGCTTTCCAGATGATTTCTGTGAATAAATAACACAGTGAGGTGTACCAGATCATTATCCAAATGATTCTCCTACACAAACTTCCTGAGATTATATCCTGCAGTAAGACTTCCAGCAACAGCTCAAAGCTAACAGCATTACTACCTCCCAAGATATGTACTGTCCAAGAAAGGAAAAAAAGCTGCTTTCAAAGTATCAGGGAAGAAGTATTACGAGTATCAGAGTACTGAGAATGAAGAAGCCATTCCAGAAGAAACAAAATTGTTTCAATGGACATTTGTGAGACTTCCTTCAGAAAAAAATATTCACTCTCCAGTGGAAACACCTCTCTGATGCCCCATAAATTCAATCCTGAAACCCACTCTGCTACTCTTCATGAAAGAGGGTAAATGTTTTGTGCATCCTTGAAGTCGAGGGTTTCCTTGCGTTTTTCTTCAGTGAAGTTTGCCCTTCTAAAAGTTAAGTTCTTTAAGTTTTTCCAAACAGTTGCACTGCAACCAGGCAGCTAAGCACAATGGGGCACTCGTGTATCCTGCCTTAAAGACAAAAGCCAGTAGTGTAAAATATATGTACAAGATTGATTGCACGTGCATTCACAAATCCACTACTTCAGTTAGCATACTCGGAGGCAAAACTGGGCTTCAAACCCTATTCAAAAGCTCTTGCAGGTTTTTAAGTTCACAAATAGGACCTCAGTACTCTCTCTCCTTCATTAACTTGTATCCTCTAGTTCATTCATACAAGAAATAGCCTTTAAACAAAACATGCAATAGCAATCAGCTCCTCCCTTTTAAATAGCTTATTTCCATCTCAGAAAACATTTTCTTAAATTCCAAGGGAGCCAATGAGCTAAAGACACACAACCAATTTAGTCACAATCCCATCAGAACTGCAGCACAGAAACTGTTTTGTGATCAAAATCACACATTCTGCTCCAATTTCATTTACAGCTGTGAATGGAGAGCACATCTTCACAAAAAAATGCAATAATAAATCACACCTAGGTCACAGCTTTATATTACATCTAGGTGCACAATGAGAGTCACTCACGGTTCATGAAACTCTGAAGCTGACGGCCACTAGCCCAGGGGAACTCAGTAATCACTATATCATCATCAACAGTTTAAAAGAACTCTAAGCAGGTTAAAATTAAAAATAAATAAGTGAAGAGAAAGGAGGAAAGAGTTGTTGGGCTTCTTTTTTTTTTTTTTTTTACTGGACATCAGCTCAGTAAAACCCTCAATGTTCCTTCTCCATAAACTTAATTCATATGTATTTCACAAACCCAAGGGGAAAAAAATACTCTTACCTAGAAATATCCATATAAGTCAAATAATTAGGAACTGGATACACATCAAGATGAGCGAGTTCTAGGAGGGAAAAACAAACATAAAGCTTTGCACCTTTGCTACTCTGTAAAAAGTACTTTAAGCAGCTAACACTCATAGATTTCAGGATAAAGCAGTAATGTTGCCATGGATCTGGACTTTTTTTTCTCCTCCATTATGTCTGAGTGTGCTTCTTATATCAGGTTGTATTTGATATGCCAGATACTAGAAAATTCATCAGAGAGAAGAAAACAGAGTTAAAAAAATTTCACAATTAACTCAATTTTTGCCCCAGACCTGTGGCTTCACCTCTGCCACCCACGTTTATCTGCTCTAGCCAAAATAGTCAGTGGAAGGAAGAAAAAAAAAGGTAGAGCACTAACAATACAGCCATGGATTCTTTGCTCTGAAACAGTAAGCTAAGGAATACCTCCAGAGTCCTCTAGGTTATGGCAAAACACATTATTTTTCAAGCCATTACTCAAGCCTCTGCATTGCTGTGGAGCTTTCTGGTAGCAAGTAGCTGTAGATACCTTTCATAGCTCCTCAACTACAGCCGGGAGCATATTTTGATTGCCTCTATGTTTCACATCCTAAACTTTCAGGTAGTTGATGCTCAGCACTGATGTTGAAACAAAACTAGTAGATATTTAAGCCTACAGAAAATTCACTAAAGTGGAGATAATTCATCACTGTTCCTTTGAAGACAGACTTAAGGTGGCTGTGGGTGCAGAGAGAGGACAACATGCATCATGCTCTTCCTGCTGGGTATGTGACCAAACAAACAGATGATAGTGAGAGCCAGGCTAACGTGGGTTCTCAGCTCACATTGCACAGCACACATTCAAATTATATTAACTTTCCTTAGCTACAAAGATCCTGGTATGAATATTTAATGATAGCACAGGCCTGGATATCATTAAGATGACAACCAAGCACTGCAGACTGTTCAGAAAATTCACAGTTGTCTGAGCTGGTGTTTTGTTTATTCCACACCAAACTAATCCAGACAATAAAAATGGTAGTGAAAACTGAGTATTTTTAAGTAACAGGAGCTTCTACAGAAAGATTAAACAAATCTTATTAATGGAACACAGGAAATATTCAACTGGAAAAGGCTATGTCATTTTTATTATAGAACACAAACGAAGTTACTCATGATAGGTTTCGTAGCTTTCAGGCAAGTGTAAGTAGCTATAAGCAGCAGTAAAAATATTTTTAGTTTGTCTCATAGACGCTTGTCCAAACTTGAAGTTCAGGGAAAAGCAATAAATTCCTTATTTACTTTCGTATAGTATCATAATATATAAATGACAGCTTCAAGACCCCTCCCTGCTGATACAGAGAATTTTGGCCTCATTTCTAAGATTTTCACAGTTCTGAGAGCTCCAAATCAGCATTACAGTGCTACCTGGAAGACATTTCTGTAGCTCAGAGTTGTCAATAACACGACATAGCATACGTGAAAACCTTTTATCCTAGAGTCATTTCAAGAGACTCCTGACTCCTTTCAATTATGTGTATTGTACTTCACAAGCATCCCACAGAGAACCAGGCACCAAAACCAGAAAGCAGATGACAACACAGGTGCCCTGGAAACACACTTACCGTTAGAGGAAGCATAGAGGGCTTTGAGAAAATATCCACTGATTTTGAGAGTTACCAGTTGATTTCTTTCACAGTGTAACACTTCAACATTGTTAAATATTGTTGCATCCAGCTCTTCAAGTTTGTTGTCTCTGAGGTCCAGCTGGGTCACGTGGTGGAGGAAGTCTATTTCATCGGCTTCCAATCTCCTAATTGAATTCAATCTTGCAGACAAAGAAGAAGATTAAATGTAGTTACATGAGAGGGTCCTGCTGACAAACTAATGCTTGTCCTACCACCAATTGCTCAGGATTACATTAGCATACCTCACAGTTCAGATGAAGTTTGATTTTTAAGTATTTTTCCCTACCTCATGGGATTTTAAAAATAGGATGGATCAGTTCTATTGTTTTATCCATCATGATAAAGGGACAATGACACCAAAATCCTTTCTGAATTACTTTGAAAACCATTCAAAAAATATTCCACAAAAATCTAAGCGCTATTGTTATGAAGCCTGTAAAAATAAAATATTATCTGTGCCTTTTAGCAGGGAAAAAAACTGCTGGTGTATCTCCTGGCAAGATGAGATCCTAGCGGACATGAGAAATCTGTAAATATTCACATCTCCTACTTTATTGAAAGACCAAACAGATTCATGAATTCCCAGACTTGCTTGTCACTTCATCATGTCCCACAGAGAGCAAATTCAGAGGCCTGAGAAGGGTGTGGAAAGAAAACCAAGCAAAACCCTAAAACAAGTGAGTCTGTCAGATAAAGAAAACAGCTGTTTATCACACCTTCACTGCAGTGTAGTTGCTGCTAACATTTCAGCAACTTCTGCAGAAGTTACAATGAAATAGTATCACCTGTAGCTGATACCTTTGAAATGGCAGAGCACTTCAAAGAGTTCAAATTCTCAGATCTGAATAGAACATGAAAATCAGTCTGTCGACTTGTGTTGGCTCATTATTCCACCCTAGCACGCACTACCTATAGTTTTGCTATGATTTGTTGTTTCAGAAGTAGCCCTCTGTACAACAGCCGTATGTTTTCAAAGTAACTACATTTTTCCACTAAATGAAATTAGGGAATATGCCCACTCCACCATCACATGTCTTTTCTGCTTCCAATTTACAAGGCAGTGCTTATTTCTGATTTCACTGAAGCAAAGCACTTCACAGCACAGCAAGTACAGTTTACAAACATTACAGACATGAAATAGCCAGGACAGCTTTACAAAGACTTTTGAGAAGTCACACCACCTACTTCGATCACTTTTACACTTTCACAAGATACAGCCTACACCAAAGTGAACTGCACTGAATAAATAGTGTACCTTAACAAAGGACAGGTGGAAAGTGAATTAACAAAAAGTTAAAATTGTGTGATAGAGAAGTGACTTTTTATCATTTAGTCTATTCTCTTGACATACTTATGCTGGCCTTTCCTTGATTCCAAAAGCTGACAACTACACAACAGTCCAGTACACTAAGTTTTAGCTTGATTTTAGCTTGAACAGTTAAATTTAACTAAGCAGTTCCAACATCTGCTGAAGGCATCAATAAAATACCACTTGTGTCTTGTTGTGGCTTAGGCTTTGTAACAGACCAAGAAACATGAAAATATTTGGTTTTGTCCACTCACTTTCACTAATCTTTTCATCACCTTATACACCTGTAATATTTCAGATAGAAGTTTTTTTTTGGGTAAGAGACTATAAACTATGTCGTACTAATAGTGCATCGACTAGAACTGCAGGAGTCACCAGCATCCCAGGCTCTGTTTCACTTGATATATTCAATTGAATATTCACGTCCTTCAAAACTCATGATCCTAACTATTGATCTTCAGTGCAACCTCTTCCTCAAAGAAAAAGCACTCAGACTCTGCAAGTGCTGTAAGTTATGTAATACAGTCATAAACATGAACTAATACAACAGATTTGTGCCCAGAGATTATTATGACAACTAAATAAACTGTTCCAATGCCAATAATTTAGATTAAATTTAGATTTATTTTTCCTCATTTTTCAAATACCTACCTTAGGTCCACATGCTTAATATGAGGCATCCTTTTTAACACTTGCAAGTTGAGTGTATCCAAACAGTTTCCTGACATACAAAGTTTGTCCATAGCAGTCAACTTCTCTAATACTCCTGGAATGTCAGTGAATTCATTGAAGGACAGACTCACATAGCTGAGCTGATGCATATGCTCCAATTTATCAGGAAGGGACTGGAGAAAGTTACCATCCAGCAAAAATGTCTGCAAGCTATTACAGATAGGGGGAGGGGAAGGGAGATTGAAGAAAGTGAGTAACCTGTTAAATAACATATTCTTCCTATAAACCCACAAATCTGCTGTGGTTACACTGAGATAAAATATACAAAGGGCAGAAGAAAAGCAAAGGAACAATGGTTTAACATCTGCTACAGAAGGCACTGAACAATTAAAAGCTTTGGTAACTACGAAACTCAGGCCATGCTAGTAGACACATTACATCTTCGAACATCTCCACATATGTGGTGACTGAAGCATATAAGCATGGCTTTAAGAATCTCTTCACCATGAAGGTGACCCTCATGTCAAATGCTGGGGAAGATTGGAAGAGCTTCAGATACAAAGGGAGCTTCCTCTACTTGTAGCTCAGAACAGCTTCAATATAGATCTTCACAACAGTTCGCTCTGACACGGCCCAGTTAAGTTTATACTGCTTTTCATAGCAAGATAATTTGCAGAGTCAAGTTTGTTGCCTTCATTATAGGGTTGTGTACATTATGTTAAGAAAGTACTTGCTTGTGCATCTCGCCTACAACTGCTGGAACGTTTCTGAGGGCATTGCAGGATACGTTGAGCTCCGTCAGGGTTGGGATACTGCAAACTGCCAGTGGAAAGTCTCCTAAATTATTATTGGAGAGGTTAAGGCTCTTCAACTTCGTGAATCTACAAAAAGATGAGAAAAAAATAGAAAAAAAAGTGGTGGAACACGATGCTTCGTATAAATTGTTGCAAAGCAACTTGGTGTGTAAGTCTGGTTATTTATATAAAAATTACATGCATTTTTAGTTTATGTACTCAGAACAAGCATGGACACTTCCAGGCACTCAAGCTCAGCACCACTTGCAAGAGTTCAATCACGTTAAGCTGATACGGGAAAATAGGTCCTCTTAAACAACAAGCTAAAAGGATATAACACAGATCAGACCCTTGCAATCAATATAACATACGTCATTTCTAAAAAGGTCTTTTGTGTCATCTGATGCTGTATTAAAGCACTGCTGTGTTTCTCAACACATTTTTTTTTGATAGTAAGACCATCATAGTGATGCTTGGTTACAAGGTGCAGGAACCTCACTTATTTCAACACAGTTTTGTGGTTTGGTTCAGCTCAGCTTCATTCACACAAATAGATACTACTGCCTTTCAAACAAATAAACTTATTATAATGGGTTGGTCTTAATAAAAAATGGGAAATATAGCAAAATTTAAGTAAGGCATCTATAGTGACAGACAAATTCTCAGGATTCTGATTAGGTGTTATCCATCAGGATGTAAAAGCTTGATTTCAAAATGTCGTCCTTGACATTGCACAAAACTCAAAATCCCCTTGGTTTATCTAGTCAGTCAAAGAGGAAACTTGCATGTGTTTGCCCTATTAAAAATGACCACAAATGAACAAAAAAACAAGGAGAGGACAATTCAATTAGCCAGTATGTATGTTCAGCAATGTTTTTATGGTTGTCTAACAACCACTGGAAGGAATGCTGAAGGGCAAATAAATGGATGAATGAAAAGTTCTGCATCAGAATCTGATACATGGGAAGAAGTTTCTTTTCTGGCACAGTTTATTCCAGGATATTTTATTTAAACTTAATTTTACTTCTATTAGCTCTCAAGCCCGTTATTTTGTGAGCAGGTTTTCATACAGCATGATAATGGAAGCAAAACTGCACCTGCAATCCTTCTATTTCACAGTCTCTGATAGCATGTGCCAATGCATCCATAGCTTCTGCATTGGCCCAACACATTCCAATACCAAAGCACTTCTTCCCCAGTTAGAAAGCAAGGACAGAAAATGCATAGAACATTACACCAGTTACAAAGCCTTAAAGCAAGACTTAAAAACCCTTGACGGTTGTCACAATTAACTGGTATGCACCGTCAGTGTTACCTAAAAATCAAACCCAAGTCACTGAATAAAACTCAGCATGAAAACATAAATAGCACCTTCATATCCCATGTCAATAGGAATGCGGATTTTACCCCAAGAGACAAACTAAATACACTTCATATTTATATTTGTTTCCAACAGACTTGGGAATGCTGTACTGCCCACTGGTATTTTGGTAGAAAGATGGAGACAAAAGAAGGAAAACTCATGGCCAGAATTAGCACAGATTTTGAACACCCCATGCTATGCTGGAGGCAGAAGAACTTTGGAAGAGAGTAAGATGGAGAATAAATGAAATCTTGCAATCAAATTACTGCTTCAGGGAAAAGAAATGCTACTGTGCAAAAACTATGACTAACGCATCTCTAGAGGGAGAACAGTAAAAATAAAGAAGAATGCTAGGGAAGAGCTAGCTGATGCTAATAAGGGCTATTAGCCAGAAAAAGAAAAAAAAATACATTTTAAATTAAATAACTTCCTATTCTCCTATTTTAAGAGAAAGGGCTTAAAAATCCTGAACCTATAAGCTAACATCTACTATCCTGCATTTATCTTGAAGATTACTGCAGACTTGAGCCAAAGACAGAATGCCACCTTCAATTCTGAGGCAATTCTGTGTGGTACAGCTGTTCCCCAGCTTCCTCAAAGTCAGCTACAAACACAAGTGTCAGTGCCTATGGAAAAAGCATTTCAAATGAATTTTCCAGTACTTAGGTGTGTAAAAATAGTAGTAAAGACGGGAAGTCAGTAACTAAAAGCTGACAGAGAAGCTTCATAACCCAAACATTCTGACTTTCAAGTCAACCGTGAAAAAGAATTAACTCGTTTAATAATCAGCACATAGGCTACAGCCTTAGCCTGTGCTACTCCAGAGTCTCAGGAAGAGCTTCAGAGCTTTTGCCCATCAGCCAAATGAAAACTGCAATCTAGTAGAAGACTTCAAATACAATCTTAAGATAAAATTACTGAAGATCAAGCTGTTACACAGAGAAAAAATAATTTGAGGTGGGGAGGTGGAAAAGGAAGCTAAAAAACAAAACAAAACATGCTTACATCAACTAACTTCAAGGCAGGGTTCTACTTAGTTTTTCTGCTTGCATTTTTGTGGAAAATCATCCTAGACCCAGAGGAAAAAAAAATGTGTGCGTTGTAACTTTACTATCCTAATGTACATTTCAAAATTAAGGGTCTTCTGTGACTTAATTTGTATACTGAACTTACAGTTAATCTAATTACTAAGGACTTGAACTCTGCTGCTTAACTGGTCTACACAACATGTAAGGGAGGATGAGTAGCACCTCCAGTACTGGATACATACAAACTGAAAATGCACAAATAAGCTTATGTCAAATAATTCACAAAAGAAAACTTACAGTTAAATCGTACTTTAAGTTGGAAGACAAATACTTGACATACATTTGCAAGACGCTAAAGTCACATTTCTTCTTTATGGAGCAGTGTCAATTACAATAAGCAACACATAGGCATATGACCAAAGCTGAGTCTTAAAAGTCTGCTTCTCATCACTGGTCAGTCAAGTGTCGCACTATCCATGCCACAAATGGGTGAGCGTACTCCCATTATGGAACAGTGCCATGCAGCACACTTCAAATGCTGAATTGTTTACAGCACCTCTTGTATTTAGATAGATCTACAGTCAGTAGCACCAGCAGCACCTGTAGCATGACTATAAATCACAAATTAGAAAAGCATTTTACAGACTCCAGTTTTCTGTTGCTGCTGAGTTTGCACAGTGCTGGGTTTCAATCATTTTACAGAACACCTATGCCTGTTTTCTCACCCCCAAAATCTTTATTCCTAACAGAAGTTGGGGAACACATTGATGTTGCCCCCACAGTGTCACAGGAAAGAAGAAATGACAACTTTGCTCATTTGAGGTATGACAGCGTAATAACCTCACATTATGTCAGTGTAAATGCTTTCCTTCTTCTCCTAACCTCCCTGGTTCTAGGATACATTATCCTTTAAAAATTTAAAGTCAAACTGAAGAACAACATTGTTCGACATGCTGTGTTCAGCTAGCTTACTAGGCTTTCTATTGTAATGACCAGCAGAGAAACACCCATCTGGCCCAAAATAGTCCTATTTTAAGCTAGAGCAAAGTGTTCAAGTGTCAACCCTTGCTTTTAAACACCCAACATGACTGAACACTAATTGCCATAATTGAGCAAAAAAAGTATACTTAATCCTGAAGCTGCCACTTCAGGAGTGGTATTAATTTGACATATGCAAAATGAGGAGAGCGGCTAACAAGAGCAGCTCATATCATGGCAAAGCAATGAGCTGACACACTAACTTCAAATTCACATCTACTTGAAGTGCAAGGAGGAATTTCCATTATACGGTTCAATAATTGTATTTCAGTATGCTTGGAGAAGGGGTAAGTATATTCAAGATGGCCACACACCACCGCTGGAACACAGCCAGAAAGCCAGCCTAACAAAGCCAGTCTCGGCTCACTCTTACCAAAAGCACTCTGACACTGATGCTTTACTACACACCCAACAGAATATATGGCTTAGAACTATGGCGCACAAATTTCCACCTTCATAAATGCCTGCTACTTTAGCTACTAACTTAATCATAATAAATGATCCAATTTACTGTCTTTTTGTAGTTGCATTTGATTCATCCATCCATAGTGTATTACCTAAGGGAGCAGCTGGCCTAGTGCCAGAAATACTTCCAGAGCATCTCAATTTACAGGGAAGTGTGCAGCTGCAAGAGCCCTAAATAAGTCAGACAATTCAACTAAACTTTTCCAGCCCTCTTGCCTTGCTAAGTTTGTCAAAGGCCAGACTGGTTCTGCAACAGCTCACTTGGATTCACTTGGATGCTGCAGGTAAAGGCTTTGCCTAATGGAGGTCAATGGCAGCACTCCAAGCTTGAGGACAGAAGAGTTTTCCACACACAATAGCAGAGAGCAGGAAGAAGGAACTAGGTTTTGCAAGACAAGACTCCTGTTCACCCAACAGCCAAGTAACTGATGTCACACTACACAAAACCAGCTGGAATAAAGTCATCTCAGGCAAGCAGATCAGTTGCATCATTTGAGAGAAAAAGATCAGTTCTGGTCAAGTCCAAAGAAACTTAACAAATTCACCATTACTTACCAAATTCTCCATTAGTCAAATGAATAAATTAAAACACAGTTGTGACTGAATTTTTATGTCTTTTTTTTTTTTTTAACCCTATAAGGAAGGGAATAAAAAACAAACAAACAAACAAACAAAAAAACCCAACAACCACAACTGATATAGCTGTAGTTTTGGTATTTTCATTACTCTTTATGCCAACATGCCAGACAGTCATCTTGACATTTCTTCCCTCTCCTTCCATTTAATAATATGAAAGAGGTAACAATTCTGGCATGGAGACTTGAGTCTATATGCCAAAATTAATTGGTAGATTGCCTTAAAGAGACTGCACTGCAGGAATAACCTTAAATCCAGGCAGTTATTTTCCAAAATAGAATCACAGATGTTAAGCCAAATTTGGACTAACTTCAAGACAACAATAAAGCTCTTATTCTATTACAAAGCCAGTAAGACAACCATAAAGACTAGAAAAACAAAGTAGGTTTTGTCAGAGGAAATAATATAAATCTGCATTACTGCATTTTGTAGTTCTCAATTTCTTGCACATACCTAAAGCACACTGCTTTNTATTCGCAAACCCAAAACCCCCCGTGTTTATGGGGGGGGGGGGAGGACTACCCTCAGAGAAAGAGCAAAATGCCTAGAAGAAAAGTGACAATGCTTTCTCCTAATTAATGGAAATGTGTATTTGAGATGCAAAAACAAACTGGGGGGGTGGGTTTCCAAGCTGAACATTATAACAGACTATTCAGGAACATTTCCTATGGCTGAACGGAAGTGTGCATATAAACAGTTATCAAGGCAGATCTTCAGAGTACTCTCAATCTGCAAAGCATTCTTTGTGCAAGAGATGCTGCTGATAGCCTCCAAGTCTTTATAGCTAAAATGAGGAATCAGCTATTCACACTATCTGTTGTTAACAACCAAAAGCAACAGCTATTAGATAACCAAGAAAATAAGCGCTGTCCCAATAAGTTACTACATGTTACTTCTAAATACGTGCATGTAGAAACTCATGACAAGAAAAGCCTCACTTTGGAAGCCGTACTGAAAATCAATATACAATTCCAATTAGTAAAATGCAGCATAGCTGGATTCCATACACATATTCACTTTTTTTTCATATGTTATTTAAGGAGATATGACCAGATTCAGCTTAACAGTTCCACTAAATTGAATCCAATTAACAACTGTGATTTCTATATCTACAACACATTATTTTTAAAAATGTGATTTCATGGCATGCTTGTTAGTCCCATCTATTTTTAATTCTACCACTACTAAGGAGTTCACTGCTTCCAGACTAAAAGCTGCTACCTTTCTGTTGGAAGTCAGGAGGAATATCAGAAACACTTGCATGAATATCCAAAGTCCTTTAGTCTTCTCATACACTACAGAATCAACTTGAAATTACTGCCACTAGCCCAGAACAATCCCAGCTGAGAAGACAGAAAATTTCTACAAGGGCTCTGAGAAAGAAGAATACCAACTGATTTTGAGATAAAAACACGTATAATAACTTATTAACAACCACAGTCAGAATAATAGTTCTTCAGATAGAACTATCAAGCATTGTTTTCTTTATTGTTAAAACAAACTTTATGACTTAGTACATTCTCTCCCTCCTCACTGCTTTTTGTTTGCTTGCTTCCCTCACATCAGCCCTGCAGTGTGACCGGATTAAATTTCCATATACAGCTTCCTCCTCAACACTGACAAGCAAACAAGTTTTGATGCTAACAGTTTTGTCTCTTCTTTTTTTCCAACCATACTGTCTGAAACAACCATATATAAAATGTACCTAGCTCACTGAAACAGAGCAACAGTAAATAAAGACTATGGTATATTCATTTACTTCAAACTGCTCAGAACTACTAATTCCGAATTCAATGCATTTCAAGGAAAAGGTTGGGAAGTTCCATTGTAGATAAGGGGAAAAAAGCCTGGGAACAGTGTACACACCTCAACTTTATGGTATTATTCTAACCACTAACTGACATTAAAACAGCGTAAGTTGTAGAATTTGCGACAACATAATGTAGTGTACAGTGGTTAAAACCCCTAAGGCTTTAGAGTTCATTCTGGATACAGGGATATTCATAGAATCATAGAATGGTTTGTGTTGGAAGGGACCTTCAAGATCATCAAGTTCCAACCCCCCTGCTATGGGCAGGGACATCTCCCACTAAACAAGATTGCTCAAAGCTCCATCCAGTCTGTCCTTAAACACCTACACGGAAGGGGCATCCACAACTTCTCTAGGCTACCTGTTCCAGTGTCTCATCACCCTCACCATAGAGAATTTCTTCCTGATATCTAGCCTAAATCTGTCTAAATCTTCCCTCTTCCTGTTTAAAGCCATTTCTCCTCACCCTGTTGATGCATGCTCTCATAAAAAGTCCCTCTCCAGCTTTCCTGTAGGCCCTATCGGATACTGGAAGGCCACTGCAAGGTCCCTCCAGAGTTCACTCTCTTCCAGGCTGAAGAGACCCAACTTCATCAGCCTGTACCCATGGAGGAGGTTCTCCAGCCCTCTGATCATCTTTGTGACCCTCCTCTGAACCTGCTCCAACAGCTCAATGTCCTCCTTGTGTTGGGGGCCCCAAAACTGGATGCAGTACTCCAGGTGGGGTCTCAAGAGAACAGAGTAGAGGGGCAGAATCACCTCCCTTGACCTGCTGATCACGCTTCTCTTAATGCAACCCAGGACACAGCTGGCCTTGTAGGTTGCAAGCAGACACTGCTGGCTCACTGTGAGTCTTCCACCAACCAACACCCCCGTTATCATAGAACATGTCTTTAACTTTTAAGTGCTTCAAATGGAGAATTTCTCAACTACAGAATTCCACCTATCCACCCAATGCAAAAAATAACACCTTGTTTTCATTAAAAAAAAAAAAAAAAACAATGTGAGGGAGAACAAGCATGAAAATTAGTTGTGTTCATCTTCAACACAGATGAATTTTCAGACTGCCTACTTTCACATGTATGCAACATGCATCCTCTGCTACAAAAAAAAATACAGATAACTACATACTTTTCAACACTCAGTGCAAGTACAGAAGTTCACATCTCACGACTGCAGCCAAAACCTACTGTTTTCTTCTGTCTTCAATACGCCTTTTGTTTTGAAATTCAGCATCCATGCACATTTACTAAATGACCACCAAGAACAATTTATGAAGAGAAACAGTAAACTACAAGAGCTGCTAATAGCAAGACAAGTTTTCTTCAGATTACCTTGTTAATGAAATTCTATTAAAAACTGAACCAGGAAGGCTAGGTACATAAGTGCATTATGTTCACAACACCTAAGCACATGAATACTTCTGGAGCCTTAAATATTTTTAGGCTTGACTCACTGGTGTTGTGTCTTGTGTGTGGCTGCAATTGCAGATAATTTGTTATAAAAGCCAAAAGTACCAAATCAGAACAGAGATTTTATAGTTGCTTCACAGTAGTTTGAAGAAACGAGTTAAGAAAAAATGTCTTTTGGTTTATCCAATCAACTTCTAACTCATATAACCCCCAAAAGTTTTGAAAATTTTATTAAATTGAATGAAGAGAACAAAGTCATAAAACTGGCAATAACCTGTTGAACACTGCATCCTGTGTTTTCACAAATAACTGACTTACCCCTAATTTGCTTCCATATCAGAAATCATTAATGCTTTCAAAGATAGCACTCCCTTCTTGTTAAATATTTGTGGTTTCACTCATCACTGAAAAGTAGACATACAGTAGTAGTCAAGCTAGCTCAAAGCTTTTGTGCAGCATAAGGAGAACAGTTTATTCTTGTAATTTATTTTTTTTTTTTTTTTTTTTTTGTTTGGTTTGGCTTTTTACCCTAAAGGGGAGAAGCCAGGAATGTGTTTCTTAGGACAGACAGGAGTACAGCTTGTAAGAGCACTCCAAAGCCCAGCTTGATGCTTTTGCTGTTGTTGGGAAACAAGATAACTGATGCTGTGTTAAAAGAATAGGAAAATTCTAATTTTCAGCAGGAACTATCACCTTAAAGAGTCCTTTCCAGTGGCATAGTGATGGGAACAGCAGCAGCAGCAGCTTCTAGCTACTTATTTTCCAGATGATGCTACCTGTGCTGGATAAAGATACAGCTGGAGCACAGTAGCAAAGGGAAGACCAAGACAAAGAGGCTGGGGCTCATGGGCTGCCCACGGAGGTGACAGAGTCACCATCTCTGGAGGTGTACAATAAATGTTTAGATGTTGTACTAAGGGGCATAGTGGAGAAAAACTGATAGTAGTTGGACTGGATGATCTTGGAGATATTTTCAAACTTTGGTGATTCTATGATTCTAAGAGGCATTGCTCTGATCTGTTGAAATACTGCCAGGTATTCAGGTATCCTTCCTAACTGTCCATCCCTTTGCTCCAGAAGTTCAAAGACCTTCAAGAGCATTCTTAGCAAGTCCAAAGCAGTGGAAGTAAAGCAGGCTATCAATCACTGGTGGAACAGGAGCATTTCTCATAACTGAACTCTCCTCTGTTTTGCATTACTTGTTTTGCTACTCCTCCAGATTCTCCTTATGTAAAATCTCAGAAAACAGGAGAGTTTTATTTTGTCAACTGAAATCTTTCTCCCTTGTATATTCAAACCCATATTAGTGATAAATATTGTAATGGTTTATTAATGCTGACTTTCTGCAAGACTTTTTTGCTATTCTTAAAATTGCAGCACTAGGAGAACATTAAACAGACAAAACATCACCCATCACATTATTTGTAAATGCTTTTTAATCCCAGACAGAATTAGCTGCACACAGACAAAAATATTTAAGCATCTCCTATTCACTTTCTAATATTTAGAGAAGACAAATGTTAAAAATTACAACATTCATTAATTGCTTACATCCATCATCTGACTTATGCTAAAACTGACACTTTTGAGTGGAATTTCCATATTTGGAGATCTATACCAATATTCACAGAACACTTAATCCAGTATTCCTCTCCAAACTGTTCATAAACTCTTGGAAACGCAGCCTGCTTTGTTTGTAAAGTAAACCTGTTGGGTTCATTCATCTTCTATTATGCCAATTTTTTTGTTTGTTTTTCCAGAAGAAAATTGGAATTACACAAAATACAAAAGCCCATGTAATCTATCTTGCATTTTTGGGTTCTTCTTCAAAGAGGAAAGGATTTAGAAATGTGGTTTAAAACATTGCACTTGAACACAACTATCTACAAATATAATTCTGAAGTATTCTACAATTCCATTACCACTGAAATTAAAATTGCAGGTTTATATTCAGCATGGAAAATTTATCTTTCTGAATAAAGAAAGCCTGCTGATTCCACAATTCTGAGACACACACATTAAATCATTCACATCACTGATAGGGCTGCTGTCTTTCCATTTGTAACATTCTTGATGAGTTGCAGTGGAAAAATCACCTGGAAGGTCACTGTTACTAGGGAAGAAAAATTACAGTTGGGTAGAGAAGAAAGATGACAAGAACCTGGCTGAACTTATGTAATCTTCCATCAGGACTTCCTTTGCTTGGGATATAACAAAAACTCCAAAGTGAAGTCATGCACAGCACTGCCCCCACCTAGAGTGCCGCTGATGGGCAGCTCACCAACTCATTCCCTCGTGCAAGTAACAGATTCAAGCATTACAATCTGGCCTCAGCAAGTTAGGTGTAAAGCAACTGAGTCTGCAACTACATTTTAGACTGCAAGTAGCTTCTAGATAAGAAGGTAAACATTAAGTTTCTTATTAAATTTGATCTGTTTCTAGCTAGTACAGAAAATTCACTGATTTCCACAGCCTTACAACCTTATCATTCCTATAAAAGAGGAGGTACTCATTATTAAACCAGCATCACTTAAGGAAAGTTCTTGCCAGTGATCACATGGCTCCAAGGGCAGAGGAAAACTAGTAGAACCAATAGACTTTACCTTTGTAATTCACTAAGTGCTCTGCTTGCAGATGGGCTAGGGTTTAGCTTCAGGAAGTTCTGCTTTAAATTGAGATGAGTGAGATCTTGGCTATAAAACAAGTTGGCAGGCAGATGCTCCAAGCTGCAGCATGAAAGATCCACTGAGCTTATGCGTTGTGATGCAACCTGGAAGTCAAGAGGTATACCAATACATTAATACTGTAATAAAACAAACATTTATTTCATCTCTACTAGCACGAGACAAACTGTTTTTAAATCACAGCCCAAGTCAGTGTCAGCACACGCAGCTAATTCAGCACAGCTCACGTCACTGCTGCAGGTTAACCCACAATCTTGCCTCACTCTTAGCACTAAAATCAGGTCCACAGAGTGTCAGCAGTGGAACAGTACAAAGCTTTGTCAAACTAATATTGAAAACTAATTCATTTTCATCAATGAAGTTGTTGGATACTCCATGCCAAAAATAACAATAATAATAGCTAAGAGATTTGACAAGTAACAACAGCAAAATAGTGCTCAGGTCCTCTATGTTGCACAAAGCACTACTCATTGTATTGGAAAATTGCCAAGGGTGACTGATGAAACAGATCTGTGAATGTAACACACTTCTCCAGAAAGGAGAAGACAAGACAAAGTCTGCAGAGGCCACAGAAATTACGCACCTAGTGCTACACAGGGCTAGCATCATTCCAAAGGGGAGATCTATAGGCAACAAATGAAATACAAGAAACTGTTCCTCATCAAATCACCAGAATATGACTGAGTGAACTACATCCTGCCAATTTATTTACTTATTCATTATGAATGTATTACTTAAAAATAATAAAAAAACAACAACAAAAATACTGCCACCTGTTTCTTGCATTTTCTGCCTGGCCCTACTAAGAAATGCTCTCATACAGTCTTATAATGAGTCACGGAGTTGCCTCATGTCACAAAGCACCTCACTGAGACATAACACAGCGAGGATGGTGGGCAAGGAGGAGGGATCAAGAGCTAGAACAATAAGAGACACTTTTGGAGCAGACATGGCCTAGATTAAAGGAGAAAAAGCAAACAACTTTACCACCACCTTAGGTTTCTGGAGCTGCACATATAGTGCTCAAGCAGTGATGTGTTCTGTTGGCTGCTCACTGCAACAGACGCAATCATTTTTGCCACTGGCACTTTGACTGGCCTCACATGCTATGAGCAAAGAAGTACAAACACCACATCTAAGGGACAGAAAGAAAAACAAACCAAAGAACCTTCTTAAACAAAGCCCAGTAGCAGCTTATAAGAGCCTCTGAACTCCAACAAAGGAGATATCATCTAATCTTCTGGGCAGAGATACAACCCTTTCCACAAAGGACCCTGAACAGAGAGACAGATTATTTTTTGCTGGCATAAGTGAAGTAGCTTGCCACTGAAAGGAAGGCCAAGGACTTATTTTTTTTCTTACTTTTCTTTCCTTCCTTTCTAATGCAAGCTACACAAGCCTGAGGATAAGTGGGCTCTATTACAAACACACAGCCATAAGCTTAAAGAGGAACAGACGGTGCGGTGTTTTTCTCTAATAATCCAGTCCTCTAACATCCATCAAAATGCTTCAATTTCTGCTACTCAGTTCAGTCCTTTTGTCGTTGTTGCTACTATTTTTCTTTCTCATGTAGTATTAGACAAAAATTATTCATAAGCTATTCTCAGCAGTCATTTCTGAAAGGTAGGTACCTATTTATGATGCCAGAACCTGCCCAGTACAGCACACTTCACATCACATGGAAAACTCTACTAATGAAAAAGCACTGACATCCATTAAACTCCAAGGAGAGTACATAATTTCATGTGTAATGCTTACACATCCTGATGCTCCAACTACTTGTTTGGAATGTGATACGAATAGCAATAAGTAAGCCAGCAGTGCTTAGCAAGGCTTTCCAGTCTAAAGCATTTTAAAGTACTAGAACTGGTAATTCAAAGCGAGCCAACAACTCCACATTCTGCTGCGGTCTCTGAAAAGGATGCAAATACTTTCTTAAAATCTTCAAGCTCTGTGAAGAGCAGAAAAAATATCTGATAAAAGTAATTCTGCTTTTATAAGTTACATCCTGTTTGTGCTGCTTCTTTTGTTGGTTTTGGTTGTTAAAAGCAACCACTCTGATATCCAAAGTATTTCACTAATCATGCCATTGACAAATTCCACAATGGCTCTTCCACAGATAACTCTGAAAGTTAAAAATGCATTTTAAGTCAAGTTAGCTTTGGAATCAGCTGTAATATTTATTGAAGTCTTCTTTTGTTGCTGTTAGCAAAACAGCACTCTAAGAATCATCTTCTGAATCATTACAAGGAACACTCATATAAACAAATAGTTATTCTCATCATCAGGGATAAAGTCTTTTTTTCATTACTCAATAGTGCTGTGTAATTAATTCCTAGAGAACAGAGGAAAAAGATGAAAAACAAAGAAGAGTGGCAAAGAACAACATCTCATTCACCAGAAAATTTCATCAGTTGTTTTGAAGCTGAATACTGAAATTCTGAATAAAGGGATATTTCAATCTTGCATTTCAACAGACTCAAATGCAGCAAGGCTGCTCATGCATTTGTTTGCTATTGTTCATTAGGAGCAAACAGTTCTTCTAAAGCATGACACAATTTTTAAACAAAGCATTGGGCTTCTCACACAGTGGGGAAATCACTGCAGAGTTAGAATGATAATAGGTTAGAAATCTGACAAGAGTATCCCTCTCACAGAGAAAGAATAAAAAGTATTCTGAAGAAGATACATGATCTGCAGCAAGGAGGGTTTATTTGAGAAGAGAGCAAAACAAGACATTCCACTGTAATAAAATATCCCTACAAGCTCTCTGGGTTAGGTTCATCTAGCCTGTGCTCCAACAAAAACACTGAAGAGAGTGTGGTGACAAGTCTTGAGGGAGGAGCTCACAAGACAGATTTGAAACAAGTGTTAAGCTCTTACTATGGCTTGTTATGTGCTTCATTTTAAAGATCTCCCCAAGAATATAACTGCTTTAAACACTTGATATGAAACCAAATTCAAAGGCAATTACTTCATTTTAATTTAAATTAAGAGAAAATAAAAGTCTTTGATGCAACCTCCAACTCCGATGGTTGGACTAGATTATGTTGGAGGCCTCTTCCAGCCTTAATGAGTCTATGAGTGTGTGTATGGATGTACGGATACATCTGTATCTATGTATCTCCCTAAACAGGGTGAAGCTATTACTCAGACCAATCCCTCTGACATGTCTTCTAATCACATCCAAATCTGCACACAACCCTGATGCTTGCTTTCACATGACATCCGTCACATTTCCCACAGTAATAAAATGGGGAAAATGACACCAGTATTCACAGAATTGTAATGCCCTTCTTGATGATAGTATGACAGTCTCACTCACTGCAGCTGCTGCAGAAGTTGTAGAGTTCGTGTCCATCTTTGCCACAAAAGACTTGTAACAGTTGCATAAAAGTGCAACTTGATCACACAGCATGATCTGTACTTCTGAAGTATCAGTTTTATTGAATTTTTAAAAATTTGTGATTCCCTTTCCTGAATCTGATTTTTAAACACTTTACAGTCAGTCATTTCATTGTGAAGTCTTCCATTTTAATACCAGGAGTCGCAACATGGTACAGCCAAATAAAACTCACACAGCCCTGGCCTGCAGCATCCTAAGGCCTTTTTTCAGTCTCCATGTATGTACAGCACACTGAAATGTAGTTTCCAAGAAGTGGTATAGAACTGTAGCACACATGACAGAGAGCCCTGTACCTTCCCACTGCAAATATCAAATTGCTGTCATCATGACTTTTTCTCTAGCAGCATTAAAATTCAGCTTTATTCTGTAAATATCACTACAACTAATACTGCTGGAGAACTCTGCCTGTGCACATGACCTACTGCTCTCCAAGTGAAAGCTGCACAAGGGACAAAGAATGAAGAGTCTCCCAAATACAGCTGTTCATTTTTACCTTAAAGTTATTTTTTTCAAAAAGGAACCTATCTTAAACCTTATGGAAATGCAGTATGGGTTCACTGTGACTCCCCCGTAGCTGGCTATAAAACCACAAATACTTGCATCAACCCATACTCCTGTCTGTTCTGACTCCACAGGGCTAAAAAACTGCTTTGCTTTGTCCAACAGTATAATAGCACCTCTGTCACCAAGCTGTGCAACAAGTCTGATTACAGTCTTTGTTTTAAAGCCTTGGCAATATTACAAAAATGATCTGTCGCTGACAATGGATGTCAGCAATGGATACAGCTGAACCCAGCTGTATGGACAAACACAAGGCTTGTTTACACAAGACCATCTTTTGGTGTGACCTGCAGTGTGAATTTAAACAAATGTAATTATATCTTTTTCCTGTTTACCCTCAGCCCATTCCCTACAGCTCTTTTCAGATAAGAAATTACTATTTAGGACTTCAACAGAGAAGACAATTAAAGTAACTAAACAGCCCACACTGTGAAGGCAGCCAAATTCTCTGACTAGCTGAACCAAGATGATGATGTTAAATTACACCTGCTGTAGACATGCTAATAGAGAAGTAGTATAATTTTTCTCCTCTAGGATTTGTTTTTAAACAGCTTGATAACTATCACATCCTACCAGTGTAGGATAAAGCTTAACTAAACAGTGATACATACACTTGAAATGTCTAAACTAACCACTTAGAGCAAGAAGGCTCTCCTTAAAACCAGGCTTGTTTCAAATCCTCCTCTCCTCCCTGTTGCAGTGTCACAGCCTTATACAGCAGTGGGACCTTCAGAGCAAGTCACAGGGCCCCCTCCACCCCAGCTCCACCCTCAAGCACTGAGAAAGCATGCAAGGCTGCCAAGAACTTTAATGAAAGAGGAAAGAAAAGAAATAAAAAGGTTTTCTGTTGCTTTAAAGCCTTATATCTGTGTTTTTTAAATGACAACTTAAAATGTAGGCAGTCCAAAGGGTGAAAAGTTCGGTGCTTTTCTGGCCTCTCCTTTTTGTTTTCCTACAGACATGCAACTGGATGCATACTGACTAAAGCTAAGAGCCTTGAAAAGAGAAAATAACCTGCAGAGACTTGAAAACAAGTCAGTCATTCAGAAATACACAGGCATAGGTGAGAGCAGGAATTGCCCACAGAGATCAGTGGTGGCAGCAGGCACCTGCGTGATATTGTTCAGAGGCAGCCACCACCACTTCTCAGCCCCTCTCCTCAGGTAAGGCTCATGGGCTGTGCAACAATGCAGCCAGAAACCTCCTGCAAACATCCTGATGCTCAGGGACACAAAGGTTGACCTGATTGCCCTGCTCTTCTCTCCTGAGTTCTAAGGGAAGACGTATACAGCACGCAGAAGCAGCTCATTTTGACTTCAGGGCATTATACAAAGCTGTAGGAACCTCAATGAAGTAGTAACAAGCATGAGTATGTGAGGAGTGGGGGGGATGTGAGTAGGTGGTGAAGCACAAGTTGTGCTCCTTCACCTTGCATGATACAAATTCAGAAGAAATCACACAGAAGTGAAAGACAAAGACCCCAGTTAAGCATTGGAATCTGGAAAGTGAGGGTTTGTCAGAATTATGGCATTAGTCACCTGACATTTAAAAATGCTTAGACCTGTCTGAAGTAGTTATTCTGGGATAGGAGTATTTTTGTTCCCTCGCAGAAAACTCTCCTCCTTTACACACCCAGTACTGATACCAGTATTACACAAGCAGTTATATTAACACTAGTTGCTTTAGTATTCACCCCAGGGTGTTCACACTGATAAGATCCCTGCAAGGACAAAACTTAAGATGCAACCTGGAGCTAAGGGACAGTAATTAGCCCTAGCACTAAACTTCTTATAATTCAGGCACACAAATCTCCATTTGTTAGAGCAAGGAATATCAACATCTTTGAAAAAGCTTGGCTGAAAACAAGCTGTTATTCACCACAGAATGTTGCAAAAAGAAACAAGTGAGTCTCTCAAAAACAGAAATACTTTAATTATGTTAGATATTAGTTTTTAAGTAAACAAACAGCTGTACAGCCAGTAAGCTTACAATGAGCAACTCTCCAATAAAGGATTCTTTTCAGTGCTTGCTGTAGATTGACTCTCACTAGTGAGACTGTCAGCGCTTCCCAAAGTCCTTCATTTGCCTGACTCTCCCCACTCCCACAAGGAGAAGGGGTTTTGGTTGGTTTTTGGTGGGTTTTGTTGCTGGCTTTTCTTTTAAGGTAAGCAGATACGCTAGGTCCCTGATTTCTGACATAGTTTCTCCTACACTGATGTACATGCTGCATCACATAGATTAATTCTACAATAAGATCGACTCTTTTCACATCATTATTTCATGGTAATTTAGAAAGGTCTTCTAATCCACCCATGCACAAACATTTTTAATATTAAAAATGAATATAGTTCTGCAGGCCTGGGGCCTAAAACCGGCCTCCAGCACTTACTCCCTCTTGTTGGAGACCTTGTTCCTTCTCCTTCAGCCATAGAAGAAAGAGACTCAACATCCCTAAAATTAGTTTTAGCTAATCTTTTTCTTTCTCCCCCCTTACTATACTGGTTAGACAGGCTCTCAGTCATTCAATTTCACAACTAACTCAGATATGATCTTATATTATACACACTGAAGTGCTGTGCAGTATGCTAGTCCCTGCAGTCTCCCACCACAGGGAATGGGTTCTGTTCACCACAGACACTTAGGTCTCCTGGGCTTCGTTAAGAGCAGAGTTGCACTTTTCCTGCTCAGTCCCATCACTTACCACCAGAGACTACTGAAAACACTTTGGGATTATCCTGCACTGAACTCACCTTAAAAGGTAACGCCTGCAACACTTCACACAGCTTCTAGCTGGAGTCTGTTTATTCTTTCCCACATAAATGCAGGAACAGCACAAGTTCAGCATCAACATCAGAACCTGCTTCAGAGGCTTGAAAGGACATTACTTGAAAGCTATTCCAGATGTGTGGGTGATAACTAGTTCTCCATTTTCACTCTTGGAGCAGTATTTCAATAGCAACTCTATACTGAAGGCAGCAAGTAGGAAATAAGGACCACAGATCCAAAATTTCATCAAGGAAAAAAAAAAATCAGAAGCAAAGCTATAGTATGGCTAGAACAGAAACTAGGAGAAAAGGCCTGGTCAAAACTTACACCACTTTGGAGTCAGCTGAACTGTGTTAAAAAGGAAAAATAAACACCAAACTACAAAGCTTCCCTCCTGAACTATTAAGAGACACTACAACAAACAGAAGTTAACTTCCAAAACATCAATTGGCCTCTAACAACAAAAAGCATAAAAGGATAGGTTTTGCAGGGAAAGAGAAGAAAGAATACTTTCAAATGTTATAATCAAAAGAGAAACAAAACTGGCCTCAAGTTTGTTTTGCCTCATCTGCTGTTTTCAATGCAAATCAACAAGAGGCCACCCATAGCCAGAATGCCTAGATATCACTGAAGAACAAAGGTCTCAAATATTGAAGTTTTCACACATACACAAAAAAGGAAGTCAAGTTCCATACAACAGGCAGAGGTTTGTTTACTTTCGAATACTTGTAATCACTGCTAAAAGGAAGCTGTGGTTTTATTTTGGGGCATCTATTTTTAGAGAAGGCTTTAACTCAATATTGTCATTTTATGGTATTAGAGGGAAAAAAGGGTTTCCTTTTTCCAAACATAGAGTCAACACATTTCCCGTAAGAAAGGAAAAACAAAACAAAGCCAAGAAGACCACACCAAAACAAATAGAAACCTCTCCACAGTGAAAAATGGGAAAATATCTCAGGGGCCTTTTTTTCTGTACTAGATAATGAATCAGTTACAAACAGGTTACCAGTGCTTCTTAGTCTCACAAATTTAGATAATTGCTATTCTCAAAGAAAACAGCCTTTTTGAAGAGCCCTGGATTTGGTAAAAAGCTATTTCTAGAAGATGCCACTGATGTTGGCATTACACCTCACTAGTCACTCTGCGGTCATACGCCTACAGAGATTCATTTCCAAGCCTTCAAGTATCACTAGCGTAACAAGCCAGCTACAGCACAGTCAACCATTCAGTGACCAGCAAATCCCTGACCTCCAACCTATCCCCAGCATACACATAAACATGGTATACTAGAATCACGGCCATACAGTCAAACATTTCCCTAGAAAACAGGTTTGGTAATAACCCTGCAATTAAGGACTTTGTAAGAATGGTGCAACTCATTACAGTACCTAGAAACATATATAAAACAGGTCAATCAGAGAACAGACAAGGCAAGGAAGGTACAAGGTAGGGCTAATTTAACCATGGGACTGTTTCTTTCAAGTTGCCTTTACAGGCTGAAGGCTGCATTTTGTGTTAAAACGCACTGCAATATCTGTTTTCCACCCACAACCAATAATCTTCCAGTACCTCAAATGTAAATGAAGGTATTAGTCTTATCAGTATCACACAATTGCTACTCTCTACAGTTTATCAAAACCATTCCCGTAAAACACACAAGTCAATCAGCTTGGTCTCCTATTCTGGAAGTATATTTGCAGAATTGCAACCAGACTCGAGTTAATTTTAAATTCTACAGAATTTATCTGTAGAAATGTGGCCCACAGCACCAATCTTGAATGTAGTCAGAATTCTTATTTCTACTGAGGAAAAACAGTAATGGGATTTTACAGATCAGCTTCATTGTTTTCTCATAACTAACACTCCCACTACTCAATGTACTCTATCACGAAACTGCTGTACTAAAAAAATGCCTAGAAGAATGAGCGATGCAGCTAGTCAGTGCAAATCAACTACAGGGAAAAAATGCTGAAGAGTTAATCCTGCACTGATGTTTTAGATACACCTCTACACAAGCTTAAGACAACTGCTTTATAGGTCCCTTCACTATTTCTATAAAATTAATTAAATTGAGATTTTTGTTCTCTGCCAGTTTCACGGTGCAAATGGATTTATGTACAGCATACTCTGCCATGACATGAAAGGAGTAAGGCCCCTCTCCCTTCAATTTGCTATTCTTGCTCTTTTTAGAGCTTTTAAAACATGATGTGCACTGCCATCATGACTTACTCTATCCTAGCAGCAGGCTTTGATTGTCCTGAATGGCACAGACATTTCCACTGGAAGCTTAAAGACAAAGGTTCCTGAAACAGAGGAGGGAAAATACTCATACAAAGGTACACTGGAGAAAACTCTCAAGTTTGAAGCTTTAAATCAAGGATCACTTTCTGTATATTCCTCTTTTTTTTTTTTTTTTTGCTGTTGTTTTTAATGGGAGTGTTGGGGATTTTTTTTCTGTGAAGGTACAAATCTACCCTGGCACCTACATCCCACTCAAGAGCTCATTCCCCAGTAAACATGCTATTGTTACAGCAGCAGCAGCACAATTCAGCTGTATTCAGGCAAAGGACAGAAGCATGCCCTAGTACATCCTCATCTACCTGTATTTCACGTGGCCACACACAGGCAGCTCACATGAAACAGTCATGCATTATTCAGTCCTTGTCTCTCATTGCCTCTTCTACCTGCCCCACTGAACTGAGCACTATAGCAGGAAACAGTTGTTGCAAGAAGCTGTCAACACACTTCCTGCCCTTCCAGAGCAAACGTGGGGGAAGTTCTGCAGTCAGATAACCTGGTTCAACATGCACAGGGATGCACACTGCTTCCAAGAAAACAAAATTGCGCAGTGCACCTTCACTTCAGCTGTGCAATACTGAACTCTGGATAATAAATGTAGATATCTCCTTTTAATTGTATGCCTTGAAATACGGAGCACTGATAATCCTTTTTTCCACTAGCTAAATCATCTATGCCATTAGTCATGTAGTAGTCAACACAGCAATTTCACATAATAAAAAATGCTAAACTGAGTGCAGCTGTTACAAGTGCCATACAGCAGGAGCACATCACCACATCCCAAATACAAGCCTCACAAATGCAAGTTCAACCACTCCATTACACTTCACACAGCAGAACACCTTCTCTTCTACGTTAAGAATGCAGCTTCTTAGTTTCGTTCAATCAATCCACTCATCTTCCACAATTTTGGAAGCAGCAAAGGAGGAAAGCCCTCTTTACGTATTCCTCATTGTTAACAGTACATTCTCCCCTTGTCCTTCTGCAGTTTATATCTGAGTGGTAAACAGCAGCAGAAGTTGTGCAAATTCCAGCACTGTCATGCCATATTCATGCGGATAAAATTCTTTGAAGCCATAAAGATGTCCTCTCTCCCCCCACTCCCCATTGCTCCCTACAGTTGTATAAGCTTATTCTTCAACATTTGGCAACAGAACAAGTATATTAAATCACAAAGGACAAAGTTTGTTGCTGTTGTTTTCCTTTTGAGCTTCCTTAATTAGGACTCCAGTATTTGGAAACTAAAAAGAAAGAAAAAGCAGTGTGGTACAGAAAACTATCAATATTAATGAAGAAGCCACATTTCCAGCTTTTAAAAATATTCTGTTTGAGGTTAGATCTGCATATCTAAAAGTGACCTATTTGGAGTAAGTATGCCACTGAGTTCAATATTTAGGGCGGTATTTGTGCAATAATTTTAGTCAGCCCTAAAAACTAGAGCTCTGTTCACCTCAAGATACATACTCATACAAGAAAAACAATCAAAAAATCTATTCATAAATCTCTTCCAAAAATGTACTGGGGCAGAGCATCGGAGCTCCCTTGGTCAGGATATATTTGACTTCTAGAATGAATCAGATTATACAAGAGTGATGTTCATTTTTAATTAAGCTAAACCCAACCCTCCACAAACACAAATTCAAATCTTCTCTAGCATACATTTACTCATTGTAGAAGTGACACATTAAGATTTCTCTCATTCTGCAACACTCCTGAAAAGTCAAAAAGCAAGCATTCTCTGCAAAGCCTCCTTTCAAGATTAAGCCTGTTATTCACAAGTTAAAATAGCATCCTTCGGCTCTTCTGAGGTACACAGACAACATTAAGAATTTTTCCGTAGTTAAAAACTCAATTGAGAAATTATAATGAAATATTTTATGCATGATTGCTTTCTGTATTAAAATTTATATTAGAAGCAAGTATGAGAAACCTCTGTTTTCAGCAGCATCCATCAGGAGCATGAAGGACTACAAAAAAGCTATCAGTTAATGTAACTAAGTTAAAAAGAACATCAGTTTCTAAACTAATGCCATTACATGCCAGTTATGCTTAAAATACACTTAGATTATTAATCAAAATTCATAAAGTGCAAGCATTTTATACAGGTTCTTTTTAAACTGAGGTTTTGTAACCCACAGAATGCAACTAGAAGCTGGAAGTTGGAGAGCTGTATTTCCCTTCCTAGATTTGCTAGTCTTTAGACATACAACACTCTGTACAGTGTTTTCATGGTTAGCATTTAAACTTCCCTGAACTCGAGTAGTTTCCATGTTCACAACACGTGAGGCAGACTACCTTACATAATTTTATTTTGTCCTCTACATGACAGTTCTGGTTTGCCTCAGCTACAAAACTGAAAATGAAACTTACTTACTTGTGCACATAGATTGGGAACGATTAACCTTACAGTTAAGCATCTGGACATGGATAGCATCAGCTAGAGTAAGTTAGAGTTTCTTTCCAGCATTACTGGTTTCTCTGTTCCTATTCTTCAGGAACTGTTACAGCACAGTGCTTCCCACACAACTGTCTTGCATACAATCATGCCTGTGTCTTTCAGCCCAAGGATAGAAAACCCAAACATTGAAAAGGCAAATAGAAGTGGCAACATGCAGACTCCAGGAATCTTGAAAGCTAAGTCTCATTTGTAGGGAGTTGGAGGAGTGGTGGACTGGGGAAAATAAAGCCTCATTTTTTTTCTTGAAGTGCGTTCTACCAAAAAATATGGTTTCCTCAGTTCTGAGGGCCTGAAAAGACACAAACTATGCATTTTATTTCTATCCTTACATAAGAAAAAACAGGAGGATCTCATGAGTGCATGGGGATATGTTCTCATACTGGCTACCTTCCCAATGCTGTTAGTCATTTGGATGAACCAGAGAGAAAAAGGGAAGCACAGCAAGGCACAGAGTGAGCTTATGCTGCCAGTAATTCAGAAGGACTTTATGGTCATTTATCTCTACTTCTGAAGTTCATTGTTTTACACTATTTTTTCCTCACTCATTACGTTTGCCTTTCATTTATCTGATGTCAAAGCCTCTGGAGATGAAAGGACATTACTCTCCCAGACAGAACCACCAAGCGGCAAGAACTCAAGAATCTGACAGACCATACCTTACTGACTCACAAATGTGCACTGGGGATTCGTACCTTGAGCCTGAACAGACCCAACAGGGATGCCAAAAGAGAGTCTTTTTAAAAAATTTAAAAACTTACAGAAAACACAAAGGATACTTTAAACAATGCGTGTGCTGGGAGGTGCAATAGTTATTGCTTAAAAGAAAGTTTGACAAAATAATCAAGTCTTTAAAAAAAAAAAAGACAAATGTGCAACTCAGGCTGTACCACCAGCAGTATGCTGGACAAATTATTGAAACCGAAAAAGAACAAACAGCTCTAGTGTGTCATAAAGATTTCCAGGTAGTACGACACAAAAACTAGTTGCTTTAACATAGCAAAGAACATGAATGACCCTATCAAGTAATAACCAATGGAAAGTTTAGGAACCACTAGAAAATGAAAGAGTGCTGACAGCACAAGAAAAGAACTTCCAGAGTGGAAAAAAAAATCCCACAACAATCAGTGTCAGCATACACAAAATACTTCAGAGAGGATTTATCCAGAAGTAGCAGGGATTGAGATTAACCAGGTAATTGAAAAGAATATATATATATATAAATATATCAACAACAACAACAACAAAAAAACAAAACAACACAGCCTTTCAACAATGCAAAGTGAAACTGAATTGCCAAAGGAAATAATGCAAGACAGATTCCTATTAAAAAAGCCTGCTGTAACATAGCATAAAATTTACCTTAGGAAGGAATTAATTAGTAAGTTTTCCTAACTGACACAGATTTTTTGCTTATTTAAAAAAAAAAAAAATTACAAAACTGAAGAGTGATTCAGCAACCAAGCAAGGAAACAGCCCTTCAGCTCTAGGAATGTAGGCTTTGGGATTGTGTTGGGAGTTAATTAATAAAACCTTAAATTGTGTCTAAATTTTTCAATACAGCCTTTTAAATTTTTAGGTCTGACAGTTATATTTGTCATCATTTATGTTCTAATGATCTCACTCACTCCATCCAAATGGATCAGATGAGAAAAAGAAGACAATTTAACACAGCACTTTGCTTACACAATCTCAGTACAGAAATCTCTGCATAGACAAAAAGAAATCACCTTGCTACACCTTGCTATTGCCTGTTATCAAGAGCTCCTAAAGAACTCCATTCTCCCTGTGCACTACAAAGAACAGAACAAGTTCATAATAATTACATTGCAGATTACATTGCTGTACGGAGGACAGAACCAAGGGTAACACTATAAATCCCATTCAGGAATTAATGTTCTCACCTTTGATGCTTGTCGAAGCCATCGTAAGTATTCAGTGAAGTTATCGAAACAAATGTAGTAAGTCTGGCTTTGAGGTCCAGAGGAGCTAAATGCTAAGCAGTGCTGGTGCTTCTTCACTTCTTCCACCTACAGTAAAGGCATAAAACTATTAGCGAATAAGAAACAAAAACTGCTCTACGGAGGACCCCAGAGAAAATTAATGCGTCCAAGAGGAGCTCTACAAGAAGAGTTGTACTAAACCCTCTCAAGTACTTAAGCTGGATCTTAACTATCAAATATTTATGCAATTTACACAAGCAAGGAATAAGAACAGAACCAAAACCTTTAAGCTTGCTTGTCTGTTTTCCAGAATACTAGACATACTTCTAAAACAAACAAAACATCTGAAAAAATCCCTAGCCACATGACAATCTCTCATCATATGAAGAAATTATGTGCAAACTGGAGATGCTTCAGGCAGATAAGTTTGGTAACAATTTGAGTTTGAACTGATAGTGGAAAGCAATACTGAAAAAAAATATGTTGCTGCTATTTTCAACATTAAGGTTTCTCTGGAGATTGCCTTCTTTGAACCTGGTTTGTTTTTCTTTTTTCTTTTTTTTTATTTTTATTTCCCCAAAGGTATCTGCAACCTTATTTTTGGTTGCTATCTTCAGTACAGCCAAGCAAGATACAAAGAAACAATCATAAAGAAGGAAAGCACCAAGGATGACATTTTAAGAGACTGAGACCATAGAAGGCCTCCTAAGGAAGCACATCTACAGTTGTCTTCACACAATCTAAAGGAGCACAATTTATATTCCCGATTATTAAAATCAAGCTTAACAAAATGCTTCTCATACACCCCAATTAAATTCTTTGGCATTTTTCATCTCACTAAAAACACCCCAGAATATATCATCCTGCTACCACACACGCGTAGTCCCACACAACTTATGGTCTCAGTGTCTCAGCACCGCATTCTGGAAAGCCTTTGCAAACCAGGAAGTACAGAGTATTTATGAGGTTTAGAAAAAATATTTTCTGAGTGATAATTTAAAAAACACTAAGTTCTGTGCCAAGCATCCTCCACTCAAGCTTCGACAGCAGAAGCCCTCAGTACATTTTTTTCTCTGCTTGGTTCTCCATTTCTTCTAAAATTTGCTGTCAACTTGCACCTTTACAGTCTTCCTGTTCTATGTTTTGTGAGGTATTTATGTGCAAACAGGATACTTTTTGTTTTGTTCTTAATTAAATAAAAATGTTTTCTTCTCAAAGAGAAGGACAAAGACCAGAATTCTTCCCTCCTCAGTGTGCTGCAGCTAGGAATACAGCTCAGTGCCAGAGTTCACACACTGTTGCTAAAAGAGGGGAAAATATCTCTACTTTGGTACCTCCAGGGAAGAGCTGAAGAATCATGAAAGTGTGAGAGAAAAGAACTCATAGAAGTTATTACTGCCCACATTGCTAGTATATAACAACATATCAATTCCAGTCTTCACATATTATATTATGAAGCTTTTTTCCTCTCCCAGTAACTCCTAAGAATCAAACTTATTGGTATACAAAGTAAAACAGCATTATTTCAGGTGTGAATCCATCCTCTGACTAATGATTCTCTTCCCATTACTTTGGCTAACCAAGCCAATAGTAGCACCCAAACAATATTCAGACTGAATTGGTAATGGTATAAATCTTACTGTCTTTACTAAAGTTCCACAGATCTAAGAGCAAATGAGGGTGGAAAGGATCTCTGAAGGACATCTTGTTCATCCTCTTCTTAATCAGGGCCATTTAGAATACACTGCCCAAGACCAGGCAACTTCTGAATATCTCTAAGAGGAAGACTCTACAACTTTTCTGGGCAGCTTGTGTCTATGTCTGGTCACTGACATAGTGGGGAAAAAAAACAACTTCCTTGTGTTCAGACAGAATCTCCTGTGTTGCAGATGCACTACATCAGAAAACAAAAAGCCAGTTTCAGCTTTTTGCAAATGAAAGTGTTTGTTGCTGCTAGCTGACATTAGATCACTACTGATGCTGAAAATTAAGAAAAAAAACCCAAACAGAAAACAGAAAACCAACCCAGAATACATACAAGAACTACTGTTACTGCTGATTTTCAGATCTTAGAGTAACACAACAAACACAACATGGATAAAAACTGATGAAAAGACATGGCAAACTTCACACAAAATACAGATTCATGCATCCTTTGAACTTCTATACATATGAAATACTATTATGTGTATAAAACACTGCATTTGAGGCAGCTGAATGTGTTCTCACTTTTCCTTATCACGTCAATCCAAACATTCCAAATCATTAAGTACGAATCTTACTGTAAACAAAAATTAGTTATATACCCTGATTTTCTCCCCCAGAAACAAGCTTTTGCAAGGGGTTAGGAATCATGGTAAATAAAAGTGATCATATCCATGAAAAAGATAGGGGTTAACCAAACAAATGCATAAAATAAGAGTAAAAATAAAATCTTACTTTGCCACCAATTAAAGGGAGGACATGCATCTTTCCTGTCTGGCTTTCTTTTACTGATGAGACAATTAGGCATGTTCCACAAAGGATAGCTTGACGTCTTGTCCATCTGTTGACTGGCAAATGTATTTTCCCTTTTCGAACATTGTACATTCCTGAGAGCTGAATCCGCTCGGAGTTGCCAATGCTGTGGGGCTTTCCTGAAATGGAAACAAAAACATCCATTTAATCATGGAAAATTTCTGTCTCTTTCATTCAAGTCATCCCGGGACTTCATCATCTAGTTCTTTAACTATAGACCACAGTGGAACAAGCGACAACAGCTTCAAAATCGTGTAGTTGATACTCTGTTACCTTCATTTAATATGTGCAAAAAGGGTGTTGTAATGCATGCACACTCACACCTTTGCATTTCCATCCTCAACATCAGGGTTGAATAGCTTCAGTAGTTACCCTAAGCATACAGTTCCTACTCATTCTCCAGCCAATCTGTTCAGTCCAAACGCCACGGCAGAGGTAGCACGCAACGAAAGCCACAATGTGCACAGATGCAATCCCTGAAAGACCCTGCTTAAGACTGAGAAGAACTTCAAAGACAGTGAAGTCCTTCTGTGTATATTACAATGAATTCACTATTTATGATTTAGATTATTGTCAAGGCTTACCAATCAGACCAAATCTGTTAAATGATGGTTTACATGGCTCAGATTCTACTAGCTATTAAGAATATTCTACTCTGCAAAAACCATCATTAAGAAGGGAAACAAAAAGACACAAATATTTCTCATCTCTGTGTTCTTTTAGGACATAGATAGGAAGAAGCACAGTTTATTCACTTCTAATCTGAAGAATTTATCTATTTCAAGTTATTGTATCAAACCCTGAGTAATCCAGCCCTTCTTCCATCTGGATTCATCCAAACATACTAACACAGACAAAGTAATCACGATCAAGTTAATTAAGTTGAGATTTCTTGAAAGATATCAGTACTAATGAAACTTTGCAAAGGAGTTCCCATGGATGAAGAACTGAAAGCTACAGAAACTTCAGGTAGCTTCCAAATCACAAGGCAAGAAAAACCATTTATATTCCTACACTAATACTTAACAAAATTGTTAAATTAATAAATCAAAGTGTTAATAACTGGTTGGTTCTCCAGAAAGGCAGTGAGTTGATCCTCTCTTCTAACTCCAATATTTTCAGAACAGCACTAATGAAACTGAAGCAGTGACAAGAGCCGCACACTATTACTCTAACTTGTTATTACTAATCTCGTTTGTACAACAGCTCATTTGTCTCAAATGAATCTCTTCTTGCCTTCAGATTACTTAAGTGAAGACAACTACCAGATGGCCACCCCACCACAGTTCTCTCACCCATACCTACCTCGTGCCAATTCTTACCCTTATCTTAAGAAGCTCCCTTCCCGAATCTTCCTTCCAGATTAATGAGCCAACAGCTAGGCACAACTAGCCTCAAGTCTTGCTCAGTTCAAATAAACAGTACCTTTAGACTACTAATACCTGTTAGTTTGGATCTGCAGGAATGTTACTGTTGGCTGAAGCTAAAAGACAAACCTCAACACTAATAAAAACCTGGGTGCCCTAAGAATGCAGTAACTTCATTGACAATCAAATTCAAATCCAACAACAGAAGCTGTGATTAAACACTTATCTGAAGCCTGATAGAACACAGGAAAGTAGAGAATATTCATTCTTTATGAAGTCATAGTACTGCTAGGGAATACAAGCAAGTAAAATAGATGAGCTCAACCTTAACTAAACACAAAAGCCAAATCAATATTAAATACAAAAATCACGGTTGCTCAAGTAATATACAGTTTGTCTGTGCAGAATGATGGACTTGATACTGCTAAGCTTTGATCAAAGAAACTGCTACGAGACAAAAACACGGAAGTTTCTGTAATAGAATACAAAGTGCCTATGAATTGTCACAGGTATAGCTGTATAAGGAACAGTTGTCAAGACTATGGACAGTTTCAATTCAAAAGTGGTATTTCAAGTAAGGTTGTCCTCCCAGAGCATGTTTCTGGATAGAAAACACCAATCCTCTGAAGTTCTTTTGGATTACGGGTTGGATAACAAAGAACATGAGATCCCACTGCAGTGCTGCACCCTTGGCATGAAACATGAGAACATTCAGAAACAACAGAGAAGTAACATTACCCTATCTTCTGTACTGGCAAAATAATTATTGGGATAAGACAGCAGGTGCTCACACTTCACAAAGGGTGCTGGAAAATTAGAGAATCCTCAGAAAAGACACAGGAAAAGAGCCAGGAACCTGCTTCCTGGAACATGATTAAACCATTTGTTTAGCTCCATGAAGTTAGGCGCAGCTGGACCTGTAAAACTACCCAGTAGCATCTAAATGGAAGTTCTTCAAACTTCAGGTAAATGCAGAGGCAGTTAAGTTGCAAGTCACATGAATAATTAGCATCATGAGCTCACTAGAAAACTCAGAACAGAGCTATCACAAAGTCTCTGTGCTAGGTATGAACTGTGCTTTCTCTCACATCACAGACATCTTTGACAGAAAAATTACCAGAGTAAAAGTTTCCAGCTATAAAGGTTTTTACAACACTCCCTTCAAATTCAAAGCACTAATAAGACACATTTTCCTAGCAAGTACTGTCCATTGCTACATTAAAGCTAAAAGATTCTTGATGAGAACAAACAAAACTAAAATATTAAGCCTATTTCATTGTAGCATAAGGTTTCTCTTCTTATTCTTGTCTACATCACTACATAACTTGCAAAACCTATTGTTGATGATGGATCACAATGTTGCCTGAGATGCAATCTGCACATGTATCATTCAGTTTTCTTCCTATTGAAGGGTTGTTATCATTCAGACTTAACAGTATCAAAATGATTCATTATCACACAAGGAAAAAAGAACTCCAGAAGCTGCCGCCTTTGTTTTTAACTACAGGTTAGGTAAAGATCTCTAAATGCAGTGAAGTTTTGCAGGTAATTCAGAGTAAAAGCTGACTGAAAAGAAGCAAACTTGTTGACTGAATGATAAGCCTGAACAGTGCTTAACAGCTCAGAGATTTGCTGGCAGAAGACCACATACAGGCATGAAAAGCTGAAACGAGAACGGGTTATGGAATTACACCCACAACAAAAGAGGGATGGGACTTGAGAAAGGTGCAACGATCCTAATATGTTTGCTGCTCCTCACTTCACCGAGGAGAGCAGCAGGTGGCAGAGTGTCACTCCACCCCACAGCCAGCTCCTGACAGAGAGATTGCCACTGGCACTGAGAGAGCAGGAAGAAAAGTTCACGTGTACCCATGCTCTTTTACGACTTGAAAACTAACCAGATGAGAAGGCACCAGCAATTAGTATAAATGACCTTTTCCCTCAACACATACAGAAGGGATGGGACAGTAAGAACTTCACCAGAATAACTTGTGCTCTTTGATCCTTCGCCTAAAGGTATGGTAGAATCAGAGTGCCACCGCCAAACAACAGTTAAGCAATCTACCAGTGCTGGTGAAAACACTTTTTTCAGTAAAAGAATCACCCATTCTGAAATCATCCTCTGTCTCAGACCTCCCACTTGAGATTCAGAAGATAGCGTGAGATTCATGTTAAGATTTTTCTTCAGTTTTAACTATACCCAGAGGGAGCAGACAAGTTTTCAGCAGGGCCTGTGATATTATACTGAAGCTGACAGTTGCACAGATAAAAAGGTAACAATGATCCTTTGCGACTTGAAACACAAATTCAAATTGTGCCAAAAGCTTGAAGATAATTATTGTTGCCTCGATCAGAGTGCAGACAAATAAGCCAGACCATCTAGAAGATTTGCATACCAGAAAATGTTTTTCAAACGTTAAGTCCAACCAGAACAGTTGGAGTGTTTTAGCAAGAAACCATAAAAAGATTATTTTTCATTCTTGTCAGGACTCCAAAACTACTGCAGCTCCTAAGCACACCCACAACAGGACTTTTGTTCTGCAGGAAGCATTAGAGGAGATGCCTCAAGGAATTACAAACAGACCACTCATTTGGCTATCTTGACATTCATGGTTGAATTCCTCTCCATTTCAGCTTGTCCTAAGTCCTGAAGGGAAACTACTGGTATTTAAAACAAGGACAGGGAAAAGCAGGGAATTTGATCAAAATGGTAGGACAGCTCTCTAGAACCATGAACTATTCACAGGAAGCATGGATGGGACACCAGACGCCTTTCAGTGATCTTCCAACACAAAGATTTTGCAATGAGCAGCTCAAGGAAGCCACCACTACACAATATACTGACTCTTATCTAGTGCAAAGACTTCAAATCTTACTAAATACCCACAGCCGCTTGCTTTGGATGCTGAGTAGAGCTCTTCATCCTAGCAATAGAAGGCATATGGAATATATTACCATCAGAAATTATGAAATACCAACTCATTACAGGACATAAAAGAGTATTTGGAAGAGAAAGCTCTTGAAGCTCTATGGCTGATTAAGTTGCGAGTACTTATTATTTCACCCTGTTTGAAAAGTACAGCCAATGAAGTCTGCCTCTAAAGAACTATTTAAGACATTACCAAAATAAAAGTGGAAGAAAGCATTGACAAAAGAGACACATTTAGTTTTGAGCAGCAGGTTTTACTTTTATTGCTAACTTTGGTCTGACAGAATGAAAGCCAACAGTTCTGAGATGCACATGGCACAGTTGGTTAGCTCACTGGAAGGACCAGACTGCCTTTGCTGAGCACTTGCAGGTACCAGTGGTATCAAAGGCTGGATGCTCAGTGGTGACAGTGGCTGAGTTCAAGTCTCTTTTGAAGAGACTGAAGGACTCAGTCTCAGCCCTGTTCTAGGGATGGTCTTTTTCAGCTGCAGCTGGGCCAGTAACAGAGGTCAATATTCTCATCTGTACATGGCCAGGCCCTTGGCCTAAGGCCAACATTGCATCAACCCTACCACATCAGCTGCTCACTGTAATCTGTCCCTAAGCTTTGCCAGGCAAACCCAGCTGCTTCCATTTCTTGTCTCCCTCTGACCAAAAGAAAAGCCACAGCAATAGCTCAGGGTGAGCAGTTCAGTATGAAGAACAGAGGAAGAGCATACAGGGTCCAGACCTGCAGTGTAGTCACTGGAGAGGATATGTAATTAAGCCCACCTCCGACATTCAGTATGTAATTTCAGAAACAAGGTACTTCCCACACGAACATGTTAACAAACATCAAGCGTGGTGCTGACTGTTCCATCTCCCCCCTCCACCCCCCCCACATCCACCATGTACAAGTCAAAAGCTAGCAGTCAGTTTGAAGATGTTGGCTGGAATCTCATGAGGAATGCCAGCTGGTTTCTCAGCTTAGGCAGCAAAATCAAAAGAGCAAGTGGCTGCCTTGGTGCCTACCTAGAACACCACCCTTCAGGTATATCTCTGACTTGATACTGGGATAAACCTTGCCCCAGCCTTTCCTACAGATCCCCAACACACAACCACCACACTCAGAATCACCAAGACTGGAAAAGAAATGCTCTTCAAGATCATCTAAATCCAACCATCCACCTACCACCAATATTTTCCTTCTAAACCATATCCCTTACTACACAGTAAGCTGAGAATGGCATACCGTTGCTGAGCCCTTACTACCAGATTCTTCTGCAGATTTCTATTTCTGACCAAATCCTTAATTTAAACACAGAGAAAGCCATTTCCTGCAATACTTTTGAAGCATTTCAGTCATTTAAAGTTGCTTCCCCTTGCACTGCAGTCACACTAAGCATAGCTGTGATGACTTCAGGCAAGGTCCCAGTGCAATGAGATGTGTAAAAATAAAGTAGTGAGGTGGATTTAAAAAATAATAATAATAATAATGGTAGCAAGCACAGGAAGAACAAAAACATGAGTAAAAAATCCTGAAATTCCTGCACTGTTCTCACTTTCATTTTAAAAATATGAAGAAAGCCTACTTACAGTTCACATGCTAATTGTGTTTTTTCCATGCTGAAGGTATCATATTTATACTTTAATATCAAAAGTACAAAATTAGCAACTTTTATTTATATTCTATACCAAGGATTCAACTAGTAGTCTCTATCAGCAACCAGGATTTTTTGCAAAGATAACCGATCAAGCATATGTAAGGTAAATTTTAATGGCAAACCCATTCCAAAACTAAGGACTTGAATTTTTGCACTCAAATCTACTTAGACTCTTACAAATTCCTACAAGATTTAACACAGTTGCTGAGTGATTCTGTATTGCTCTGTGGAACAGGGACGCAGACATCACCACACGGGCATACAACTCATAGCTCAGATATTTGCAGCATTTTTATGCTCTCCATACTAATATGAGAGCTGAAGGAAGAGCTGAAGTGGCTTATTTCTTTAGGAATTAACAGTTCAAGCCCTAACACTTGAAGCTGACACCTTTTCACCTGAGACACAGCGTTGCTTTTTTTTTTTTTTTTTAACTCTCTCTTTTTAACTTTTTCTTAAATAAATATTCTCTGAGACAAAATGGAGTTGTCTGAAGACAGACAAGCTTCCAGTCTTTATGAAGCTCATTCCTTCTGTACTGGAAGATCATCCTTAAAGAGAGGCATAATCACTACCTGACATGATGCAGAAAAACAGTCACCAGTTATATAGCAATAATTCCACCTTCCATTTACATTAAATCCTCATTATAAGAAAAGTTTTTATTAATTTCTTAGTATAGAAAATAACTCTCCTTCTCTTTTTTTTCCCCCAAATTTTTGTTTACTTGATCATTTCTTGTATCTTATTCTCACTGATTCCACACAAGAGACCTGAAAACATGGTATCAATAGTTAAAAAGACATTGCAAGCAGAATTTAACAGCATTTCTATCAGGTATTGTGTATGTACTCAGAGGAAAACTGTTGCAATAGGTGTAGCATCAAAAGCTCCACATCAACCTGCATAAGCCAACAGTTTTTGCGGGAATAAAAAGGAACAGTGATTCAGCAGAACACACTTAGATTCATTGTTGACACAGCAGGACTTCAGTGCCAGGACGATTTAGGTGTAGTGGTGAACAGGATGCTGCCTGCAATTAAAACCAAGAAGCACAAGTTCATCTGGTTTACTGTGCAGATACAGAAGATTCAAAGCCTTGGAATCCAATTGTTTTCATCTTAACAAATGAATTGCAGATCTAGCTGCATCTAAGCATTTTGAAGCTTTTTGTCAGTTAAGTAGTGTAGCACGAGCTAACAAAAGCCAAAGAACACATCTCAAAGACTTATTTAAAACCCACCTATTCTTCAACTCTTCATCCTGTCTTCACCTTTCCTTACAGAGCACTCCTGTGGCTGAAACAGAGGTCTCCACACTTAAATTCAGCTCACTTGCCTCTAACTCACTCTCTTCACTTGTCTGCAGGAAATTTAAGCAAGCTGCATACAGGCAGACATGGCTTATTTTTTTTCCCCTGAAACAGTCAACACTACTAAAAGTACATTTGATACCCACACTTTTACTTACGTTAGAAGCAAAGGGACACAACTCTAGTATTATGCCCAAATAATTAAATGCTTCAGTTTGAAGAAAGGCACATGAAACTCCATTCATAAGGAATCTCATTCAGTAGTAAAATTCAGTTGGGAAAGCATCATACCACACTTCTGAAGGGAAAAGTAAATCAAATGGCATAAGATGGAACCACCAAGAGAAGTCTTCTTTCTCCCATGTTCAAACAGGGTTATAAAGAAAACCTGCATTACTGGTATCCAGGATTCCAGGAAGTACCATCTAAACCAACCTTCTCACCTTGAACTTCAGATTCATTTAATGAAGATGTTCAAGAAGTTCCTCGGTGAGATATTCTACCAACTGTTTTTGCTTAAAATAAATTTAGAGCAGCATACATCTAATATAGAAAAGATTTGTCCCTCTATCTGATCACATCTCCTATAATTCCAAGACTACTGCAGCAGCATATTACATGCTGTCCCTAATTAAGATGTAAATCCAGCTTTCTGCACCCATTTACAATTGCATGCACGAATACTAAAAAGTTGAAAATTGAACAGATGATAGGGTCAAAAAAATATCCTTTATAAATACGCTAGTGGTGTCACACCTTGGAAAAGAACACAACTTCAGTAGGATAGGACCCAATGAATTCACCATTCCCTGTTCTCCCCCAACTCAATCCCCATAAAGCACAGTTGAAGAGAATGCTGGAAATGCACTTTTTTGTGAAGTCACGCAAAACTGACTTCTAATTGTGCTCCCACAGCACAATAAAGCCACAAGCAGAGTAAAATCCTTGGCATTCCAAGTCTAATGTAATTGCTGTATTGGCAAAAGCTCTGAGCTAACTGTTTTAGGCAAAGCTGGAGTCCTGATGAAATTTAACAGCAAAGTTGCACTGATGATTCCACTGAAGTTAACAGCAGCTTTCAGGTTTTATCAGCATTAGATGCTCAACACAAAGCGCAGCAAGTAAGCTCAAAATAACTACTTGAATGCACACTCCTCAGAGAAGGAACAATGTCAGCCCCTGGCAGAAGTTCAAAGTTCATTTATATGCCTTAGTACTACAACAAAGATAGAGATCTCTGCTTCTTACCAGTAGAAGTCGAGCAAAGCTCCCCACTGTCCTGTACTTACCTGCCTTAACCCAAGGCTGGAAGATGTGGACAGCCAAATATTATAAAAATACAGCTAAAGAGGAAAAGCACTTCCCGCACACTAGATCAAGTATTGCTTAATATGAACTTCACATATAACAAATGCTCTCTCTGTCAACGTATTCTAGACTGAAATGCCATGAATCTCAAGATGATTAAACTATTTCTGCATGTTAAATGTATTCAGGTTGTCAAGTACAAAGACTTTCTACCTGCTCTTTCATTAGAAAAAACTAAATCTGGTATTCTACAACACATCTAAAAGCATACGGCGATCTACACTCCTATAAAGGTAAACCATTTTAAGTATGACATTTCCTACAATAGATTACAGTACCAGCACTACTGTATAGATGAATGTCTAAATGCAAGTTTCATTATAGGACCCAGCTGATGAGCATCTTATGTCAAAACAGTTCTGTGCAGTATTACAAAGCCATTACCAGCACATCTCAACTAGGTCTAGTATAAAAATCCCAAATAATTTAAAATGAAACTGTATTTAAAGATGTTAAATGTCTGTCTGGTAAAGTCCCTTCAAAGTTTAGGGCTGTTAAAAGAAGGCCAGTTTTAAAACCGCCAACACCTACAAGTATTACCTAAGAAATGAAAAAAACAAAGTGGTCCCTTCAAGTTACTGTAAGAACAAAAAACCCAGAAGAAAAAGTGCAACTATATCAGCCAGACAAAATACCTGTTGGTTTTAAATATTAAATATTTCTAATTCAGTTTTATTAACACAAGATTTTCACACTATGACTAGAAGGAATTCCAGCTGGACAATGCCCCTGTAAACCAGTCTTAGTCCATCTTTTGAAGCCAACCAGCTCAATCTACTATATAAGCATACCTGTCCTCCTTAACTTTTATTTTCACAGCAAGAGCATCTGCAAAAAGTTGTGCAGAAGTATGGATGATGGAAATGCAGAGGCTGGATCAACAGTTGCCCTCAGAAAGCTTCACTACCTCGACTTCTGTCTGCTTATAGCCGACAAGGTGTTTTAGTTGCTGAAGAAGGTGCCCCACTGCCCTCTCTCTCAATCTCATTCAGGTGTTTGGGTTTTTAATTTTACATGACAAAGGTTGGACTATGTTGATGTACATTAAATGTGTATGCAAATATATGCAAATATGCAGTATAAAAGGCAACTTACATAAGAACTCTCTACTTCAGAGCACATTTCTGCGGAAATAAAAAGAAAGGAAAGAACAGTTGATTTTATAAAGTAAGAAAATAAGGAAACAGTGGGGAGTGGGAGATGTGTATCAAAGAAACATGAAAGGGAACATTTTTCTCAGTGCCTTTCTACTCTCGGAAAGAGAGGCAGAGATGATTTATCACATGTCCCCAGATATCAGCATTGTCACTTTCTTCTCTTTTCCACAGTGGAGACTAGAAGTAACCGGATAGCATATGGGAATTGTCTTCAAGTGCATGTCATACGGCTTCGTTACAAGGGGCAGAAAAAACAGAAACACCAGAAGAGACAGGCTTTTTCCATTCCCTCTAAATTAAAATAAACTATCACACGAGTCATCCCAAACCCATCAATTTTCTGTCCAAAGCACTCCAAGGGTCCACGAAAGTATAACTCCAAGTGCTAACTAGTAAGGCATTCAGAATTTAAGAATTAAGAATTCCCTTATTATGTTACACATCTCTCTAAGAGAAACGCCAAAAATGTCCACATCTATAGCAAGAGAAGAAAAAGCCTTTGCAAGGGTCCAGTTTGCAAGCACGCAGTCCCATTAAGAGCTCCTGAAGCCACTTCTAAGGCAAGAAGTTCTGAGATAAAATTAAAACAAGATCAAAATTCAGCTTTGACAGGAAAGTGAGTGTGCTAAAAACAACCCCATGAACTTGAATTCAGACTGCAACTAACTCTGGCTCATGACAGTTTTAGAAAGATCCCTAAGTACTCACTTTGAGTACACTGCACAACACTGGCAGGATCAATTTGAGCTGGGGCTACTCAGCTAAGCTCTCCTCTCCGTAAGAACACCATTACCCAAACAAGTCTGAGTGCCCACCCACACACCTGAGAAACCTACCCTAAACACTGAGCACCTTCTTTACTGGCATTTGTCAAGACCTTTCAATTCCAAGAAGGAAGAGCAGTCCAGCTGGACAATGTTCAGTACAATACAGAGCACAAGAAACTCTGTTTACGTATATTGATTGCAGTCAGACCATAACATTTCATTTTTCTGTCACGGAAATTAATGCTTTCTGTACCGCCAGAAAAAAATATTGTGGCTGAAAGATACCATTTAAATTGTGCACTCAGAAAAAGCAGAGAAACTCCAACTGTCCCACCACTCGATCCATGTTCAGTACTATCATGTAATCTCCTCTCAAGGAAAACAAACCCCCAACACTCCTCCTCCCTCTCAAAAAGTACAGCATTTTAAGTTTAACGTATCTAAATCTCGTTAATTCTGTGATGAACCCTCCCATCCTGTAAGCAATCAAGATAAAAACTAAAATATGCAAGGTCTTATGTAAGTGGGCTCTATTTTGATCCACCCACTCTGACAGTTCAATTGTCTAAGTGTTTGGGTTCTTACAGAGTAGGAGATCATATCACATTTATTTCTCTGAAAGTCACTTCACAAGTTACCTCCGTGCAGTGGAATGCAAATGGTCTTGATTTTACAAGCATACTCAAACAGCAAAAATCCTCTGCTATGCAACCTCAGCAACCAACGTACTGAACTCAGCGAGAAGGAACGCATGAGCATGGATCAGAATCCTTCTCTTTGCCTTTCTTTTCCACTGCTCTACTGTACTACTGGATACAACCATAATATAAAGGCCTTCTTCGGAAATCACTGCTAGATCTGACCCTTCTAGAACATGTATGAAGTTCACTGTCAAAAAAAAAAAATCACACAAGTTCATAATGCTATCTCACCCACAAACAACCACAGAATTTAGTTTTAAAGGCACTTGGATAGATTTTAAAAACAATCTTTCCAGAAGATTACCTTTTTGAATTCTCTACCCTCTCAATCTGCTTTGAGGAAGAACAGACTCCTGAAGACTTCTTTTTCCCCCATGCAGTTTATGTTCTAAGCATCTTCATCTCCACTCCAGTAAAAAAACAGAAGCAAGAATGCATTATACTTGCAAGCTGGCTTTGTTATTATTATTATTATTCCCATGTATTAATGGCACTTTAGTTTCATTTCTAATACTAGAGAAACAAATCAGTTCAATAAAATTTATTTACAGAGGAAGAACAATCACTGAAGTTAATTACAACTGAACTATTTACTTTGCACAAGAAAAGCATGTTGGGCACAAAATGTTAAATGTATTACTAATCTCCAAATTGATACTACTCTATTTTACTTCAGATCAGTAATATTCAGACTGATATGTATTTTTAATGTAAGGTGCCACCTGGTGAACTGAGTTAATGGATGATTTAATTAATTTCCAGGAATGTGAAGTGGGAAGATATTTCTTGCATCTGGACAGTTCACCTTTGGCTACAGAAAGGACAATGAGACCTAAGCTGAAAGATCCAGAAGTATTCAGTTGAGTGTTTTTCTAGAAATAGTAAAAGATGAAAAAAATCCGATCTGTTGTTTTTCTTACATTTCATTATTATTTTGGATAAGCACAAGCCTAAAAACTAAGGATATGTGCTTGAATGCAGATTCCTCTAAATCTTAAGCAAAAACAAGCAAGAAGAAAATACTTCAAAGAGGATATATTGCCTCATGTGATAAGTGTGAAAGCATACAAGAAGAGATAACACCAAAAGAGGACACTGCAAGAAGAGGAATCAGACAAACTTATTTTATCAACTGCAACTGAAATTAAGCCTGCTCTTCTGTTCTTACTAGAAGCCTGATACTGCTTGCAGCGTTCTTCAGGACACAGGGAACTGGGCTATCTCCCCAGAGAAGGTCCATTACTCTGCCCACACATACAATAAACTTGTAAGCCTCAATCAGCATTGGTAAACGTATCTCACAGCACCAAGCAACACAAAGTCTGCTGAACTCCCTCTGCTCCCCATCAGTGCTAGTTCCCCCGAAGAAAAACGGGCAATAGCTGCTCAGTCAGCCACTGCTGCCCAAACAACCAAATCTGTTGTCAGTTATAACCGGGCTAGGAACTGCTGTCATCTTCACACAGGGATGCTGCTACCATCTTCATGCACACCTGCGTGGCTGAGTGCTGTTTCAAGTAGGGAGCTATTGCTGCTGCCATCAGCAGAACCAACTCCCGTGTGAACCTGGAGAGCCACGTGCTTGGTGACACAGGAAAAAGTCAGCTACAGACATGAACACATGCTAAACTTTGCTATCAAATTCAAATGATGAGAGGAAGACTTACACACTTAGACCAGCAGAAGGTCTGCAAAGATTTAGCAGGAAGCATGGCAGGAGAGCTGCCCCTACAAGGCCAAGAAATGAAATGCTTTTCTCAGTTGCCTCAGTCTGCCTTGCTTTAAGTCCTACTCACAAATCCAGGCTTCCATATACTGGCCTCCTGCTGGCTTTTGACGCAAAGCAAGCCAATGACCTAGAATGTAATTAAGGGAAAGGAAGTGTAGTTTACCTCATCCCACTTGCATTTCACATATTCAGTAATAGCATAAAAAGCTGTTTAGATGTAATTTGTCTTTCTGCTCCACTGAAGTATTTGATAGGAGAATTCTTAAGATAGTATACGAATCCATGAGGTGAGTTTAACAACATTTTGGTTCGTATTTAGTTCATCTTCTTCCTACAAAAGCATACAATTGGCTTGACTGTTGACACATGGAGAAGCTTTGAGCAAGCACTGTCACCATATGCAAAAATTCATACAACACAGCATTTGAGCAAAAGTCATTTCTGCAAGGTTTTTGCCCTCTGCTCTTGGGGAGAATTAAAACTTTCCCCTATAATCACTGTAGGTTAATATTTCTGTTTTCCTCCCACTTTCTTTATTTCCATGTTTCAATTTTTGTTAGTTACAGGGCAGAATTCACCATTGTCTCCACAAGCTGTCTGCATCAGTGATGAACCAACCCAAGTCCCATCCTAAAGCTTATCACATAAACTAAGGTTGAGTTTTACTTAATATGACAGAGCCTGCTTTCCTGAAGCTAACTCAAATTTATGGTAAAGATGATGCAAAACACACAATGAATTAGACCACAGCTCAATCAAGAACTGAGAGTGCCATATCACACATCATGGAAGCTTGACAGGTTTCTCAATTTGAAACAACTGAACAGTTGTCATAACAAGACAAAAAGGAAACAAAAATATTTAGCAAAGCTTCAGGAAAAAGGGTGCTAAAATTAGTAAGACACCACTGCAGAGATGGCTAGTACATTCTAACACTCACGTGCATACAAAAAGCTAAACAGAGCTTGCTCAAGAAAAAAATCCAACCACTCTTCTCCAAAAGAAACAGGCTTTGTATGAACTACTGACCTGGAGATTTCCACTTCAGGTAAGTGTTAACAGCTGTCACATGGTCCTGTCTCATTGAATCATGAAGTAGTTAAGAGTCCAAGGACTTTACATGGTTTCAAAATCATTTAACCATCTTTGGAAAACAAATTCATTGATCTACCAGCACCTGATCATTAGAGCAAACAACTTTTTTCTGGGTGAACTGCTTAATCAAGCACTGAAAGGACTTACCAACTCAATTTGAAACCGTCAAGCCTACTTACTTGCTTAAAGTAAGAATGAAGACCACTTCTACTCAAAAAAATAAGACTCCTACGTTACTATTATTTTTACTGGAAGCAATTACAATATAACAAATACAAAGGTACACCTTCCCAGAACTTCTTAAACTAATGCAAAAGAGAGACTGAATCCATAGGTGGTATCACATTTTTGCCACAGAGGATTCAATGGACCAAAAATAAATTCTCATGTTCCCTTAGTAAAGATTGCTTGTGGAGATCATGGAAGTGATCTCAGCACACTGTGCTGTGCTAGGCCTCAGGATGAAGGACTGAAATGCCAACTTCTATCCCCAACTTTTCTTGACATCTAGATTTTGTTTTATTCACCATTTCAGAAAAAGAAAATCCACACAGACAAAATTACTTCTAAAGCTTTCTATGCAATCTGAAGCAGAGCAGCTGTGTTCATCCAACACTCATTAGGAGAAAATCTGTTTGGGAGGCAAAGTAAATACGATTCTACACAGTCAGACTTGCTTTAAAATCTATTTGCAAGCATTGTAGTCTCGACTAAGAACTGCCACAATGATAACCTCAGAACAATAGCTCATATTTCTTGGAAATAGTTGCAATGGATAGTTTCCCCATGACTGAATGCCATCATCCCAAAGATGGATCAGAGAGAGTCATATCTCTTCCATAAAGGAAGGTTGCTGAAAGCTAAAAATGTTTCAGCAGCAGTTTTAGGGACAGACCTTGCCAGGAGACTGCAATAATGTAAATGATGCATTCTGGAAATCTGTCCTTTCAAAGCGCAAATAATCTTTATGAAGTCACCTTCAGCTGTATCTAAACAGCTCCGAAGAAAATAACAGTACTCCTGTTAAAAAAGGCCAGACCGACCGTATTTTATGCACTCGTACTTTCTTCTTACGCTTAAGACAAGTAATGCTACATGACAGTAGAAAATTCATTATTTAATTAAAGCAAAACAGGAACAGAATACTTCTAAGTGTTTCCACAAATCTAGATGTACTGAAAGATAAAAGATGCTACCAAGAGCAGGACTTGCATGGTTTCTTGCTGCAGGTGACAAAAAATAAAGGCCACAGCAGGCAGGAAAAATAGGGAATGCTGCAATCTCTTTTGATGCTGCATTATTCCCACTTAACTTGGAAAAGCTTGCCTCTGGTATATTGACTGCTTTGAGGCTTCAGATTCAACAGAAATTCAAAGCACCTATACCACACTTACTGACAAAAGAAAGCTTCAGTTTTAACAAAATCGTGTAAATATAACCGATGCCTGTGCTTTGTTTAAGATACAAAGTACTTGATGTATTGTCTCTTTTCTGCAAGGGTCAGTCAACACCACAAAACAACACATCAGAAGTTACATGTTAAAGAAGATACATATACACACACCACCAAAGAACAGAGAAGACAGTGGACTCAGATCAAGTGTTATTCAGTCTTCCATATTACACACTATGCTAAAAGAGTAGCACCAAGAGTATATGCACAAAAAGGTAAAATAAACCAGTGAATTCCTAAAATAGAAAAAAAACCCAACACTGCATTTCCCAACACAGGACCATCAGAAGTCTTTTTTCCTAAATTACACTAAAATGTAGGGGTCTTAATTTGGTCTCAAAGAAGAAATAACCACATACCTAAATATTGTCAGGTGCAAGGTGCAAAATGTCTACAGGTGGCCATTAGTAGCCTTATCTATCCCCCAACACACCTCCTGTGTCTCTGTGTATCCCCAGCTCTATCCAACCCTATTCTTCTGTATTCACAGATGATCCAAATAACATCTTTTCAGCCTGCAATTATAATGAAGTTTGCCTGATTTTTTTCCATTTTGTTAAAGCATTGCCCCAAGACTTGTCATCCCACTGCTCTGAAACAAAAATAGTACGCTTTTGAAAAGAACCCAGCCACTTGTTCTTACAAAAAGGAGATTATCGTGCCAACACAAAGGTTGTTGTTTCTAACCGAGTTACTCAAGCATCCTGCAATAAGCCATTCAGAAGTTCATCGTTACTTGTCCAAATAGATTAGTCATATTTGTGCTGAAGCAATGGCATTATGTAAAAGGCTGCTTCTCTCAGATCTGCTTCATTAGCTCCAAATCATATTCCCGAAATACAACATGCTACTTCAGCATGTCTGCAGCAATCAGCAGTTAAAACAATTTATTTTACCATCATCCGTGATATATGAACACATGGGTGGCCAAAGTATAGCCCACGGGTGCCAGGCTCACACAACTGCCTACTCGTTCAGAGCACAAAAGGTGTAGCCCACAGAATTCAGGAGCTGTGGTTCTCATCCCTTCGTTTCCAATTTAGTGGCTCTGTACAGAGGGGCAGCCCACAGACAGGCAAAGGCAGTGACAATGTGCTGCTCCATTTTCTAGAAATTGTGGGGTACATATCTGCTGATGAAACCGAGCAATTCTCCAGCAGACAGAATTTAGATATTTATTCAACCTGACAGAATCAAGCTATTTAACAATGGGAAGAGAGCAGGGATAAAATAATGGGACTGGGATGTTATTAAGTAGAGAAGAGGTAGAACAAATACTGACATACCCCATTGTTCGCCTCAAATGTGCATTATTGAAGTCAGTCTCTGGAAACTAGGACAAGTGATCTGAATCATGAAAAAGGGCTTTCAAATATATCCCGTCTGGTCTTTGTTTGGATTTGAAGAAAGCAAGCAGCTTCCCTGAATTGGCAAGTGCATTCTCAGAGCTCTTCTGTTAAGAACCATTTCAATTTATCTATTTGAGGTAGAACATTTTCCACAGAAAACAGGCAAAGGTAAGCCTCTGGATTTGTTTCCTGCAGGAAACCACACAGATTATGGATGTTGCAGTATGTAGGCCAGACAAAACTTGAAGATTTACTGAATAAAAAAAGCACTTTATTTATAGGATGATAGTACCATATCTGGGAACCTAAACCTGGGTCCCATAGTTCGGGATATACATTATACTATAAGGAAACTGGCTTCCTGGTTCTTTCACTACTTGATATATAAAGAAGACTCCATCCTGCAACTGGTTAAGAAAACTCATGGCTGTGGGCCAGACCACACTGACAGATTCAACCAAGTCATTCCCGTCCTTGACTGTTTGTGAAGCAAGCAGTATTTTCAAAGTCACTAAGACTTCTGATTTGCAATCCTTTGCATCTAGGTGGCACGAGCTGCGTAACAACCTCGGTGCTGACACCATCAACTCTGCAAGTCTTGCACGCTGCCTCACTCACACTGCTTCTTGACAAGACTCTAGTTTAGACTACCAAGGACCTCAAACTTGACCTAAGCGCATTTATCTGCCTACAGGCCTACTAAAACATGACATCATTTTAAAAGATTCACATATGTATTTGTGCATATCGATATTCAAAGACTCGGAAGGTAGCTCATATTTGAGGAGGAATGTATGCTGCTTATCAGAGAGGCCCAGGCCTACTGCACTGGCTGCACAGGATGACTTTTCGGTAGATGAGATAAACCACAAGACTGCACTGTCAGTAAAGACTTGCCTTCCATAACAAACTCCTGCTGGCTTTAGAGAAGCTAGCTCCCCTCTTCAGTACTTAAGAAATTTCAGTTTTTACTGGATGAGAGGTAATGGCCTCAAGTCGTACCAGGAGAGATTCAGATTGGATATTAGGAAGATTTTCTTTTCAGAGAGTGGCAAGGTATTGGAACAGGTTGCCCAGGGAAGTGGTGGAGTCACCATCCCTGGAGGCATTCCAAGGAACACGTGGATGTGGCAGTGAGGGACATGGTTAGTGGGCATGATGGGAATGGGTTGACAGTTAGACTAGATAATCTGAGAGGTCTTCTCCAACCTTAATGATTCTATGATTATACCAAAAAATGTTGTTCAAAATATAAGGCTAATTAATAGCTAACACTAAATGACATGTTGGAACAAAGCAATGCTCTTCCAGAGGGCTCCCATCCCTTGACACATTTAGTACTGATCCCACCATCATTCACCACATGCAGCAGGGCCAGAGCTGCCTAAGTTTGCAAGTCAAAAGCTAAAACATTCTGAAAGTGAGGTTCTGCTCTCATTTCTGTCTCCATTCAGCATCCCTGAGATCTTCAAAAAGGATCAGATCTATAAGAAGCAAGACATGCAGTTTCAGGAATTCCTTTCCTGTGACACTAAAACCAAAAATAGGACTCCATACTTAGTGTTTTCTGTTTTTCCATTTTGGATTGAGGACTTGGGAGAGCAGATGTAGCATCAGATTCTGCTGGACAGTGATTCAAGACCAGTGAAGTGAGTGCTATTTCCTAACCTGCAGAAACTTGCCAGGCTTCCGTTGAAGCACAGGACCCCCCAGTTTAAATGCACCCATACACAGAATGTTTATTCATTAACTTCAGTCAGGATGCCATATGTAGCAAAAGCAAACACGATACACCAAATCCCAGAACAAAGAATATTCCCCACCCCAAAACACTGTACTTTTTAATTAGAAAAAAAGACAGACATACACCAGACAGGCATCTTAAATACCAACTCCCTGACCAGCCTGGACTATTTCTGGATCGCTCCTTTTGGTATGTTCTATTCCCGTAAGCACGTGAAACTATTTTCCACATGCCTCAGGACACAGCCCAGCACCTGGAATACAAATGCTATGCCAGATCATGATGCCAAGACAAAAGTAGTGATATTACACCAAAACTTATCACAGCATAACAGACACTTCATAGTCACAATCTCCCTGTTTTCTCCCTTTTCCATTTTTCATTTTCTTCACACTAACAGGAATTCCCAGTGTCTGCAACATCAGTGTAACATACCGTGTTGTTAATACCTTGAAACACTATAGGTAGATTATAAGGACAGTGCTTCAGAATTAGAAGCGCCTGTCAAGTTTCTCTGTATTGTGCAGTCACTGTCCTCACAGAGATAATGAAGAGGGCACAAGGCTCTCAGGCATGAAGGAATCAGCAATCTCCTACCACATGCAATGGGAAACTCATACCACGATGAGAAAAGACAACAGGTAATGACACCCACATGAATTCAGTTACCAAAGAAGGATACAGGTGAAGATCTATTTGTAGACTCTACTCTGCATGGTATATTAACGTGTTACCATGCTCCTCGAGCATATGGAAGTAGATATTAAACAGTTACAAGAAGGTGATAAAATGAGAACAAGCCACCTGCTACAAACTGAGGTTCTCCTAGAGATTGCATGCGTTTCTTGACGTTAGGCGTTCTAGCCTCATGTGATTCTATTTGCCCACATTCACCTTTTGACCAGGAATCGAAAGGAAACAGCTCCTGCATCCTACTTGCAAACGTCTTTTCACGTTCCCTAGTTAAAAAACAACAGTTAAAAGACAGAAGCACTGAATCAACTAGGTCCATGCTTAGATGAAAAAGACCTTTACTTCAGACAACACGGGTGACATTCCACAGCACATCATGTGGTTTTGAAGAATAGAGAATAAATCTGTCGCTTAGAGACAGATAAAGTTGTCTTCTGAAGGGCCTTGACGCTGACAAACTTCAGCAGCTACAAACCCACAGCTCAGATAAGATTTCTCTTCCTAAAGTAAGCTCAAAGGAGAGCATGAAGTATGCGTGCAACAGAACCTCAAAGTGGCTGTATTTAAAAATCACTTTCCCTTACCAAAAAGGGTCTACGTGTAACCCAAAGTTTAGATGAAAAGGTCAAATGATCCATCTCAAGCCTGAGTTTGGGGATGATGTGAGAGTACAGATTCAATGTTTGGAAAACATTATTTCATTACGGACTAGGAAAATAGAACAGTTTTAGTTCCAACTTCAAATTTATTCATGAAATAAAAAAAACACACCCACAAGTTAAAGTGCTCAAAATAACAAACTTCATCTAGAGCTTCCCGGTGATGAAGTTCTTCTGTAGCACCCATAAGACATCATTTTGTCCCCAGGTGCTACGACATTCTTAAACCAAGAAAGCAGTAATGAGCTACAGTCCCACCTTAAAATTCCTAGAACTATTCTGGTAACTTCAAAACACTGATCAACTTCCCCACCTTAAAAAGGCAAACAACCAAAGCTGAAGGCTGCTGATGTTGGGCATTTTCAGAGCCAGCTGAGAACTGGCCTCAGCAAACACTGACCACACAAATAGTTGATCCTCTCCACAGCAGAGGAAGCTGAGCTTGCAGCTGAGCAGAAGCAACAACACAGCTCCCAAAAAGCACACTTGAGTTAACACCTATTGTAGCACAGCTTACAACAGTTTGAATACATACAATCCCTATTTATGCCCTGACTGAATGCTACACATCAGGAGACAGTTCGCCCTGAAGCAAACACAACCAACATCTTTCTGATTTAAAGTTGCCGATTGTCCATTTACCTTTTTGAAATCCTTCCCTATCAATTCAGGCGTTTCCTACCAGATTCAGCTTAACTTGAATTCTAAATTTTATGTCAAAGAATATACCTTTCATGAACTGAAGGAGATGCAGTTTTCAAGTGACCCAAAATCCTACTCAAGTCCCACAGCCTGTGTTTCCTTTTTACAGCCTAAATCTGAGAAACTATATAACCAGAGGACAAAGATATTTTATCTCTTAGGTTTTTTAGGCTTTGTTCTCAAAATAACAGAAGGACTGCTGCAGGCAAGGACATTAAGGGTCGCATTCACACTGGATAAGGGGTACAGAACAGTACCAACTTAGCAGCGGAGACAAAAACCCCACAACTGCATCTCATACTCACATCACTAAGTGGAGTTTAAACCACTAGTGTGTTCTCCTCCTTTCTTACTCTTCCCACCAAATACAGATGTCTTCACTCTTCTTCCCCAGCTTCAGTTGTGGAATGCAGACAGCAATAATTCCATAGAAGCAATACCAACCAAAGTCAGTAACACTTCTCAGAGGCAACCACCAGAAACAATAGTACCAGTGAGACAAGTTTCACGTACAAGGTAAGAAAGTAAAGTACATTTTGAGAACAAGTACCAAGGTCTCAGGAGTTTAAGAAGAGTTAGCCAAATTATATGGGAGGAGAAACAAGCTTTCTTGAGTTTTACTTCATCAGTGGTTTTGGAACAACAGGAAAAGATTACACTACCATGTTCTTCCTCTAAGTGAAGAAATGTACTCTGTCTTGTCATGAACGACAAAGCAACAGAAACTACAGGATAAATAAATAAAGTATAAGGTGTAAGTTATGTATTATTGTTCCAACTGCCAAGCCCAAAGAAGTCATGTCAGTAGCTAATGTTGAGACAGTTGTTATCCACTGACACCTACAACTGCTAAGCATTTAAGTCTCAAAAAATACAAATTTACTCCTTTTTACAGCCCACACAAGCTTTTGGTTGGCCCGTTTGATTTCTAAGGGCCCATCAATTTTCCCACATCTCATTTTATCTAATTAAAATTGCACTAAATCCTGCATGCTTAGGATTATACCGACAGTTCTATGCATCCACAACGCAGTTTGCAGCATGGACAGCAATACCACCTCCCTGGAGCTAGAGATCACTTCCACTAAGAGAGAGGCGGGGGAAAAAGTCCCAGATAATGAATTATCAATTTAGCAGTTCAAGAAATTTTTACAGTACAGAAAATTCACCTTTCTATGTAAGGGAAGAAGTTATTTTAGAACTGACATGCTCTTAACATTTCTAACAACAATTTCTGAAGCAGACAAATATTTTAAGTTTCACAAAGCAACATACAGGGAAGTCACTCTTCAGTTGCTGGAAGAAATAACAATTTGATATGTATGGCATAAGCTATAGGAGACAAAAAAACACAGCAGTTACTCAGTGTATCATACTTTTTAATATTCTAGGAAAAGCCAGCATGTATTAGGCAATCTGTGTTCTTTTATCACTGCTAAAGTTCTGTTATGCCAACAACAATGAAGGATTATATTAATCTTTTAATAGCATTTCAGCAACAAAAGATGTAAGCAAGGTCTCAGTAGAGTTTCATCAACAACATTAACATGAGTTTTGGAAATCACTGCAGTCACTTGTCTTCATGCCCAGGAAAGCAGTCATGCAGGCTCTGCAGTGAGGTGACTTGTGTCTGGCTCCTTCTTTTCCATATAAGCACTGCAAACAGTTTCATCCCATGGCCTCTGCCTCCCAGACAGACCTTCAAAATGCTTGTGTCCTTCCCTTTCTTCTCCAAAGGACTGCCAGGAATGGTTTTTCCTCTTTACTTGTGTCTGATCCCTCCATGAAATCCCCAACCATTAACTGCATGTTGCTTAACAACAATCAAAAATTTAAAGGGAACTGTTACCTTCAGCAATAATAAAATAAACACTAAATAGTCTGATGGTTCGTTTCCTATACTGCCCAGCCATCTTACACACCATCTCTGCACTCTGAATACATGAAAGCATGCAACTCCTCTGTGGTTCCTCCTCAAACCATAATTTCATGACTGTGTTTCCAGATGAGCAGCAAGGTTGTCTTAAAGAACTCTCATCCCTTCCAATCCCACTTTCTCAGTTCATTTCCACAGTGTTCCTTTTCTACCAACCAGCCCTGACATTATACTCGTTTGTGGGAATGTAGTATTGGCCAGACCATGGAATTATTATGCTTTTTCTTTTGAGTTTTTCTAAGTCATTATTGCTTCTTATTGAATGCTTCCCACTTCATAATTTCCAAGCCCAATGTTTGCAGGTGACTTCTACCACATGTAATAATTCAGACACAAAACAATAGATCAGGTGGCAATCATATGAACAGAATACTTTTGAACTAAACCCCCAAGCCATAATTGCTACTCAGTTTAATTCCATCCTTCCTACTGCACAAAATTATAATGCTTCAATCAGGTAGGAAAAACACTGGTATGTGTGGTTTTAAGAGGCAACCCTAGGAAAAGGCACAGGAGAGGCATAACAGAGCATGCAGCAAGTAAACACTAGGGCAAGAAATTATACAGCTACCTTTAATTAGTCATATGTTCATATTTGCATGTCAGCATCCAAATCAGAGCTTTCCATCATTTAAATAATATCATAAAGACCTGGGAACAGACTCATAAAAAGGCAAAGGGATAACAATTGAATGCTGGATATACCCAATCACATGGGCTAAACCTGAATCTTTCTCATGCCAAAACACAGCTTAGGACATGTACAAAGCACACACTGATCCTCAGCTATAGGTAGGGAAACTCCCAGACACTTCCATTAAAGAGATTTCAGATTAAAATGACTCACCTAAAAGAAGAGGATCCCAAAACTTACATGAAACAGTGTTTCAAAAAGGATGAAATCAACTGCAATTCTTCATTATGTTACAGGTTGTACTATTTGGAAAAGGTTGTACAGCAAGCTGTTTGCCTATAAAACAAAGCATCACTGAGTGTAGCAGCATTTAAATTAGCACATTCCAGGCTTCAGTTCCAATGAAGGTCTCTTCCTTAGCATGAAAAATCTCTGCATTACTCTTTTCAACCAACCAACTCTTCCAGCTGATACACCACATCCCAGCTTACTATCTGTCCAACCGTTCTCTGAAGTAGAACGGTTGCTGAGTTGAGGCCACTGGGACAAAACAAACAGCAATACAGGGAGTTACACTACTTGAATGTGCTAAAACAAGCTCATGCCCTGCTTTTACAATGCTCTAAGGGCTTTCCGCCCAAAGGTTTAGTGCCATGACAAATGCCATGCCTGAAAAGTGTGGCATTGTTTTTTCTCTTGGTCAGTAAATACAACAGCAGCTGGAAAAGTCACCAAAAAGCAAGGCTGAGAACACTGAGTATGATAGTTCATCCTCCCCAGCATGTAGCTCAAGGTAGCCTTGGCCATCTGGCTCTCACAGAAGTATCAGATATTTAAACTTCAGTTTATTTCCTTGGATTAATAAACACACAAAATACAAAGTTTCTTCTTATATCATTTTTACCTGAACAAGTTGAAGGTACGCCCCTGCCATGGTAAGGAGTGTCCTGATGTGGTTATTTCTGGGCTTCTTTAAACAGACGCATTCCATCCCACGTGTGGGGTCAGAGGGGGCACCTTCCCGCTCCCTTAGCATTCGTTTCTGTTCTAATTTTGCTCAGAGTTGGCTTTCATTTAATATATCTTGCAGAGTTTAGAGCTCACTAGCCTCAGTACAGAAACTGATGGAGGAAAAAAAGCAGCAGATGGGATTGTATAACAGCCCCCTAAATGAGAGATACCTTTTAACAATTTTTTGTGGCTTTGTTGTTCTTGTTTTTATTTAAACTATCTAGGAGTAAACTATAGCTTGCAACTCTGTTTACCTACCATCAGCTCCAGCTCCAGGCTCTACAGAAGGAACACTGGCAAGTTTGTCACGTGTCTGAATGCAGTTCTCATGATCTGGAGACACACTAAGGCAGTAAAATCTCTGTCCCTTCCACACAGTATAAAAGTGTGAGTATAAAAGCATGACATCTGACAAGATTTCCTTCAAAACCTAAATGAAGGCTCTCCTCTACCTAGATAACATTTCTGTCAAGTTTTCTGGGGTCACGGGGAAAAACTATCGATGAATTCAGATAAAGTTTTCAAAGTGTCACCCAACTCAACAACAAGGTGCTAAGTAAGAAAAAAAAAATCCTGAGGAAAACTGGGCTTTCGTCTATACTAGCAAGCCTCAAACATGCAACTCCCTTCCCACAGAGCTCAAAATTCTTAAATTATCACTTCTCAATTTGCAATTTATTGTTTGAACCCCTAGGCTGCTTGCTCTCAAACTTCTTCAAGCTTCAGAATTTTAATTCATAAAGTAAAATGGAACAGCCACAGCTCCCCAGTGGTATCCAATTCTTCAGTGAGCTTAGGGGATTTTATTTATTTCGTTTTAATTCAGTCTACTGCAAGCAGAACAACATACCAGAGACAGCTTTACAGTTGGAGTCATTCTTGGGCCAATTATACTCCTGTGACCTCCTCGTTCCAAGGGGCTCATACTTATCTACAGAAAACAGACTGAAGCAGAAATACTATCTCAGGCTCAGCAGTGTTTCCTCTGCCAGAGGCTTGGGAACCCTTAACGCACAGAATGCCAGCTGTGATGACTACAATGCCCTTTCCACCTGCAGTTATACTGCCCCAAAACACACAGTCCTAAGCTGCAAGGTGCAGGTGGTATTTTCACTGAAACCCCTCTTATCTGACCAGATAATTGTTCACTGCTTACATTCCTTGCCCATCCTAAGACACGTGAAGCACGTGAAGTAAAAAGAAAGCAGAGGGGCAGTAATGCTTTAAGATTCCCAGCTTTCGTAATTAAAACTCTTAGCCTCACCCTGGCATGGTGCTGCTACCTACAGCATTTATAGCATATTTGGGACAATTGCAAGGGGATGATTTTAAACAACCTTCTTTCTTTCATCGTCAACTAAGGACAGAAGACACAACTAAGATACAGACACTTTACAGATGGGTTGAGGTTGGAAAGAACCTCTGGAAGTCATCTGATCCAACCCCTCTGCTCAAGCAGGGACTGCCAGGTTACATTCAGATGACCCCTCTGTTGAGAGTGGCACAAGGAAATGTGTTTTTCTGTACTCCTCCAGAAGCAATAGAACATAGACCAGGCAATTCTCCATCATTTCATAGCTGGAGAAATTTCATTACCTCATTGTATCTACGTTAAAATCATTCCACAAGCTAGGAAGTTAACTTAAAGTGCGAGTTCCGCTTTAGAGACTAATTCATCATCTTTGCTCTCTAAATGAAATTTGCCCTGAAACCTCACCATTCCTACTGGTTTTAGAAATGACAGTTTAGAACACAGAAGAATTACGTCAAAACAAGAGGAAAGGCTGGCAGAACTTGAGGAAGGTTCCCTGCGTATTGTTTGTCTTGTTTCTCAAGCATCAAATTTAAACAAGGAATAGCAGTCACATTCAAGGTAACTTGCACAAACCAATTTCAAACACTGCCTTAAATGTACCCCATAGTATAATATCCATCATTTCCAATTACCGGGGGGAGAAATAGGGGTCAGAATACACATGGTAAGAATTTTGTCACCTCTAAGATACTGATTATCATATTACGATCACTACTGCAGGCAGACCGTTAAAGTTTTTGTTTAAGACCTGCTCATCATCAATCCACAATCTTCTTCTCATTCTAAGGATTGTAGAAGTTCAGACTTCACCTCCCATCAGAAGGTGCATACCATATTCACATAAAGATAGAAGCAACTAAACCCTACGGAGAATCAAATGACATTTTAATTATTCTAGGCACTTTGAACCGTTATGTCTTTAGTTTGATGAAATAGACTCAGGCTGTTAAGAATTCAGTGCAGTCAAAGCAGGCAGGCTCTACTCTGCTGAAGTCCACAGCATCTGCAACTACAGCAAGGGATGTTGAACTAACTAGATGCATTGTAGTTACAGATGGTAAATATTAGCATCACTCTTAGAATAAATAAGTTAAATATGAAAATCAACTTAAGGCGCTTCAGCAGTGATTAGGTAACATTTTAGTGATTCATCTTATTACAGTAAACCACAGGAGATCAGTGTTCCATCATTAGTAAGGTTATAATGATTCACAACTGCCACAAGAGGGACAATTGTGATTCAGATGTAGGACCATTTAAAGAAGAGATGCTCCAGGGAAATTTCCATCTACTACAGAACATGAGCACCTCTGGATTCACTGGTGATAGCACAGGATGGCTATGCAGACAGTAGAGATGTTTTTTTCGTCTTTACAGTTATTCTATCAGTCTATTTCCACCAGTTAAAGCATGTTCTGTGCAGACATACTTGCAACCAAAAAAAAAATTGTAAAATAAGTAAGAGAGAAGGCATTTATTTTTCAAATATCAAAGTCTTAGGAAATGGAGAAAAGGTTGGAGGAGTTCCACAAGAACAAGCAATTGCTTTTAATCACACCAGGAAGTGCATAAGGACAACTTGTAAGTAGTATAATTACTGCTTCTGCTTCTCATAAAGGATTAGTTTTTCTAATTACTGCAAATATTTTTATTGCCACAATGCACACTGAAGAATAAACAAAGCTGGGGAAACAGCTCTCACAGTCCAAAGGACAGAAGGAACATATCCTGCACTGCAAGCACTTCAGGCTGTAAAGTCATTGGCCTTGTGAGTTAGCCCAGCCCTTTATTCCCTTTCTCCTGCAATCCTCTCTCTACTGTACTGAAAGACTTGGTTCTTAATTGCAGTGATCTTTTTCCCAGCCCTTTCCATTCAGCTCCTCCATAACTGACTGCAGTATTCCTCTTACCCCCCATCCTGCTCCCCTGCAACTTGCCTTCACATCTTTCCATTAAGTAAAACCAGATTTCATAGAGGCCAGAAAGCAGAGCAGCTGGGATACAAATACGCGTGCCTCACTACACCACGACTCTAGCACAAACTACCTTGTTTATGTCTCATCTATACAAAGATCTCAAGGACAGGAATTAATACCTTATACAATGCCGAACATGATGGGAACCCAATTCCAAATAGTCACAAGCACTTCTGTAGCATACACTATTAATGTTAGCTTGCTTATGTCCCAATTTTGTTGCTATTAACAGCAAAGCAAAAGCAAAATTCCCAACTAACTACTTATTGAAGAAGCCAGCTTATACCACAAAGCTTCTTCAAAAGAAAAAAAGACTTTCCTCCTCCTTGCTCTAATGGTTCTTCTTCTCTCTCATTTAATGCTTATTTCAAGACTTGTTGAATCAAAGAGCTCTAGAACTAGTCAGGAAAGCTCTGAGCACTGGAGAAGGCCATGAACGTACCTCCAGCAAAGTAGGTACTGAAGACCTTATAAGCTAGAATCAATTGTCTGACAGCATACTGTTTTGAGAGCTGGCAAACTAGCACATTCATACCAAACCAACAAGTTCTTAAAACAAAACATACAAAATACCAGTTTCTAGGGGGATAGATTTACAAGTATAGTAAAAAAAAAAAAAAATTCTACTGAAGCAAAACTTCCAGGAGGGTTTTAGTAGATAGTGCCTCCATACTGTACACTGAGTATCAAATCAACTCATCATAAAGGATGCCAAAAAGTCAAGGCGAGGAATTCTAGCAAGGACTGGTTATCAACACATAGTCAAGCAGAGCAGCTGGGTGACCTGGAGAAGATGAAACCACATGTATGTCAACATGCACAAATTTGAAGCCATAAATGATCATTAAGGTTCAGGTGACAAACCAGCTGATCCCTCCAACAGGTATCAGAGCACAGCGTACCTACAAAAGCCACAATTCATCTGGGTAATTATGTAGCTGAGTACCTTCCCAAACCAAATCACCTCAGTTGCTGACAGCCAATCTTGTGGGCAGTATTTTAGTAGAACATCAGTATAAATCCAAACAGGTGTAAGGAAAGGTATAAGGTATAAGGGAAAGGACCTGAATAGAGTTCAGCTGAGGCAAAATACATGGTGCCTATGGAATACCTATTCAGGTTGCAACAGTGAATGGAGAAGTGTTTGTAGGGGGGTAAGTTTACCAGTACAACTGGAAAAGATAATTCCGCAGAAGGAACAGATTCTGGCTTCCAGAAAACTGCTTCACAGGTTTGCATGAAATCATGGTCTTTTTGCCTAATAAAAACAAACAGTCATCACCCAGTAAATGAAATATTTTGAGGCTATCCAATTCAGAAAGAGCTGGACAGTTGGATAAAAATTAGCACAGAACATACTTGCAGTAGCTAACCTTGTGGACACATGGAGGACTTGATAACAGGTAAGGCATGCAGGACTCACACTCTGTGTAACAATTCTGGGCATGAGCCTGGCTTCTTTTTCCACCTGAATCAGAAGAGCTCCATGATGCTAGGTCAAAAGGGCTGACTTTACCCTTGAGAATAAAAATAGACAGTAACAAATGGGATTAAAAGTGCTATAGCTCCAGTGCAATTGCTAGCAAACACTGCAGCCAGTTCTAGAATGCACAGCTAAAATATTGAAACAAGACCTGATCCAGGAAAAAGACAAAATTAAGAAGACTGAAGTTGCACCTTTAAGTAACATTCACTAACTGGTTTATTTAAGCCCATTAAAAGGCAAAAGAGACAACTCAGTCTTTAAATCTTCTCTACACTGGGTGAAAAATTCAAGACCAAACTTCAAGTCCAGCAAATACATACCAGTAAAAATTGATGAAAGTTGAAACTATGCACACTCACACTACAAGACAAAACAAAATGTGTTTAATACCAAAGTGACTTAAAACGCCTTCATGAATCCGATGGAGGACGGAAGCCCTCCATACACAACACTGCATGTACACAAACACTGCAATTTCAGTTGGGTATTAGGCACTTTTCTGAAGTAAGTCTTCAGAAGGAAAAAATATCATTTAAATGAGTACTACAGACGAAACAAGAAATAGGACTAGATCACATTATGTCACAGAATCATAGAATCAGCGAGGTTGGAAAAGACCTCCAAGATCATCTAGTTCCAACCATCCACCACTAATATTTCCCCACTAAACCACATCCCTCAGTACAAGAATAGAAATTGCTTGAATACCACCAAGAACAGTGTTCCCGTCCAAGCCATAGGCTACAGTGATAGTGTCAAAGGTTTTACTGAAGTCCAGGTAGACTACATCAACAGGCCTTCCCTCATTCACCCAAGAGGAGGGTCTCTTGATCATAAAAGTACCTTAGATAGATCAAGCAGGACCTGCCTTTCATGAATCCATGCCGGCTGAGCCTGATCCCCTGGTTGTCCTGCAAATGCCACATTATCTCATTCAAGATGATCTGTTCCATAACCTTCCCTGGCACTGAGGCCAACCTGACAGGTCTGAATTCTCCAGATCATCCTTACAACCCTTTTTGTACATGGGAATCTCACATTGGCAAGCCTTCAACCCACTCTGGCCGCTCTGGCTGGCCAGGACCATTTAAAGATGGTGGAAGGTGACTTGGCAATTACTTGTGCTAGCGCCCTCAGCACCATCAAGTGGATCCCACCTGGCCCCATGGACTTGTGACACGCTGGCTGGAATAGTAAGTCTCTTAACCTGAATTGTGCAGGGTTTATTCCACTCCCCATCCCAGACAACTTCCACATCAGACAGTAGAGTACCAGAGGAAACTGTACTTGATCTGATTTTTAACGACAGATGTAAATGAAGGCATTGAGAACCTCAGCCTTTTTCCTTATCCTCAATGGTCACATTCCCTGCTATATCCAGTAAAGAACTGAGATTCTCTTTAGCAGTCCTCTTATTGTTTATATATTTGTAAAAAAATAAAAAATAAAAATAAAAATAAAAGCTTTTTATTCTCTCCTACTACTGTGGCCAGGTTGAGTTCAAGCTAGGCTTTTTCCTTTCTAATTTTCTCCCTACATATCCTAACAACAACTTTGTACTCTCCCTGAGCTGCCCACCCCCTTCTTTCATAGGAAGGGGACTCTCTTTTTCTCCCGGAGACTCAGAAAAAGTTCCCTGTTCATCTAAATTTTCTTTCCTGCTGGCTCATCTTACAGCCTAGCTTGGTCATGAGCCTCTCAGACCTCCTTCCTGAGAAGCAACCAGCTTTCCTAGACCTCTTTCCCCCTCAGGACTGAAGCCCAAGGGATACTCCCTACCAGTGTTCTGAATAGTTTAAAGTCCGTTCTCTGAAAGTCAACAGAAGCAGTTTCGCTGACCTCCCTCCTGACTTCATCAAGAATAGATATCTCTACTGCTTTGTGGTCACTCTACCCAAGATAGCTGCCAATCTTCCACATCTCCATCAGTCCTTTTCTGCTTGTGAACAGCACATCTAGCAGGGCAGGAAGGCTCTTGTACTGGCTGCATCAGGAAGTTATCTTCCTCATCCTTTCTAGCATGCAGTTGATCATTTTTTGTTGCAGTGTCATGGCAGATAACTTCGCTTAACAACAGGGAGCTGAAAAGATGTGAATGTGTCGTTCAAGTCCAGGCATTCTGCAAATCCTCAAAGGCTGAGCTGTCAAGAAAACATCTCAACCTAAAGCCATCACCACCCAAAGCACCAGTCTATGTTAATACAGTGATTTTTACCACAGACATTAAAGTGATTCACTATACAGTGACATACATTCTCCCAGACATATAATGCCTTAACAAACTCAAAGCATCCATCTAGCTCTAACAACTTGACCAGCCAAACATGTCTGGATTGCCATACTTCTAAACATTTATTTTGGAGGAACTTATACCATTAGAAAATGTAATGGCAACAGCAGAAATTATTTAAAGCAATGCAGGAGGTCATTCTGAAATCTGGAAACGTTTTATGGTATCTGACTTACATGCATGGCTGATTCTGATTTCACACTTCAACGTTTTTCCCCTGCACTCAGATTTGAACTTAATGTTCCACTTACAAGGTAGAAAGCAAATACTAAAATTTCTCTTTTTTTTTTTTAATAGAGATGAGTATCTTTATGAACAAAAAATTCTAACAACATACCTGTGAGTTAAGACTTAGTCTCCTTATCAACCTTCTTATCTAAGCAGTTACAGTGTCATTTCTGCTTCTTGTTCCAGCAAGCGGAAGATAACAGCATACCCTCCACTTTCATTCCACACTGGCCTGCTACAAGAAAGAACCTAGTGCCTTCCAGATATCAGCCAAGTGCTGTTTTCATTTATTTTCTAGGTGAAGGAAGCTGCGGGAAAACAGGGTCTCACAGACTCCCTTTTATAATTTGGGTTCTTGGAAAACAAAAGGAACAACAGAATTAGCAACCACAGAAAACCAGAGCAGAAGAGCCATGTAACTCAGACAATTTACTACTGGTGCAACACTGCCCTGCCATCAGCCACCACAGAATATTCGAAGTAACATTTAATACAGAAGTAATACACTGCCTTCCATGCCTGTAACAGAGCTTACATTCTGTCTCCCTTCCTCAGTTCTTTTTTGTAAAGTATGTTTAAAGGTAAGAGCTTGCAAGAATACCAGGAACCTAGAAGCAACTCCCAACAGCTCAAGGGAAGTCTTACACCTTTCCATTTGGTCTTGCAAAGCTAGGAAGCAACATGCCCTGCCTCAGAGACTAAACTCCACTGAGCCACTTCCTTCTTACAGATAGTTCATTTTTGAAAACTGCTGTGGTTGTGAAGAAAGCGTCAGCAGGGTTTTGGATGATGTGCTTTCTATGCACATACATCCCAGAGAATTAATCAACTAAGCTATCACAAATCAGTCTAGAACCCTTCTAATCTCTTTAGCAAAGAAAAAAAAGAAAGCCACACACTAGTAAGAAATTATTTAAGCTGTTTCACTCCCCTTACGCACCACACTCTCACACTGCCAATGCCTCCTCTCTTCCAAACAGCCCTCATCCAAGCCATCTGCTTCAACTGTTTCTATGCATATACTTGTCTTTGTAACACCCAGGAATCCTAGTCATAGCATGGAAACCCACTATGCTAGATGATATCTAAATAAAGGCAGAAAACTTACACCCACAAACATACATTAAAAAAAAAAAAAAAACAACCTACAAGACAAGCCTGTCCCAAGCAGTTCACTTTTCCTCTGTGACCACCTCTTCCCTGAGCATCTCCTGTGAAAAACATGACAAATGTGCATCACCACAGAAATTGCAGCCATTAAACTAATTGTCAGACAAAACAAATCTAGTTTGTGCTTGCTGTTTTTATATACCCTGATTTCAATCATGCTCCAAATGCAATCTGAGAAATCTGGAGCAGAAGAGAAGCAAACACGCCATTTCATACTTTCTACTATGTTACATTAAAGAGTTGTTTTTTACATTCTCAAAAAACGAGACCTCCCCCAATCCCCAACAACTACAACTTTCTTAATTTGCTAGGGAAGGTATTTCAGAAGAAGTGAATTGTCTCTATTAGGATCTGGAAGCCAGATTCAAATGAAGACTACTCTACAAATCCAATGTTGACTATTATTACCCAACTGCTATGTACACAATAAGAAGTCATCACAAATTTCACTGAGTATCAACAGAAACCATTAGACTTCTAAATAATGCCGCAAACACTCATATGAAAGAACTACCATGCTATGCCAAGTAGTAGTTAACACATTGAGGCTCCACTGCCAGGCCTTTATATTTTCAAAATTATGAGCTAAAACTTAATGCATGCATACGAGGGAGAGATTGGAAACAAAGGGATACACAGCGAGGTTCTCCCATTCTGCAAAAGAGCATTCACATAACTCAAAGAGGGAGTTTACTCATGTACACCATCAACTTCAGAAAAGAGAAATATTGCTCTGGAAAGGAGAAAAAGAATGCATCTTCTTCCAATTAGCAGCCTCTGCCTTATTTACTCTGCAGATGCTCTGAACAGTTCATTTTTCACCAATACCACAATAACTGTGTCACATGCTTGCAATTATCACCATGAGACAAGTATCATCTTCATCATTCTGCAGATGGTTAAGATGAGAGACAGCTTTGCCTCAGGCCACAATGAGTCAGCATTAGAAGTAGGATCTCATTTCTCATTCCTCAACTCCTTCCTTCAGACAGTGAAGTTTTACTACTCCCACTATCTTAAGAATTGATATCTTGACTTGCCAAAGTGGATCTAATTAAATAGATCTAGAAAGCAGGAAACAAACAAATGCTCATCCACAAAAAATAAAACTCAAAAAAAAAAAAGTAGCCCAAGTAAATTAATAAGTTCCTTAGAAAATAAGGATATAGAAGAATTCATTCCTATTTGGATAGTTACAAAGCCACTCCCCTGTCTGCAGCCCCAGCTTTCATTTTCTTTGCATCGCTAACTTCTCTTACAAAGAAAGTGTCAACTCAAACTTTCCCCTTAACAAAACAAGCCTAACTGTGCACAGGTCATCTACATTACCAGCAAAAGACGGTCAATCCAATGTTCACACACCTTCAAAAAAATTAGTATTGGCTTTACTTTTGTTTTCCAAGTACTGACTGCATCAGCACTTCATTTTTAGCAAAACTTACATAATAAATGGAAGAAACTTGAGTACTTCAGGAGTCTATGACAGCACTTGTTTCTTTCTGACGACAATGACAATTTACAGACTGTTCACCTCCGTAGTTCATCTGCAGTGGACAAATAGGAGACTGAACAAAGCAGGATAGCCTAGCAAGCAATGCACATTCAAAATGAAGGTTCTGTTTTTTTGTTTTTAATGTAAAATGTGCTATTGTAGAAATAAATGCTTTCAGTTTGACACTCCGATTCACTCTTTCCAACGCACATTAAGAGGGCAATTGCCTTGCACATGACTGAGCTGACAGGGCTTGCAGTATTGATGTAGCACTGAAGTTTCAGCCAGCTGATTTAGAGCTTTGATGTGGCTCAGGCTGTAGGAGCATCCCTGACACAGTGCAACAATGTCTCTGCTGACAGAAACAGCAGGAGTCCTTACAGCTGCAGACTTCAGCTGGTCCATTTCAAACTGCAGTCTCTGCGGTAGGGTTTCAGCATTAGACTGTTCCGCTGGCAGTGGGAAAAAAAGTGCCTAAAAGGGATATTATAGACAATATCTAAAGCACTGCAGATTGGACTTCTTTCCCCTTTAAGGGGCAGAAGATAAGTAGCAACTGTTTTCGTTGTCTCTACAATAAGAGGAAGAGGTTTTGTCAAGCAATGTCTGCAACTTGGACAGGACAAACAACAAGCTGAATTTTAACAGTTGCTTTTGTAGCCTGTGTGGTTCCTGGGCTGCAGGAATCACAAACGTTTAGAGTATGGGGAAGATGTGGCAAGAATCATTATGCTTATTCACATTCCCTTCCATCCTTCCTGTTTGCTCTTCCGTACCCTTCACTTCAGTTCTCTTGCTTTGTAGAGTCCCAGCTGCTATGGCACAACACCAGAAGCTCCCATAGTTTCCCTGCTATGACTGTCAACCTTCGTTTTCCTAATCTGCTCTCATCGTGGTATGTATTAAGGAACAGGGTTTAACTCCTGCAAGTTCTCTAACACTTGTGATTTGTAACACATGAAGTCAAGTTTCACATTTAAAAGCAAGCAAGTTGTTGTATAACTCAGCTGCATCACTTTAGTATGGACTTGGTGTTACATGGTACGCAGTTTAAGTTTTCCTCAACTAGAAGCTGCACTACAAGACACGGTAGGTATACCAGCTATTTCCCAGAGGAATGAAGGCATTCTCAAGGACCTTGTATCATCTCCTTCAGCTTTGCCATGATGATACCTGTGCTCCTGCAATGCAAGCGAGTGCACAAACACACACATGCATGCACAGAAACATTCTCCTCCTACTTGCCAAAAATAAAAATAATAATAAAAAAACATAGCTATGCATGGAAAGCTGGAAGTGGAGGGGGGAAAACATTAATCAGCCTGCTCCAAAAAACATTAATCAGCACTACTCCAGGATCCCAGATGAAAACTGCTGTAGGAGAGGAATGAGCCAACAGTGAGGAGACTCCCCAAGCTGGTAAAATACCACTAGGCCTTACTTCACATTATGGCTTTAGAGGCCTGGTGATCAGTCCACGTCTGTCTGCATTGTGCTAGGGGCCGCTTCAACAGCTGTGACTGCCTACATGCTGCGCACCTTCAAAAGCACACAGGTGACATTCAGACCAAAGCCTTTCATAAAAGGCTGAAGGTTTCCCACTAAGAGAATTCATGACTTACATAAAAAAAAATTCGTCACCCAATCAAACAATCCAGACAGATTACCAGAGGACAGAAGCCTCTATTAAAAGTTAATATTAGAAGTGTCATCCAGAGACCCACTGCTGAATAATTCAAAGCAAGAAAAGGTCTCTCCCACCTCTCGGCACCTGCTTTGAGCAATGCTTTGTCAAGATGAAACGACCGGTTCCAGCAATTGATGGCAGTGCTGAATACAGAATGAAGAGGCATACAGAAAATAAAATAAAGCGGAAAAAAAAAAAGAAAAGCTTAGCTGCATAAGGCCTCTGAACTCGATGGCTGGAACCAGGGGAAACTGTTTTTAGCAGCTCTGTCTGAAAGTCTTTTTGTGCAATTGCAAGAGGACTGGCAAACAGCAGCCTTTCACATTCACAGTGTTACTCTGATAAAAATAATAAGTCCCTCAAAAAAAATAAATAAATAAAAAAAAAACCAGCTCGAGGTTTCAAAAAGGAGGACTTAAGATACTCTTTCAGACAAACACAGTTTGTTTGGAACGACAAGCAAGCTCCAGAGCAGTCATTTTCAGCATTTCTTCTGTCTGTGACTAAGTTATGCTAGCCATTCCTCCTTCACTTCACAATTTCGTCCATCTAGTCAAGTCTCAACACTTTCAGGCCTAAAATATTACCCTTTCAACTTTCCAAGCCTGGCCTGCCCACTATAGTTTCTTTCTCCTCTCCTCAGTAATTAACAGAAAATAAACCAAGAAGCAGCTTAAGAATTTGCCCAATGTTGGCTGAGCTATCACCGTAATTTCTGTGAATCTGATCTTCATATTGTGTCCCAACAAAAGCTGAAGCAACTACTTGACAAGGAATAAAAAACTGATAGTAAAACTCACAACAGAGAGAAAATCAGGAGGAGCTTATAGTTTTTTCTCCACTCCCTGCTAAAGATTTTGCTGAGGCCCATCCAAGTTTCTCTCCCCCTCCTCATAAAATACAATCTTTTAGAGTTCTCTGCATAGGAGCCAATACGTCACTGTTGGCAAAACTTCATCTTGTACGAGAGAAACCACTATCCTAGCAGCCTGCAGTACTGAAGTGTTCTTTAAGAACATTCAGACATGGCTTTGCAATTAAATCTAAAAACCTGTCATCAGTCTATGCAAGCCTAAATAGGAAAGGTACCAATTACTAGAACTCCCCATTATCCTATACGCTGCTAACTTGCAAGAGCACGCACTCTAAAAATTCCAATCGACATCAAATACGGTTCTTTTCATACTGAAGAGCTACAGAGAAGCTGAAAGGAGTGATTTTCCCTGCATACCTCTCTTTTTCATGATTTCATGACTCAATTTCTCAAACCAATCCTAGTCAATTTTCTAAATTGTACCAGCTACCTCTGAAGAGAAACCACACAATTATTTAACAAAAACAGAGCCACACAATCTGCTCATTTTGTGTGGCAGGGAGAGCATAGCTCTGTTCAGAAGTCTAATCCACTCACTCTGCGGAGAAGACACTACTATTTTTACAGGTTTGTGTACAGAGAAAATTACTTCTGGAAGCTGTGTTGAATACCAGACAATAAACAATACAAAAACACCTGCAACCAGGACATCCAACTTACACGGGCGTAGAATCAACTGCTCTGTGCCTCAATTACTAAATTTGTTTGAAAGATCAGAGCTGGTGAGACAATTCCTCTTTTTCTCACCGAAGCTCAAGATGTTTTTAACTGAAAACTCCACAGGAGATTTAGATATAAATGAAGAGTCCAGATTCAAAACTCCAGCAGCAATAAAAACCCAAGAATAGCCTCACTGGAATAGTCTAGCTCAGAGAAAAACCTTGCTTAAAATTTATTTATCAGAACCCTACGCTGACTTTTTGGTGGTACAGAAAATAAGACTTCAATTCCAGTCTTCCAGTAATAAGTAGCAGGGCAACCACTCTAACAAACCCATATCAAGCTCCCACGTTTTGTAAGACTGCATTAAGTATCTAGTCAGAAATCATGCAGGGACTCCTCTCCTTGATTCACAATAAAATATCCGTTCCTCCATGGAGACCAGCAACTACAGCAAGAGAAAATTTATCACTCTCACACACAGTTTGAAGCCTGCAAGAAGTAATTTCCTAACCCCAAAATATGCACGACAGTTAATGAGATTCCAATACAGGCAAAACACAGCACTACAGACATTTCATCCAAGAGAACTGGTTACAACCCCAACACTTTGTTGAATGCTCAAGTGAAGATGAAAAAACAGGGACAGAATATAACACATTTTCAACATGAGGATCTACAGCCTGGCAAAGTCTGGGAATGGAACACCAACCACTGAAATATAATGCACATTCAAAAAACTCCGCCTAAATTAGAGGCATCACCAAAACTGTTTCTAATTCCCAATTTCAAGCATGTTGAACTCGAACATCAGAAGATATTTTTTTTTCTTTTTGCATCATAAACAAAAGGAGTGCTTTCTGTTTCTGCTATGTAGCAAAATGAATGCTTTCAGACTCAGAGGGCCAGAAGCTCAATGTTTCATACAGCTGCTATCTCCCAGCAACACAATTTCCAACTACATTTCCTCAAAGTATGCATACGGTAACATTTTTAGTTCCAGGAAAAGTGATACAGAAGTCTGAAGATTCTCACTGGAAGTGATAAATATATCTAGTCCAGCAATTTATTTTTATTTCCCCAGAATACAGAAGTGCTAAGCTGTTAACACTCCTCACCTCACAAAACACACACGACCCTACTTCTTCCATAGGAAGAAAACTTCCCTTAACCCTTCCTGAAAGCAATTAAATATTTTTCTTGGGATTTCCTACAAACAATTCAGCATTAAGCAGACACTATGTGTGGAAACTGTGCTGGAGGAGATTGACCACCTCACCAGCAACTGCACCACTCTAACAGAAAGACGTCTGACAAACCAATGCCAGATCTTTATTAGTTCTGGCTATACTGGACAAGCTATAAACATAGAAATGTTTTAGTCATTTAATTGCTTCAGAAACCCCAATGCTTTTCTTGCCTTTCTCAGAGGATGTAAATCATGGCCCATGTTTATAAAAAGCCTTCTCCATTTCTTCCCACCTACCCCCTTTTACCTTACAAGATGAAATTAAAATAGAAAAAAGTACTAATGAATCACATACACTAAAGAAAGGGTCAGTTCTTAGCTACCTAAAATAAAAGCACAAGTGTTTTTCTTAGAAAGCAACTGTATCTCATGCACATCAGTACCAATATGATATTTATCACCTCTACCACTAATCAGGAAAAGCTGAACAGCTAGATCTCTCCTGGAGAGATTAAAACAGAACTAGAGATGAGAACAGAACTGCCCTAACATAACAGCCCCCACTCTTCTCTGAAGGGACGAAATGATGACACCAATGGGAAAGGAACGGGCCCTGTCCAGCACTGTCCAACCTAGCTCTCCACCCTTTCACAGCACTCAGTGAAAGGAGAATACTTCCCAGTACCTTTCTGTTGGCACTCTCATATGACAGCAGAGATGCTTCCCTGCACTTCCATTTCTGAAGTAGGGATCCACACAGTCAAAGATGAGTCATTACCTCTGACAATTCGTGCAAATCCTCTGCTTGTGGTAGAACGCAAAAGAAACTGTTCTGAAGAACCAGAGGACCAGCTCAAGAACATATAATCACTGATAAAAACAGTTTAGTTTCATGAGTCTTAAATCCCCTAGCAGGGGACACCACGAATTCCTTTAACCTTTCTTTTTTAAAGCTGAACCCAAACTGAAAGGAACAGGATTTCCACTCCTATTGTCAACAACTTCTTCTCAGGATAGCTAATCAGCGCTTATAAACTGCTGATTAGAGATCAGAGCTAAAGAGTGTGCTCTCATTGTTTTCAGCCTCTCTGACAAGGAAAACCTTACTGATTTCCAGGAATGCCACAGGATGAAAATTCAGGGTGAAAAAAAAATAAAAATAAGATGCTACATAAAAACAAACAACGCATCCACCACATTGAACCGCTTTTACCTCTGAACTAGGTGCTAGATTGTGGAAGCCTACAGTAACTAAGAACAAAAACCTAAGCAGTGAGGTTAGATGTCTCCAGCAATAAAGCATCACTTTATAATGAGATCCACAGCTTATTGCAACCACCCCAGGCTAGAGAGCAAGAACTAGATCACTCCAGGTTGCCAGCTGCAGAGTCTGAAGCCCAAGCCCTCTTTCCCTCAAAGAGATGCACACTTGAAAGCTGTGAATTTCTAGGGAAGCTGAGGTTCTTGCTGGAAGAAGTTGCTTAGTAGGCTCTGCATCTTTTGGAAAGCATGATGAAAGATTCATTTCTGGTCTGTGCAAGGCACCCACTGTGCCACCTTCATGCCTATTAGTTCTTGCGTAGAGTAACTGCTAAAGAAAAAAATAACAGAGCATCGGAATGGAGGAACCCCAATTCCCAGCTATTAAGCAGTTTTCGCGAATGATATCAGGAACCATTTCCCTCTTCCCCAACTACCACAATCAATATTTTTGGAATCAGAACTGTACATAAATTAATGTCTAAGATTTATGACAAAGGAACGGCACATTCTCAACACCTTGACTGCTTCCAGAAGACAAACCTGTTGCTTTGTTCCACAGAGTTACTGAAGACATGGTGACAACCCACTGAAGAAATGAGCATCAAGACTTTAGGTTTCAACCACCATGATGCAGAACTCTTGAATGATCACTACTAATGCCTTAAGAGCAGCAAAAGGTTGTCCTATGCCTACTGTGCACGTACAACTCCTGCAACTCCTGATCAGTAAAGATCAACGCATCAATAAGGAAGACAGAGAGAGAATCACTCAGACCACAATATGTACTCAGTTCCAGGCCACAGTAGAAGTTAAAAGACAGCTTTCTCATTAGTGTGTTACATGTATCTTGCCAACCAGCACCATCCTCCAAAAAACAGTAGAACAAACTTCCACAAGGTCCTATTATACAGAGACCTCTGCTAGAGAGATTGAGAAGAGTAAACAGGAACAAACCTGTATCATACTCTTCTGCATGAAGTCAGGGCACAAGCTCCCTCCACAGCCTGGATAATATCCAGGAAAGACAATGAAAAGGATAGAAAAGAAAGAAGCAGAGAATGGCTCACTTTTAAGAACTCAAGTGTCCTCTTTTACCCTAGTAATTACAGAACACAGCATTCATTCATCCAGAAGAGAAGAGTACAATAGCTGTTTGTTATCATCTGTGTTACAATCTAGCATTTATCTAGGCCTGCCACAAGCAGAACAGTGCAAAAAGCTTAAGGAAGAACTGGAAGTCCCACCAGCAATAAGAAATTACAGGCAAGAGAATGAGAACCGGGACTGATGTTCTGTCCACAACTCACAATTTAACCACCTAGGAATCTATTTCTTGAGCCCGTATTTATCCAAACCTCAACTAGGCAACAGGCTTCACTGGTCAGAGAACAAACCACAGAAAAACACTTAAATAATTATAATCTTCTGCACGTCAGGGAAATCTGTGTCCTAGGGAAGAGAGGCACAGGCTTGGTGAAAAATAACATCCATACACTTCTTCATTAGAAATAATCTATCGCTACAAACACAAAAGTCTGTAACCAACAGAAACAAAGAAGTTAACGTTTCTATTTACACTAGAACCTTTTCTTTTGATTTTGTCCCTTACCAGATCCTCCACAATGGCATCTAACCTCAAATTCTAAAAAGCAACAGGTGTCATCTTCCTAAATCCTTCACAGCAGAGGGGTTCACACACTCACTGCTGAAGCATCCTGATTCAATACCAATTTAGATTTTCCTAAACCAAAGATTTTCACATACTAGTAGAAATCTGGCCTAACGTTCACTTTATTTCAAAACCACCACCAGGTTCACCTATACTAGGGTTCAAGCCAAGCAGACTGCTATCTGACATTGCCAGACAATTTTATAAAGCATTTGGTTGACCACCTAAAACAGCACTTTACATTTTAAAAGCTGCCTTGTTTGTGGTGAAGACTAAGGTGGAAAAGAGCTAGTTAAACCAGTGAGCAGCCAATTGCCTCATCACTTACCTGCCCAAGCTTCTGTGGAAAGAGCAGTCCAATAATGCTGAAGTACTGCACTGGAAATAGGAAAAAGCAGCATCTATCTCACGCTACAGAGATCCACGTCCTATCTTCAGAGGATAATTGAAACAAGATTTCAGAAATACCCTTGAATCACCTCCCACCCAGAAATAGTAAGAAACTCAAACAGCATCAATATATACTTCATCCCTCTCCTCTATTGCAGAAACACAACATTGGTAAGCACTTTTCTAGACATACTCTGTATCAAAGGATGAGACTACCATTCCACTTAGTGTACTGATGTTTTTGTCTTTAAACAGTGCACACTGGCTAAAGAAATGTAATCAGCTGAGCACAAATACTTGTTTGGACTCCTGCAGAACAGCAACATGTATTTTTCCAGAGGGGCACATTGGGTTGAACATGTAATTACTGGTTTGAATGTGAAATTACAAGCTCAGCTGTAACAATACGAATAAACTAAGCCTGTGCTGTTCAAGTTGCTTGTGTTTAGCTTTCCAAGTCTGACCCCTGAAGCCAGAATTACATTCACAGAAGACAAACTATTTTTTCTATATGGTCAGAAATATAAACAAGTTTAAGCAAGTTTACAAATCCTGAATATCAAATTCAAAGTACCCTTAGTCAACTCAAAAGTTTCAAGTTTTATTTCCCTTCCCAGCACTTATGCTTCTCAATAGTTTACTATAACAATCACAGCACTAACAGACATGGCATGGGATGGAGCCCTGGGCAGCCTGACCTTCCGGACAGTAACCCTGCCCAAAGCAAGGGGTTGAAACTGGCTGTGCTGCAAGGTCCCTTCCAACACAAGCCCTTCTGTGATTCTACAGTTTGCATCACCAAAAATACATTTTGTTGTGTTTTTTGTTTGTTTTCAAAGTATGGCAAGACTTTCCCACTACGTTCCTTTTCCTAATTAATTCCCTTCTTGTCAAAGTCCCAAGATCTCATAACACTCTCTTCACTAACAACCTTCTACCAACTAACAGTCATACATAGCTTCGGGAGAGAGTTGTCTGTACTTTTGTTCCTCCTCTGAAGAAATAAGTCCACTCTGAGCCAAATCACCTGCAGCCATAGCTCTTACTGAGTAGGGCATTCTGCAATATAGGTACAATTTCCATACTGTATTTTCATCTAGGACAAGTATCTGCAGCAGTACACACTTAACAGATCTTTAATCAAGTCCATTCTCTGTGTTTCATTGTACATTCAAAACAAACTACTTCTATGCTTATCAACAATTCAGCTCCAGAGGATTTATGGGAAAATTATGACATCATACTAAACCTGTGCAAGAGACATCTCCCCAGTGAACCAAACCACTGGTAAAATTACGCGCCCAAAAGAAGAGCTCTACTCTTCTGGAGTCAGTTCTCAGATAATAAATCAAGAAGAAGCATCTGGGAAATGTCTGATACACATGAAGTAATACTCAGTACTTCAGGACTTCTGAAGAAGAGGCCTTCCAAGGTGCCAGCAGCATAGATAGTCAAAGGCAGCCCCAGGTTTACTCAGTCCCACTGGCTAAAGATCAGAGACATGTCGGTTGGAGGGGCCGTCAGGAGGTCCAGGCCCCCATCCTTCAGTTTGAATGGCAAACATCCATCTATGAGCAGGAAGACCTGAGGTCAGTAAGCACAGCTTGGGCCACCTCAGGGATGATCCCTTCAGAAGCCACTTCGGAGCACATGAAGGACAAGGAGCTGACTAGAGACAAGCAGCAGTTTTAAAGAGGTTAAGTTGCACCTAACTAGCCTGGCTGTATTTTAAGACAAGATGTGGGTCTGTGCAAAGTGTATGTTGCTTATTGTAGTTTAAGCAGGCTGCTTTGTTTGGTCTCCTGCTGCATCCTCAGTTTGGTGAGACAGACAATAAATGGACAATAAGGCACTGTAACAAGGGGCTCAAGGACTGTGATCAAAATTCATCTGTATCCAGTATTGGGATTTCCACTATAAGAAATATATTGACATAGTGCAGTAAGGAAAGGAAAGAGGGCCACCACACTGATTACAAGGCTGAGATGGACAGCTGACACAGCAGCAAAGGCTTAGAGAACCAGGGGAAGAGAAAGTAGAGACCTTACTGCTCTCTGCAGTGGCCTAAGGGTAGTTGCAAAGACAATGGATCTTTTCAAAGATCCACAGTGACAGCACTAGAGGTACACAAGTTAAGCCATTGGAAGCTTTAATGAGACAGTAGGAAAAGCTTTTATATTATGAGGGTGGTCAGATACCAAAAAAATAAGGCTGTGCCACTTCAGTACTTGGAGATAGCCAGAACTTGACAAAGCAAAACCCTAAATAAGCTCTAATCTAACCAGACTTCCTCTGAGTATAATAGTAAGACCAAAGGAGGCCCAGAAGTCATCCTGCTACCACTCTCCTTGCTTTGCCTGCTGAAAGTGGTAGCCACAAAAAAAAAAGTATAAAAGAAACAAATTGTGAAAATGGACAGCTCTGCTTCAAAGATACACAAACCTATCTTGTTACACATATGTTAAATACAATAAACTGAAGGAAAAGAAGAGCTCATGCATAAAAGAAAGGGCACATATTAAATAAAAGGTAACACAGAAGCTTTTAAACTGACAGCAATGTCTTATCAAGATGTTTAGGACATATATCATGTGTCCTTAAACTGTTCAGTTTAGGGCACTTCAGTTCCCCTCCTTCTTGTTTGCATCAACTCTGACGGAAAAACTAATACAAGATTCGAAGCACCAGAAGTAAGTGAAGTCACGGCAGTGTTTGCTGGATGGAGGCCAGGATCTCACATATCCACTCAAGCTTGCATCTCCAGAGACACTGTTTGTTCCTACCATAATTGAATTGCGTTCTATGCAATGAGAAGGTGAATCAATTATGTTCACCACCACACAGACAAGCTTTAAGTATTCTCTCAAGAGTTCAGGATTTGTGCAATGATACCTTCAAATAATTATTTTTTTTCTTCCTCTCCTCTCCTTCTCTCTTCCTCTCCCTTCCTCCTTTTTAAGTAAAGGATACCATTTCAATTCTCTCATCCTGGAAACGCAAACCAATGAACATTCAGGTGTTAACCCATGAGGCTCAGGCAGCTGGCTCTGCCTACCTGAAATGCACAGCAGACAGCATCAGATAAAATTGACATCTAAGCTTTGCATAAGAAAATACAGAAATCCATGCAACAAACAACCATTAACTCAGACATTATTTCAGAGCCTCCATCAAACTGAAGGGTTGGTCTTTTGTGCAGTATTACTGCTGCAAATTCCATGGTAATTCATAATATTTTAGAAGCTAATATTCCACACTTGCAGCGATGCCGTCTTATTACTTAGAAACAGAGCTGCAAATTGAACCAAATCACTGCAGCAGGATACTAGGTAGCTTCCAGCAGGACTTATCCCACTGCACTTCTTCAAATGGGATGCATAGGTTACCGTAGCTCACAAATAGAAAAGCCAGATTAGAGAGACATTTCTGTACTTGATCATGCATCACATTTAATATTGAGCTTTGTCTAATCAGAAGTCTGAATACCAGTCCTCAAGCATTTCCTGACACAGTCCTACAGATGCAAGGATGTACACTGTGAGACAACATAACCAGGTATTATGCTATTTTTAAGTCAATATTTCAGCTAGAGAAAACAGGCACAGCTTCAAACCCTTCAAACTATATGTTAAAGACTTCTCCCTTTAAAATGATGACTGAATTCATCTGTATTTAAACATTAAACATCATTACTATCATAACTATCACACAACCCAGTACCATTTCTATTGCAGCAAATATCCAATTTTTTTGAACTTGTGAGCTGTAGTAATTAGAAAAAGCACACTATTCATGCTAAGAGACACCCTAGGCAGATAAATTCCAGTCATTATAAAGATTTGATAGCTCTTTATGAAAGCATGCACAAACTATTCCAAAGAACATGTCAAACATCTGTAAGTAAAAACAAAGGGTAGCTGCTCAGAGGGAAACAGACTAGAATCTCAATCCATACTGATCTATCCTCCATCTCTGAGGATAACGTTTACAGAATTGGAAGTCAAGTGTTAACTCATGAATTAAGGAGTATCTAAATGAGGTCACCTAGTACAGCCAAACACCAGCTTCACAAGAAACAGATCTTTTTGACAGAATGGAGAGTCACTCATTGAGATCCTCCAGTTGAACTTTCTGCTATTAAAACCTGCTTCCTGTGCCTCTTTTTAAGTAGCAGAAATGGAGAACAAGGGCTGTACAGGAGACGCCGTTATGGATAAAGTCACGGTCAACTCCAGTATACAAGTGACTCACAGTGTACCCCTCAACTCCCTTACTTCAATGAAATAACTGCAGAACAAGAGAGGAACTACAATAGTTGTGTGCTGGAGAACAAACCCTGCAGCTCAGCTGCAAATTACTGCTGCAAAAACAGACTGAAACCCAAATACTTGTGCAAGGTTTTCCAATGTTCCATAAACTTATTTCAAATCTCTCTGGGACAGTTGTTCAATTCTGGAATAGTTAATTTATTCCAAAGACAGAACACCATATTCTAAAAATACCGAATTAATCTATTAACCTAGGCAGTTTTGCTTAAAACAGCTTGAAATTTTGCACATTCAAATTCATACAGACCAATTTGGACAGAAATATACATTTTCATGCAGAAGTGCTAATGAATCTCAACTTTTTATTCATAGGAGAGTTGGTCTCCTAATCACCAATACAAACTTTAGTAACTCAAAGAGATTTTTCTCTCTAACATGCAGCCCTCACATCTAAACTAAGAGTTTTCTTTTTCAGTGTTTGATTACTACAAGTACAACTCAGTGTAGGAGTCCAACCAAGTCAGCAGTCCTTAGGCCTTTAAGGGCACTTCCTACCTAGTTTCTTTTTCATCGAGTATCCTGTCTTCCCTCAGCTCCAGAAATATTTCTTCTCTTGTTTTTTTTTCTTCTTGGAAGAATCTCAAAACAGTCTCTCCAATTCTGCCTCCAGATATTTCTGCATTATATCCAGCCAACTTCCACGTACACACAACTCCTTTGTGAGGAATCAGTTAAGTAAGGAAGCTTTCACAAATCCAAGAGATCGCGTTCATCTGCTTTCCACAAACAAGAACTCTATACAGTTTTTGATGACAACAATTTACTTCCAACTCCAAAGGAGTTTGTACAGCCTCTGCTCAGTAAGCTCATCCTTTTAACTGATATCAGTTAGTTTCCTCCTCCTTAAAATAACCTTAGCAGAAACCTAAAATCTACTTGAAGACATTTTCAAGTCCACACTTGCCTCAAGGATGCATCTGCCCTATCACACTGATAACAAAGGATAACCTTTTAAGCACCAAACAAATCCAGCAGAAACAAGGCAGTAGAATATATTTCTCTATATTCCATCTTGGAGCAATTAATTCAAGAGCCTCATTAGAGAAAGATACTGTGAGATATCTGCTAGTGGCAAAACTAACTATCCAGAAATCCTTGTAAGTCTTCTAGATTATTTTAACTCTCCTTGAGTACAAGACTTATGCTGCACAAAGGCTTTGAGATCAGCAGGAAAGAGCAAAAAGTCAGCTTATTCTTACTGAAACAAGCATGCAGGTTAATGCTAATAGACAAAGGACAAAGAAGGGAAAGTGAAATTGAGTTTAGGAAGCACTTTCACCTTTGCTAAGCCAGTCTGATGCCACTTGGTACCTGAATAATCTGGCAAGTCATTGCTTCATTTCCTCTGAGCTAAGTCCACGCTCTTCATCAGCCTGAGACAGCTAGACCTTCACCTCTGACCACAAGGGAAATGGCTCTGTATATCTACAGACAAGATATTTGTCTGTGTCACCAAATCTATTACCCTGTACAGATAGAGGGCATCTATATATATATATATTTTATTTTTTTTTAAGTTAAAAACACTAGACAAACCATTATTTAAGTCACATTAAGTAAACATCTAGAGAAATATTTATGCAATTAAGCAACTTCCACTAAATAAGAGAATTCTTGGTTCAGAGAGGTCACTGCAAATCTAACATCCAGGGAAATCCTACTTCCTTTTTACCTATACAACTTATCCCTCATAAAAGGGGCAGCAACTGAAGAATTTCATTTATGGGTACCTAAACATTACTATGACAATCAAACTTACCTAGTTTTAATATCTTAGTTTTATACTTGTCTTTCTGTTCCTTCACAGGTATGTATATATGCACACAAACTTCCTTAAAAATACAGTGGCAGGTTGCTACACATTCACACCCCTCTATTACTAAGTTTCAGAAAGTTAAACAGGTTCACTCTCCTACAGCAGTTCTGGTACATTTTAGTTTAATGGCCTTAAACACTGTACGAGAAACCAAAGCCATGCTGTTGATACCAGTACAGTAGGTAGCAGGGAGCTTTTTGACCCTCCAAAACCCTCCTGTTAAGGTATTTTGTACACTGCCTTCCTCCTCCCTCAACTATTCAAAATGAAAATACAGGACAAAGTCTTCAAGCTAATCAAGATCAATAGGTTTAAAAACCACAAAACGAAGCACTGTTATACAAGTGACAAACTACATCAGAGCACAGGGGAAAAAAGAATAAGCAAAATGAGAAATTAGTCACCAATTACTTCCTGGAGGAGAGGCAAGAAGAAACAAAAGCAAGTTACTAAATGCATGCAGTAGATCTACGGTAGTAGCTAGAATTTAGAGCGGAAATACTTTTCAAGCAATCTGGTATTCAAATGCTTTCAATGCTGTGGGTTTCTTATTTTTTTTATTTTTGTTTGTTTGCTTTCTGTTTGTTTCAAAAAAGGACACCACCAGGAACACTAACAAAAGAACTCATACAAAATTTAACTTCCCAGATTCAATCGCTTCAGGGAAGCTTCAGAACACACATGACTATCATTTACCAGCTTGATCTCCTGCTCTCCAAAGAAGAGCTGACTGGGCTTATAGCCATCAACAGCAACCACGGTTGTAGTTACCATGTAACACTGGAATTCAAGATCAATCTGTAGAGACCTTGAACAGTAGATTGGTCTAGAGACCTTCTCATGTCCCTTGCAGACAATCCTCCCACCCTCTGGCCTTGTGACCACCAAAGCCTATAGTTTTAAAAATTCAAAGAAAAATGTCCCCTATCCCGTACACAGCTTTCCCCTAGCACCACCACCAAACCAGGGTACATTCCCTACCAAGGAACAGAAAATGCGGCCTCTTCCAAGGAAAGGCCTTTTTTTCAAGAAACTGTTGGCAAATATCTGCCTGACAATCAGACTGTCTTCCATGGGGTAAAACGTAAACTCAGTGACGGTAAAATAATACCACAGCCCATTTGTCTCCAAGGCAGCCTAATTCTGAAGACCTCATTTACAAGCAGCTGAGAAACTTTCAGACAGGCGTACTCCTAACAAGTGTTCACTTATTAGAGTTGAATCACGTTTACTGCTTACTTTTCAGTTCAGAGATGGCTCAAACTATGTTGTATTACATGGAGTGAAAGCACTGAGTTTTAGATCATGTTCAACACCAGACATTTAGGTTGAGATCAACTCTTCCTTAACCTCCATTCTGCCAGCATCTAAAGCAACTCCCACCCCGACTTAGTATATATTCTTTTCTCAGTAACCTGTAGTGTTCCTTTCCTCTGATATTCACACACATTCAAGGAAGAGGACTCAGGACCAGAACTATGTGCAGTACTTCTGCAGAGATTAGTATACCCGTGTCTCATCCTATTATAAATGAACACTTTAACAGATACTATCACAGTCTTTTCAATTAGGTTCCTAATGGAGAAGAAAGAAGACAAAGGCACAGCATGACACCTTCCCTCCTCCTGCATGCAAACAGAACAGCTGCAAGAGAACTTACATGATTATTTTTATGCTGCAGCATCACTTAATAAATGGTCAATTTACACAAGATGATGACATTTAGAGAATCCTGAAACAGAACTGACTAAGACAACGTTGTTTTAATCCAACAACAACAAAAATAAAACACTACAAAACATAAATATGACAAACACCACCTGAACTATACATTGGTAAAGCTGTATCTTGCAAAGCTACACAAGTCAACTTCACGTTTATCCTTGAGATCCGCAGGTAACATCCTAGAAGTTGAATGGTACACCATGCTGGTATAGAGGGAAACAACAGTTTACCCTAGCTGAAATAGAGAACTCCAGAAGATTTAACAGAAATTATTTGTATTCCTGCAGAACAATCCTATATCTGGTGCTCTGCTTTCCTTTTCAGCAAGGCAGATCACAAGAACTTTCTTTCCCCTTCCTTGAGAGCTTCTGAGAGGAAAAAAAAGAAAAAAGCAGGAGCTCCTCAAGGTATTATGTCCATTTGAAGAGTAAAAAAGTGAGAGATAAGGTATGAACAGTGGTGTAAAATGCTTAATTTTAATCCATCTATTAATATATCAGTTTCTAGTACTTTAGAGTATCTTCTACCAAACTCTGGATCCAGATAACACCTGTAGAAATGTCAACATGATCGTACCACTACTTTGCAAATTACCCTAAAGCAATTCTCTAATCTGCACCAACAGTTTTACTTTGGAGATGAGTAGGATGGATTGTTTTGTTTATGCCTGAAGCTTAAGTCTTTAAAAATTATGCAAGTAAGGGCACTCAGGCTTAACCTTCAACTTCTGTGCTTAGAAGAGTGGTCTTTATTTTAAACTCCTCCACAACACTAGTTCATTCTTAATTATTATTAAAGGATTTTGAAAATACTTCAGCTATAGCAAATCCTATGTAGTAAGACAGTCTTCTATAGAGTTCAATATATTTCCAAATACTAAGTGTTTAGTAGCATGTCAGCAGTATGCAGGAGAAGCAAAGATCAACAACTCCTCAGTGAGAGCTTAAGACAACACATTCCTTTCACTCACCATAAAAATGAAGTTCCCTTCATTTTAAAAAGGAAGTTCTTCACATACAACTTTTATACATATTTCATTATTCCTCTGCAAGAACTACAACACACAATTACCTCAAACTTCACATAGCAAAGATATTATGAACAATCAGCTTTGTCCCTTTCCATCTTTGCCAGAACTAGTGACAGAACTGCACACAACTCACCTCTTTTCAGCACCTGAACTGTAAAGTCAAATGTGAACGAGCCTTGAGATGAAAGTTTCCTCTCGAGTAAAACTAAAGTCACATTTACATAATTAATACAGAATAACTGCTCAGGTTCATTGTAAAACTAACTATAGGCTGTAAAATGTGGATTGGATACATGCAGCAAGAGATGTAGGAGGACACTCACAGAAAAAGGTATCACATACATATTTACACATTTATTTTTAAGAAGGCTCAAGTTAGAAGTCTGTAAGAATTCAACAACTGTTGGAAATTCAGGCAAACTCCTAACTTTAGATACTACAAAAATAAGATTGGTATTTTAAGAAAAGATCACATCACTACCATTAGGGCATCTGCAGTCCAAGCACAACAGGCACTACATACAGAACATTTTTAATAACAGAATGTAATTGCACAAGAGGGCAGAGGTAGCACTAATCCTTGCTCAGTTATGCAGAAGATGTCCACAGGCACAGTTAATGGTACTGACATTTCTTGGCCTTACTTATGGATCTCTCCATAGCCTTCAAGTATGAAGGCTGGAAAAAGGAGACCATGGAAAGCACTGCCTGCTGAACACCATACATCTAAGTCCCTAAAAACACGCTTTTCAGGCTCAGTGTTTATGGATAACAGGATATAAGATCTTCAGCTTGTGCACAGTCCTCCTTTCAAGAGCCTACAGAAGGCAGCCTTACAGAGGCATGTCACAGGGAACAACAGGCCCATGCAAGCATATTTGATCAACTGCACCAAATGCAACATCAGGCAGCACTTCTAAGGGACTCCAGTGCAAGGCGTCATTACTATAGCTGTAGACTGAGGATGAGGGAGAAAGAAAGAAAAACAAAGATTCCTTGATACAACATTCTGGTATCACTCATGGATAAAGACCAGCCAAGCTTGGGAAAAAAAAAAAATGCCCCCTATTAGTGGGGTGGAAAAAACTAAGCCAACAGAGCACAGATTTGTCACCACTACAGCAATCACCAAGCCAGCACTGATAGCTGCATCCAAATCAAGATTCCTCTTTCAGAAGGCTTATCTCACTCTCATGTGTTCATATGGGCTGAAAGAAATAACATAACACACACAATTCCTCAAGCCAGGGATCACATACATTTTACTTCACCATGCTAAACAATCTAATAAGTTCAAGAGAGGGTCTTTTCTTTTGACGGACATCCAGAAGAGTGAAACAAAAAGCCCGACCCAAAACCAGGCCCTGGGAAAGCTGCTCCTTCACAAGCTTTTCTAGAAGGAGTTCAGCTGCACTGTCCTCAGTACAGAACCCCCTGGAAAGGAAGCAGATTTGGTTCCCATTCAGCACAGAGCAGCCCTTTGGTAGTGGCGGGTCAGATTTCCCTGAAGCTGTACAAACACTGATGGGTTCCCCAGGGCCTCTGAGAGCTGCAGTGCAGTACAGTGTATCAGAACTCTTCACAAACAAAAAGAAAAAAAAATAAAGAATCCTTCCCTTAATGGAAAAAAAAAGATGCATTTAAAGAAAAAAGACAATCTGTTCTCCTATTTAATTAAAAATGAGTAAATTTTAAACAGGCAATACAGCAACCAAGAAGGCAAAGCAGTGGGTGAGCAACTGCCCTGCTTCCCTGCCAGGAGTTCTGTATTTGCTTTCAGCCTGCTTTACACTCGCCCCCCAGACTGCCCCAAAAACCACTACAATGGGAACACAGTTGCCTATGACTGCATTTTTCTTTTTCCCTTCTGCAGTTGAAAGCTCACACAGCAAAAAAAAAACTGTGGTAAAAAAATCCAACAATCACAAATATTTCATCTCAGTAATCTAGATAATTGCCTCTGAGCTTGAAAGCAACACTCTGAAGTCTGATTAAGGTTTAAAGTGTACAAAAATTAGAACAACATACTTTATCAGGACCGTTTACCCAGCCTGTTATGAAAGCTTGGCAAAATAAAGCTTTAAGATAAAGGCATTAAAACAAGACTTATTTTCCTTCCCTTGTGTTAGAGCCCTCTAATTTCTGCCTTTCTGGCCTCTCCTTCATTTTTGGAAACTTGTAATATCCTAAATACAGAATTTAAATCTTTATCTTCACAAATCTAATCTTCCTTTTTTTGCAGGCAGAGGTGAAGGGAAAGGAAAAGCAGAGCCCTTCAAGCAACAGCTGGATTCCTCAGCAAATTAAAAGCTTCAGGAAAAGGGTTCCACTGAGTTCTTGTAACTAATCGCACGCTGGCTTAGAAGCTAACAGGAGGCTCAGTTTTATGAAAACAAGTGATTAGCAGCCTCTGAAGTTTCAGATAATTTAATCTAGCTATCTGCTAATGCACGCTGTTAGAAGTTCCAACATCAGGGCCACCTCAAACACCTGTGTCAACACAACATAAAGACAGCTCTGGACAAAAGCTGGTTAGAATGGAAGGATGATGAAGTGCTTCAGACAAGCATGAGGGAGAGCTCAACCCAAGCTCTGCTGGAAGGTTCCTCAGGGGAGAGGTGAAAGCTCTTACTCACAGCAGTGCCCAGCAACACACTGCAGAAACCAAACAGCTCTCAGACAGCTGCCCAGGGAGAAAAAGTAGGTCTCCATGTCACCAGGATTCACATTCCCAACTTCCATGACAGGATTCCCAAAGGAAACAACGCCCCGGTGTTACTGCTCGTACTACAGGAAAACCCAGGAGACGGGGAGCAGAGGCAGCACCAAATGTGAGGAAAGGATAGCTGTTCAACTACTGTTTGCAAAGGGCAAGACAACTGAACGCCAACATGCTTCTACTATTTGTATCCCTACAGTCCACGGCGGGAAGGCAACTCTGTCAGTAATCCTGCAACTGCCAGAAATCTTAATACGCAACAGAATGACACATCACACACACACTGGGTCAGGAGCTTCCATGCAGAATGAACCTTGCACTCGAGCAGTCTCGGGATGAAGGATTTCAATGCAGCAATCAAAGCTGACTAGTGCACATAGCCTAGAGTGACTACTCTTTCATTGAGTCATGCTTTACCATCCTATCTGTGGCCGAAACTGCTCTCTCAAACCATCACACTACCTCTTTCATAGGCAGCCTTCAGAAAGCACTAGATCCTCGCTACAGTTTTAAGGTCAGAACCACAGAAGAAAGGACCACAGAAGAAAGGTACATGCTAAAACACTTATTCACAATTCAGCAGTACATGGGGGAAAAGACCAGAAGCCACAAGTTTTGCCAGCTTTCCTACACATTTCCTAACTTCAAAATACTTTCAAAATATAAATGAAAGTGGACAATATGGTGCACTTTTTAGAGCTACCTACACTTTTCTCCAAACAAATAAATAAACCAAAAATAAGAAACAGTACTGTTGTAGTAGGAAGATTAGAGAGTTAAGTTTTATTCTATACCAAATAATCCTAAGATAAGTCAAGAGTCACAGCTAGATTAGCAACTACCGTGCTCATAAAGGTTACAAATGCTGAAGACCAAGTTGAAGGAATATATATGCTAGTAACTGCACTTTCCAACAAGGGTTTTAGCTTGAAACTTTTTCAAGAACAATGCCATACAAGTTGTTAGATTTGCACGAAGAAGGAAGAAATGAAAGAGTTGTACCAGCTTCTAGAAGATAAAGGGTATCCTCCAACTGACTGATTTGCTGCAAACTAACTGTGTAATGGTCTGCACATGATGCTGTTGCAAAGGACAGTACAATGCTGACATTAAAAGTAAAACAATGGCAGATAGCCATTATCACTACAATAAAAGTATGTCCAAGAGTTTTCTAAGTTAAACAGGATAAGAGGGAAATTCCAAAGCCTAATTTTATCCACTTAAGTATCTAGACTCACAGACACGTTTGCAGAAATATTTTCCAGTCACATGAGGGCTACAGCATTAATTACTATCTTACAACATTCTGCTAAACACACACACACTGACGAGTTTAATCTTACAAAGGTGCATGTCTGAGCAGAGCGAGTCCTACGCCACTGATGGGGGGCGAGACAAGTGCTTCATTAAAAACAAGACATTTTTATACAAAACTCATCCACACATCATGCCTGTGACTTCTAGCCACCTGTGTGAAGGGTGCATAACCCCAGGTTAGGAAGGCAGAGGGAACAACCAAACCCTATAGAGACTGGTATTTGTAGGTGGTGCTACACCACATCAAACAGTCTGCTACAAATGCTCAACTCACTCATATAAACCAGAAGCTAAACAAAAAGACTTGGCATAACAGGAGACTGGGTAACTCTTGAGCATCCATCAAGTCAAGTCTTACAACTAGGAGGAGCAACAGTATAACCTGAAAAGTTCTAACACCTTATTTTGTAATAGCAGTCATCAACTCACCATGACATGCTATAATAACAGAAAAGGGAAGAAAATTAGACTTTCAGTGAAGTCCAGTTCTCTATTTCCTTATAATACAATTACAGACTTTCCAAGATAGTTACCTTCCCTTTAATATTTTGTGTTTTGACAGTAGAAATAAGACAATTTAAAAGCATTCAAGCTTCTCTTTATTTTCTTTATTTCTCCATTGCTCAACACCAACCCACAATCTACTTCCATTTTCAAGCGATGTCAACTCAATTCTTTGAATGTCTGATAATGGGAGTTTTATTTAATGTGCAAACCTTCCCTCAACTGACACACTCCCTTCCTCCAGTACTCCAGAATGTGTAGCTAATGCTAGTTATCTTTGTTTAACTGAAGTCTTTCACAAGTTGCTAAAAAAAAAATCCAAAGACTGACCTTGAAGAAAACGTATATTTCTAAATATTTTTGAGCTTTTTTATGAAATGGGGTTTACAAAATAAGTAATGGCCTTTTAAACTCTGAAGAGTTATATAAGTACGTGTATATCTCCATGTATAATAGGTATACAACTTCAGCTTGCCTGTGTGTAAAAAGGAAAGCTGACACAGTACTTTTATAGCTCAAAATGGTATACTTTTAAAAGAAAAAAGCTGCAGATATTCAGCACCATTACCTCTAATAAAAAAGAAGAAATTTAAACTCAGTTTTGAATTAAAGGAGGAAAAAAAAAGCAACAAAAGACAGTAATGTCACTCTTGTTTCCTTGTTTTTGCTAGAACAATCCAGGCAGTTGGGAACACTTTCTGCACAGATGCGCATGGTAATGTGTGCCATAATCCACAAGTCGATGTTCTTAACAGACTGATTCTAGAAACTACAGCACCTTAAGAAAACTTTCTATTCACGACAGCTTAGGTCAGGAAGAGGATTTCAGACTGGCCTCTAAAACACACAGAAAATGAAAAGAGAAAAGGGCAAAGTTCTTACTGTGGACAAACAGAGCTACACCAGAATCTAGGAGAAATGCTTTTCCTTACAGAAATTACAAAGGAAAGGAACACAATTCTAGCACCCATTTCAGTTTTCAGAATAACAGGAAGTTGTAGGTAAGAATCAGAGTGGCAAGTCTTGTAGCCAGGGAGTCCTGTGCATACCAGCAATCCAATAAGTGTGGGATCTTAACAGTGATTATACTGCCTTAAGGTAACCTAAATTTAAGATGTAGTTTTGAAGGGTACACTGTACGGCAAATTTTCGATCCCAGGAAAGCATACTTCCACACATCTTTTCTTTCTAATTTGCAACATAACTTCACCAAGAAACACTAGATCTGAGGAAGAGTCTCATTATCACAGTTCTGCTTGTTCTGGTGAAAATGCAACTTTCTTGCAGGTTATCTGCTGTATTTACCTACCCAAATATTTCCCAAGACCTGTCAGCTTCATGAGCAGAACATCCTCCCTGAGAAGTCACTTTCCTTTCCGCTATGCACTTTACATATGTCAACTTTGTCTATCACTGTGGTATCTAGTTATAAAGATAAGATACCACAGATTAGAGATGTGGGACAGTTCCTGGGAAGTGAAGTGAATACATAAGCTTGCAAATCATTTTGCTTTTCCTGTCTGCTAGTTCTGATTTTTTCATTGCTTTCTCAGTTTTGTTTCACCTTCTTTTCCTCTCAGTCTCCACCTTGGTATGGACAAGTTGGATCACTGGGCTGAAGCCAACATGATGAAGTTAAACAAGACCAAGCACTAGGTCCTGCACTTTGGCCACCACAACCCCAGGCAACGCTGCAGGCTTGGGGCGGAGTGACTAGAAGACTGTGTAAAGAAAACAGACATGGGAGTGCTGGTCAATGCTCAGCTGAACGTAAGCCAGCAGTGCGCACAGGTAACCAAGAAGGCCAATGGCATCTTTGCTTATATCAGAAATAGTGTTCCTTCCTAGGAGGAGCAGGGAAGTGATTCTCTCTCTGTATTCAGCCCTGATGAGGCTGTACCTCAAGTACTGCACTCACGTTTTGGGTCCCTCACTACAAGAGAGACATTAAGGCTGTGGAGCACATCCAGAGAAGGGTAATGAACCTGGTGGAGGGGTCTGGAGCACAGGCCTTATAAGGAGCAGCTGAGGGAGTTGGAATTACTTAGTCCAAGGAAGAGGAGGCTCAGGGGAAACCTTATCTCTCTCTACTGCTGCCTGAAGGGAAGCTGTGGTGAGGTGAGGGTCAGCCTCTTCTCCCAAGTAACTAGTGATAAGAGTAGAGCAAATGCCCTTAAGTTGCACCAGAGCAGATTCAGGTTGGGCATTAGGAAATACCTCTTCAAGAGAGCAGTCAGGTGCAGAAATGGGCTGCCCAGAAAGGTGGTGGGAGTCACTGTCCCTGGAGGTGTTCAAGAAAGGTTTAGATATTGTACTGAGGAATGTAGCTTAGTGGGAAATAATGATGATAGGTCGACAACTGGACTGGATGACCTTGGAGGTCTTTTCCAACCTCCGTGATTCTATTAATCTACCCTACCTCTCCCCCCCCAAAAAAACACTCTTCCATCAGCTCTCCTCTCATCAGGCAGTACACACAGTTCCTCATCCCCGCCTTGAGGGAGGGCTAGCAGATATCTGTAATTTGAACACAGCAGCTACAGCACTGAAACTCCAGCAGAAAAAGAATTATTTAACTTGAACAAGTATGAGCAGCCAGTTAGCACATGCCAGAGTACAGTTTTCCTCATCAGACCTAGTACTTCAGTATATATTAGATTGCATGTGCTAACAGAAGTACTGCTCTATCCCTGTTCAGACAAATTCTAACATACCAAAGTATTCAGCTATCTTGGGGCTGCGGACTGCAAACTTCTCATGATTCTTCGTTCTTTCTCAAGGGCTGCCAAGTGTATAAACTGTTCCCATTATTTACTCACAGATTAACAGTTGGTAAATTGGTCCCAGGGAATCACTGAAGAATTTGCCTTATAACTATTTCCCTTGCTTAAAAAAAAAAAAAAAAACAGCCAAGCACATAACGCCTTCTACCCACCCACCCCCACCCCTGAATCAATGTGAGAACTTCCTGCACTCAGAACAGCATGAATAGAGCTGGCAAGTAGTCAGGGAGATAGTACAGGCCCATGAATGCGCTGAATTCAGCTTCTGTGCTGCCGTTAAATTAAAGGAATTCAGGAGCCTCACAAAGGCTTGGTTATTTAATTATATTATAAAATAAAAGGCTGAATCTATTAGACAGCATACGAAAGAAACCCCTTCCCAAGTGCCTGTGCGGAACACGCAGCCCCAGTGACTCGGCCTAACCTTCTCCCTTTCCTCAGGGCGACGTAAGCGGTGCCTCTGCCAGTGTCCAGCAGAGCTGGCTGTGGTGTGAGAGCATTGCCTACCTGCTGGGACCACAAGCCTCACCACTGCACTGCTGACAAGCTGAGTAGCCTTACCATGGGAATGTTTCACCTTTGCTCTTCCTTTACCGGGAAACTCCTGACATTTCCAGAGAAGCTACATCTTTATTTAGTACTGTATCTCCAATCCCTAGCTAGATGCATTTACAATTCAGCATTCAACAGGTCCTTGCTTGGCCTCAGCCTCCTTCAGTAAAAGTTAAAGAAGGCACATTAACAAGAATAGCTATAGCCAAGCAGCAAGATGTTAAAACCTCTACTGTCCCAATCCTGTGCTTGCTATCTTCCATCCATGTAACTAGCCAGGAATGGATGCAGTCAGCAGTTTCCTTGAGGCTGCTAAGGCAAACAAAACAAAAACCACGGTAGCTTTCCTTACTAAGGGCTCTGCTTCTCAACAAATCTCTTAACAGCGTCATAAACAGTCTACTCAGTATGAAGGACATGGACACACTGCAAAGAGTTCAACAAAGTGCCATCAAGATGATGAAGGGACTTGGAGCATCTCTCCTGTGGGAAGAGGCTGAGAGAGCTGGGACTGTTCAGTTCAGAAAATAAAAGGATCTCAAGGGTACAAATTCTGAGGAGGGAGACAGACAGAGCCAGATTGTTCTCAGCAGCACCCCAGGGCAGGAGGTAATGGCTACAAACTGGAGCACAAGGTGTTTCCTCTGAACACCAATGTACCATATGGGTGATGGAGCACTGGCACAAGTTGCCTAGAGAGGCTGCTGACTTTCCTCCTTGGAGGTATTTAAAAGGCACCTGGACACAGGCCTGTATGGGAACTGTTGAATCACGGCCTGAACCACTGATTGGTCACCGGAGGCAAGCACCGAGTCAGCCACAGGGGGCACAGGTGAAGGTGGTATACCTGTGTGATTGGAAGGGGAGGAGCCTGGCTCCACCTCTCCCAAACCCCATTTAAGGGCTGACCACCACCAGGGAAGGATCTCTTCTTAGAGATCCCTCCCACGTGGAGTCAAAGGCAAGCCTCTATCATCAGAAGGGTGAGCCACTCTCTTTTCACAATTTTTTCTGTATATAAGCCTACTTAAATATACCATCTTCCATACTACTTCCATTGAATACCATTCTTGGGGGTTATTTGCCCTACAAGGCCCAAGGAACCTTCTCTACTCAACCTTTTTCCACTCTGCACAAGTAGTGTAGTTGAACCAGATGAACTCCAGAAGTCCTTTCCAACTTCAGCCACTCTCTGACTCTGATACACATGCACGCAGGAAAATAGATAGGATGAGAATACCACATAGCGGAAAAGATTAGATTGACCCAGAGCACAGTATACGCATTCTTACAGTTCAGCTTACCTTGCTTATGATATGGGAATTCAGCCTGTTACGTGTGACACCTCTCCTGATACCAGTACCCGGTCCTCTCACCTTACCACAAAGATGCCAGCCACCCACCAACTCACACTGATTTGAAATGCTCAGACTGGTACTATGCTGACATAGCTTAATGAGACTCATAACTATATACCTTACACCACCATGCTTCTCATGAGCCATCAAGAATGAGAAGCAATAAAATATTCACATTCACACCAAGAAAGCCATGCATACTTGTCTGCAAACCAATATCCATCAGGATATATTCCTCTGAACCTGAGGTGCCAAAAGAACATGGGCAACTTTAAGACTGAGAAGCAAATGCTCACGAGAGTCCAACATGACAAACCAGGACAGTTTTGTATAAATGGTAAGACAAGGTTTGTATCTTTCATTAGGGAAATAGTAAAGTATTGGTTCCCTGCTACTGAGGATGAAAGACACCATAATATTCAGATGTTTCTGATTCAGAAAGGTTATTGGGCATTCAATTCCTGCCATGTCATTTGTTTTGGTACAGTGCCAAAACACAATGTCCAAAGAACTACTGAAAAGTCCCCAATAAGAACTCCACTTCAGGGCTACCAATATGCACGGTGTTCGGGAAAGCCTGAAGGCACAACACCATGTCTGCAAAAGCAATTCACCAATTCTCTGTGATGTGTTCAACAACCTCACAGAATGAAGACCACATATATGCATGAGGACATTTCTTGTGTTTAGTGTCAGGTATACATACATAATCTTCTCCTGGACAAACATCTGCACATTGAGTTCCCAGCACCTGCTTACTGGGAAGCCATCCTTTCCCAGGGTTACAGGAGGAGACTAGATTTGTTCTGTGTCATATTCCTCAGCAGCACCTCCCTTTACAATTCAGAAAGGTCAGATGGCTAACTACATTTTTTAACTTGATCCATTGATCGTACTTAGCTTAGTTGGTGACAGCAAGTAGGAGGGCACTGCCAAATGCTTTAAGTCCTTCACGTTCATTGCACACATTCCTAAAAAGCATAAGCCTTACTGAAGTGCCACATGTAATGCCATTGTTTACAAGTCAGTCTAGTATTAAAGATTCAGTACGTCCAGTCAGAGGTTCAAAGACTGTAACAGCATCAACTCTTCTACTATCAGCCACAATTCTTACTATGCACAACCAGGACTTTTTCTTTCTTTCCTCATCAGTTTACAAATTCTTCTTACAAAAATCTCCTTGGAAATAATTAGGCAGGCCCCCTAAAATCCTACATTTGCAAGAAATGCACTGCTGGGTGAAGAACATAGAAGAACATACACGAAACACAGGATTTCTGTTTAAACTTTTCACATGCTTGTGAAACCCTCAGACTCTTTCAAGGGTCTGCTTTTTGTTTTTATTGGTTTTCGTGTTTTTTTGTTGTTGTTGTTTTTTACATCGTTGCCTTATTACACTGTTGATACACACACACAATTCCACTGTAGCTATGCACTGTGATTTTCTGAAGACAATTCTGCTTGGATTTGCAGCCCCATGTTATATGGGGCAGCAATGAATGCTCTTCTCCATCTGTAACTTTGTGCAATTGTTTCTTAAACTTACAGATGCGCAGTGGGGAGACGGGGGGAGAACCACCACAGATCCATACAGATCAGTGGGCACTGCAAAGAAAAATCCTAAAACCTTCAAGAACTGAAAACAGAATTTGCTACACAAAATCAACAAGTTCACAAATGCAGCCAAGAATGTCCCAGAACTTCCTGCAGAAAATGAATCTGGCTGCATATCCCAGGCTGAAAGGATTCCCTCCCTTCCCCCCTCCCACAGCATAAGTAGTATTTGCTGTTTGCCAGCCACTCAAAACACGCTTCCTCTTAATGCCAAACTGAAAATGCAAGAGGTGCTGGAACTGCTCACACTCCAGTGGAGCATTACATAAAGGTACACAGCACACATGGTGTTGCAAATTAAGTACATATAATATATACCTTAGGCCCTAGTAGACCATTTTCTCTGGGCAGTTATTTTGGCACTGACAGAAGGAGTATGACTTAGTCCACTGAAGACTACAAAACCTCTTAATCTTTCTGCTGTGATATCTACCAATACCTATCTGCATATTTTTGTTCTAGGTTTTATTTATGAAGGAAAAACTTGGAAGCCAATAAATAAACAAGGTTATTTTGTTCCAGATTCAGAAAACAAACATTCTGAAAGATATTTCTTACAAGATATGTTCCAAAGATGAAATCCACAAACCAAAAGAACGTAGAACAATGTAATAGCAGGAACTGAAGTTGTCATTTGATTAAGAAGATTAAAGAGACACGAACCAAGCAGACCTCAGTGCTACAGTTAAGTCTCAAGTGGAATGAATACACTTAGATGATCCCACAGTTCTTGAAGTTATGAAATGGAAACACTTTGTGTTATTTAATAGTCTGAAACATATTGCATTATTTTTCAGTTGATTCACATGGAAGATGCAGACTACAGATTCTATTTCTGCTGACAAAGACAAGAGACATGATTTTCACGTCACCAAAGGAAAAAAGATAAGACACGTCCACAGCCACTTCACAGAGTTTAGACACTTCAAAGCGTTCAGATTCCCATTCTCAGCCAGTCCTTTCTTTTATTAGCTGTGACACCCACAAGAAAAAAAAAGTTACCTGCTTGGTCTAAAAGGATATAAGCTTTGGTCTACTTTTAACCTTGAAATTTTAATCCATGCAACTGACTATGAGTGTCACACTTCTACTAAGTCAGTAGACACTAAATCCCCAACTCTAGGACTGAAATAAAGAAAAAAAACTATGTATTTCATAGTTTTCAATAGTCTTGCGATGGTATCTCTGACCCTTTAAAATGCATCCCCCACACATACAATTAGCTTTACAGTTAGGAACATCCTGTTGGCAACTTGTAAACCATCCTGCCTTGTGCTTACATCCACGTAACACTGGCATAAGAAGACACTGGCAGTCCAAACCTTTAACTTCAATACAGCCTTCTTTCAGGAGTTTGGTCCTTCATTCACAACAGCTTTTGTCATTAAGTGTTTTATTACACCAGGCAAGCTTTATAGCGTGAAAGACAAAAATGACATACAGTATTAGGCTGTCTCAGATAATTATAATTCAGTTTTGCAAATGAAATGATTGCTCACTGGGACTGTCATCCCCTAGAGGTCTGTTTGTCCCACTGCGTAATACACAGCAAAAGGAAAAATATGTTCCTCCATCATTTACAATTTGAGTTGATAAGCATCATACAGTAACTGGTTGGACCTACCAGGGATTGCTTACAATCAATTATCTTCCAACGAGCAGACTGAACATAGAGTATCTTTGCTGTTTGTAGGGCTCTTCTCAAAGCCCAGTGCTCCTACCTATTATCTGCTTTAAAAGGTTAGAGAGGATCAGACAGGAGGAAAAAAAGCCAGCGTCAGAGAACAACAAAATGTCACTGTACGGCAACCTGATCAGGAAGCTCACTGTTCAGTTGGAAACTTACTGGTTTCAAGGTAGCTTTAAAACTGAGGAGCTGCTTATCTAAGGCTTATATAGAAGCAAAATCTTTGTTAGAAAGGACTTAAAGGCTTTCTATACCATTTACTTTAAAGCAAATAATAGAGTGAACTAGGCATAGTTATTGTTTAGAGAAGCATGCAGCTTTCTGAATGGAAAGGACTTGGTATTATTCTCATCAACTGAAGGTGCCTGAATCACAGGTTTTGTTCTACTGTTCAGAAATTCTCCTCTCACCAGAGCACACATTCAGAAGAGGAGTGGTCTGCTATTTATCTTATGTGCAGGTCTTACTATCTCTTTCTCTTTGGACACAAAGAATCATAAATTGAACAAACAGGAAGAGAAACTGCATTCAGATTACATAATTAGGTTTATGTAAATTGCACCTACAGCCTCAGCTCCCGAACTTCAAAGGGATTCCAGCTCCTCATTACTCCCTTGGAACAAGGCCCATTGTTTTGTTTTTATTTAAATTTGTTGGCATAGCACTTGGAGTGCTTGCAGATGAGAGGCACCGCTTAATGCGGCGATTATGGGGTTTCAAGAGTTACAAATACAGTTCAGCACCGAGTGAAGTTGGTGGGAAGCGTCCCGCTGCCACTGAACAAGGCCACGAGCAAGTAACAGCCTATGAAGTTCAAAGGGCTGAAGGTAAATTTGGCCCACAAAAAGCATTAAAGTTTTAAAAGCCTTCTCCACTCTACTTGGATGTTTGAGTCTATATCTCTTAGACAGCTTCATTTCATTTTCCTTCTATACTGAGAACTAAAAGCTAGATGAGATTGGAGAGAAAAATCCCCTGAAACCTACTATTTTAAATCAATATGTAGGCAGTTGTTCTTAACTGTCAGATCAAGGAACGCACAGCTAGTTGGGCAATGAGTATTTTCAGCATCCCTACAAATAAGTTGAAGCCAGCTGGAAGAAATTTTTACTTCCCCATCAACAGAAGAAGCTTCAAAGACAGTATGCTATGCTGTGAGATGAAAGGCCTCTCGAGGAGTCATTTATTCTTGATTTAACAGTTGTCATTGTTGAACAAAACTGTTCTCCAAAGAACAATTTTTGCCCCTAAAATAATGGTGAGTAGTGGGAGTTCAACAACACCACCAACGCACAAGACATTCTACAACATTTCCATTCGTCCACGTACTCAAACCACATCCACAGGAGCAAAAAGACTCAGCAATCAGACAGACTAGAAGGGTCGGGTTTAGCCAGCTAGCTCGACAGGGAAGCAAGAAAAATCCAGACTGTGGTCACTGGCAGAGAAACCACACTACCTAAACCCAAGAACTCTACGTGACAGTGGCAGGGAGCTTGGTAGAGGTGCCACCATACCCAGGCTACGTTAGCAGGCTCCAAACAATGATAGTTTACAATGCTTTTTTTTTTTTTAAGCAAACACTAAAGTGAGTGTGACAGCTCAGACATGGGAGAACATTGGTTTTATTATTAATTTTGCCCTACCTGGAGTGCCAATCGGAATTTCAACTGGACACAAGAGCACTGTTCATTCACAACCCACACATGCCTCTCCACGCCGTCAGGACAACTGTTGTGTTTCAACAGGCAAGTGACATGCATTCTTTGCATGCAACATTTTATCATATAGTAGTCAAAAAAAAAAGATAAGTTTAAGATACATCATAAATAAAAAGACTTAAGTCTAAAATTTTCCAATATCTAAGATGGCTTCAGTGATTAACAGCTGTGAATGGGCACTCAACAAGCACTTCTGAAAAACAGTATCTATGCTAAGACAGCATAACCAGACAAATGACAGCCCAACTGGGAAAAATGAGCTCCACAGTCAATAGGTTATTTTATTATGAAAATATAAAAAAATATTCTCCCTGAAAAGGTAATGCTGTACTTCACACAACTGCCCAGAAAAGCTATTTGAAGGGCACAATTTACACAAAAAATAAAACTGGGGACTTCCGAGTAAAGCAGAATACAGTGAATTTTCAAATAAACATTTCCTGACATAAAATTCAGTGTTTAACTACCTCCAGTCTACACACAACTCAGCCATTACCATGCAGCTGGAATTTCAACTGCGGTTCCCAATCTCACTCACAAGTGTCATAAGCAAGAGGTTACTGATCACTTCTAAATGAGGATATTTTCTTCCTGTGAAGATTTTTAAATATCTTGTAAAAAGCTAAATGTTTCAGAATTCCCGTCTTAAGGGCAAATCTAGATGAAAAAGTTGAGACATTCATTCCTGAGCGAGTTTAAATCTTTTTAGGCATTTACAAGGCTTGGTTGCACTTCCCTCAGGCACTGCTGAGAAGGAAAAAAATTAGCTGGAATTATACTATCAAGATAGCAATGCTTACAAATGACTTCAGTACATCTGTCCCTTCCACTAGAGCTGGTTTCCCCACACTAACTGCAATTGACTGCAAGCTTCGAAGTATATTCCATTTCTAATCCACACACACTGGGACCTCAAAAAAAAAAAAAAGAAACAACAAAACAGGTAAAATGCAACACTCTGGGTCAAAGAATAAAGTTATCACCAGGCTATTCCAGACACAGCTTCACAGAGCAGAAATCCCCATGCGAGCAAATGCTCTAAAACACAGCAATAAAACTGAGTCAAGAGAAACAGCTGAAAACAGACACATGCAGAGATTTATTTTATCTTATCTAAAATGCCAGTGTGCCGCATCCCACAGGCAGAGAAGTGATTAAACACTGAAGACTGAGTCAAAGCATCTTTGCTTTCTCTGTCCAAGGCAAATAGAAAGTTACAAGTCAGTTTTCCTTGCTTTTCTTAGCATGTACTAACATCAGTATTTTTATACTATTATCTTTCCAAGAGTCATGCATCATTTTAGCTGCACAGCAGCCTGCCAGTGTCCCAACAGAACAGATGGATGTTTTGATTGCACAAAGGCATTGAGGTATATCAGCAGTGCCACCACCAAGAGGATGTTTACGTGCAATTTCAGAAAGAAAAAGAAGGAAACAGCAGGTGAGATAAAGATGGATAGTAGCAAAATATGAGAAGAAAAAGGAAGAGAAAAGGTGAACGCTACACTCCCTGGTGGTGTTCAGTTGAGGAACCTAACATTTAGTATATATAGTTTCTTTTAAATAAAGAACTGAAATCCACATGTTGGTACTTCACACATATCTCAGTTATGGATGCTAGCCAGGAGCGCAAGAGAATGTAAGAGCTGCAAGAACCGCTGTACTTAACAGGTGTTACATACCAAGGCTTAGCTGCAAGTCCCCCCAGCATTCCAGCACTATCTGCACTCACAGACTCAGAGCCTCACAGAGCTGCCTGCCTTGGGAAGACCCCATTCCAACTGGCACTCTCAGATAAGCACAGGCTATCGCTGCCCAGGGACAGGTGGAGCAAGCCCAGCACTGCTGCCATTTTACACTATCCTACAGAACAGAGCTAGAAATTTCACTACTTTGGTCATGCCAAGATGGCCTGGATTTAAACGCATGATGCAAATGAAATGAAGTCATGTTCGGAAGTGGGAAGTTTTCTACATCACTTCCCCTTGAAGGAGATACACACACACAAATGATTGCAAAGTGAACAAGATACACATCCAGATCACACTGGGAAGGGGAAAAAAAACGGAAGATCACAGCAGCCCAATGGCAGGGGTTGTTTTTGCTTTCAGATGAAGAAAAGTTCACTCACTGGGACCTCACCTTTACAATCACAATCATAGAAAAAGCCATCCAAATGTGAACTAATTGATTTCATGTTAAATAAGATGTTGATTTCAGAAAAATAAAAGTTAGCATCCTAAAGTCCTGTTCTAAGAAATGGGTATGTTTTGGGCATGCTTTCTCCCTCACCTTAAACATCACGCAATTATCTTGAATTGAGTTTACCAATGCATTTAATAGCTGGGTTGATTTATTCACCAAGAGGTGCATGCAGCAAACATCCAGTGACTCAAAACACACTTCACAAAACACTTCCAGGAATACGGTGTTTTCTTCTATTGCTAAGCATCCAATACCTGGAAGTCTTCATGGGACCTCACTGGCCGCACAAGGTGAGCCATGCTAGTTGTTCCCACTCTTACCTTCACTCTGGACAGATCAACATTTTTTGCAATGAAGTCTATGACAAAGCTGGCTTGGTTTATCCTCACAGCCTTCTAAAAGGTCACGAGCAACAAGCCTCTCTTCACAAACAAAACCTGACAGCCAGTTGCAAAATTAACACTCTTAATCACATCTGGTGTTTCTTTGCTTTCTGCCTACAGGCAGTCATCCACTGGAAGGCGATACATCTGGGACACCATCAGGTGCAGAAGCCCTGTGTCACATCCAAGAGCAGACGATTTAATGATAGCCAAGTGCTAGAATCAAGCACCATCATCTTTCAGTAGGAAAGCAAAACAGCCTCAAACATCCACTGTCCCAAGCCAGACTTGTAGTCCCAGACAAAATCTCCCAAGTCTCTTGCCCCATAGATGCTACAGAGCACAGGGCCGAAGAGCATTCCATGCCTGCTTCTGACTTAAGGTCTCAAAACAAGCAACTGCTTCTGCAGTTTTTAAAATGGCCACGCTGGTGTACGAGCCCATTTTCCTTCGGCACGCAAATTACAGGGAAGGCAAGGCCAGGCCACTGGGAGAAGTCGCATTTTACAAGAATTATTTTTACAGAGCAATAAGGAATACTATAACTTGTTTTTGAGAAGCCTCCTGGATCACAGCCACTGTTATGGTTTTAGGAATAGTTCAGTAAGTCTGACCTAATCGGTCTCCCAGCTACAGTATCAGGACTGTAATTGCACTATGGATTCTTATAGAGTTCCATAACCAGTCAAGGAGTATCTCAGCAGAAAGCTATTTAACTATATCCTTTTAAAGAGAGATTAAGTACTCCAAACTTTGAGGACAGTATCTTTTGTTGAGATGGATTTCAACAGAGGGAGAAGCTGACGCGCGCGGCTAGCCACTAATGCCCAGATCTGCTCAAATCAATGCTACACAGGGCAGAATCAGATGCTTACATCTGTAACGGGCTTTGTTTCAGCAACAGCGTTACAGCACAGCAATGCTCAGTCAAGAGAAGGAAGAAATCTAGCACGCTCAGAGTGCAAAAAGGAGAGGAGATTCAGAACGAGTACACACAACTCACTCCAAGATGTGGTTAAAGACAGCACCCCAGAGCCACTGTTACATTCTCAGTGTCACATTTTGTTTTCTGAGCCTCAAATTTGAAACACTGTGTTTAAAAAGCAGAAGGTCTGTGAACAGCTACATATTAAGAAAGCTGTATCACTGCCATAAAACCCCTGATGCACTGCAGCTCCGGTCGTTAGTTTTCTCCAAAAGGCATATTTTCACAGCTTCCACAGCTAAAGAAATCACCACCACGTGGTAATCACTGAAATCACTGGCTATATCACCTTACTTTGTTTGGAATTTTTAGCATTGTTTCAGGACTAAGATCTTCCAGCCTTACAATCGTCTCTCCCCAGAAACAGAGAAGCCCAGAAGTCATCGCTGCATTCTCCTCTCTCCACACTCTGAGGGGATTAGGGAAAAGAATTCTTCATAGAAGCGGTGCAATAAATCCAGCCTAAGTTTATACCATTTTACATCAGTACAAGACCTGGATCACCAAATCCTACTGAGACCGCTTGCAGGAAATTACAATTGCAGGGGGATAGAGCTGCTGGTTGCTCTCTATCGACTGGGACAAGCTGGCCTGTCTAAGCCAATGAGTCCAGGGCAAACAGGAAACCGCTGCTAAAGCATTCCTTAGGGCATTCCTGGAGGACCATTTAATCAAAAAGATGCTTCCAACACTCCAACTCCAGAGCCAAAGAGACTCTCAAATTTGATGTTTATTCCCTTTTAAGTCTCCTTCTCTTCCTCCCTTTCATCACCCAGCAGAAAAAAAAAAAACACAAAAGACCACAAGGATGTCAAAAGGAGCTGGCAGACTAGTTACAGAAAATCAGTAGACAACATATCAACAATGCTTCCTTCACTCTTTCAGCTGGAAACGCTCTGCTACAAGCACTGGATCACAGGTGTTTCAGGTGTTGATCGCAGATCCCCACAGAGAGATAAAGTTTTCAAAGAAACACTGCACTTTTGAAGCACAAAGGCACGCTGCCCAGTACATGGAATTGCATAACACATTTGCATTCATTTAATCCTACGTATGCTTACAGATTTACATTCCTATTTCAGAGCCTGGTACAAGGAAGCCCAGAGCGCACAAGCTACGTTGGCTATCAGGCTGTGACACCGAAATAAATAAAGCAGCCGAAACAGCCACATTCAGCAGGCAGAATTCATCACTTCACACACAACAAAAAAATTTTTAAAAAGCTACGTGCAAACAGGCGTCACTGCGTGCGTAAGGCTGACCGATGTCTCCTATTTTCTTTCCAATGCATCCTGTTACAATGGGGCAACCTAAAACGTGCCGCCGGCAGCTTGGGAGCAGCCCTCCCTCCAGCACCACCTGCCGAACCCCACCCTCGGCAGCACCGCCAGCCCTCCCTCATCGCGCGGACGCAGCAGTTTATTCTTGCCCTTCTCCTACCTAACTGCGTCCCGCTCAGTATCGGCGCACGGGAGATGTTTTTAAGCCCCCGTAAAAGAGTACCGTTGCATAACCGCGACGTGGAAGCTAACTTTCCCACCGACATCCC
>VXAB01010398.1:99478-121977 GCA_013399175.1 Odontophorus gujanensis | reverse complement strand
CCCCGCCTCCTCCGCTGCCCGCCGGCCGCCTCCGCTCCGCTCTCCACCGCCGCCGGGCCCTTCCCGCCCGGGGAGCGCTCCGCCGCTTCTCTCGCTCGCTGCTGCTGCTGCTGCGCGGGCTCCATCGCCCGCGGCGCCGGGGCTGCCGCCGCCCTCCTGCCGGGAGCTCCGCTCGGCCGGCGCGGGGAGGAGAGCCGAGCGGGCGAGGCGCCGCGCCCCGGGAGCTGCGGGGGGGCTCCGCGTTCCGCCGCGCTCCCTCCTCAACCCCGCTCTCCGGTCGTCGCCAGCGCCATGAGGGAGGCGGGCAGCCAGCGAGCCCGGCGCCGCGCCCGCCCGCGCCTCATGAATATTAAGCGGGCCCGCCGTGACGACACCGCTCGCGCGGCGGGGCGGAGCCTCGCCCGTAAACACAGCGTGACGCCGGGCGGAGGCTGTGGGAGCGCGCGGTGCTTGCTGGGAACGGTGGTCCGCTGCCACTACAACTCCCGGCGGCGCGTGCGCGCACGGTTGGGCTTCCCGCCTCCCGCTTCAGCTGAGGGAAGGAGCTACCTGAGGTCGTTCCTTTTTAAGAGGTTTTGTAAAGTCGCAGTGAAACGCGGTGCTGGAGACTCGTGGGAAACGCTGTGGTCCGCAGTAAAGTGGGGTTGCGGGCAATTGACCGCTTACCTCGAAAAACTCCTTTGACAGTAGCAGCCCAGAGTAAAAGTGCGGCATGGAGTGTTTTGCAGTCCGACTGTGCCCGCTCCCCACACTCTTGATTCGTGGTTACGAAGGTTACTCCAGGTCTCCTTATTTAAATGAGCGAGAAAAATACTTCACGTGCAAAAGCAGACACCAATACGTTCAGCAGAGGATAGCATGCTCCGGAGACGTTCTTGTTAGCAGTGCCACTTGAAATCAAAGGCAGCTTGTAGGAAACAGCCTGCTACCCTTGAAGGCAGTCCTTGGAGTGAAGCACAGAGAGGAGCTGTGCTTTCCTCTAATTGTCAATCTCAAAAAGTAATAATAATTAAGCACAGAGATCCTCAGATATGTCTTAGGAACACAGAGCTGGAAGGGAGGCCTCCTGGGACATCAGGTGTGCCCCCTCGTGACACAGATCTCAGGTCTCCCTACCTAACTGAACATCCACTCAAAGCCAGCCAAGTGGGTCTGTCCCCAGTACCACTCTGGTGGTCAAGAGCTTCCTTCCATTTTTCTCTCTGAGTTGACACATGGGTGGTCTGTACCCACATGTTCACATTGCCCTTTGACTCCAATTGCTTTTTCCTTTTTTTTTGTTTTTCCTCTCCTGAGGGTCTACCGCCAGTGCACTTACAGGCAGCTGCTGTATCCCTGAGCAGTCTTTGCATTCCCTTTTCTAGACTAAACAAGCTCTTTTTGCGTCCCATGGCAAGATAACCTACACAGTACAAGAACGCTGGTGGTGGGTAGCCTGTCCCTGGAGACGCGCAAGGTCAGGCTGGAGGGGGCTCTGAGCAACCTCATTTAGCTGTGCGTGTCCCTGTTCATTGCAGCAGAGCTGGACTAGGTGACCTTTAAAGGTTCCTTCCAACTCAAACGATTCTGTGATTCTATGATAACACGGAGTGAAGGTCGTTTCGGTAGCTTCGGGTCACGCACGTGGCGGGGTGAGCTGGAGGAACTCCTGCCCAGCTCTGCTCGATGCTGTGAGCCAGCGAGGGGCTGAGCTGACCTCACTTCTCCTGCTGCTCGGCTGACTTACTGCTGCCCTGGGCCTTGCTAATGAAGGGCTTTAGGCAATTAAAAAAAAAAATAAAAACAAGTAGCGGCACTGAGGTCCAGAGGGTGGAAAATTGCTGGATTTGTTTCTGCTCTGTGAAATGTGCTCAGGATCAGGAGGATGCAGTGAGCAGCACACTGTAGCCCACCCCAGTTTCCTGAATATTCAGGGAGCAATTTCTGTCACAGCCCAGCATCTTCCAACACTAGTGGTACAGAGCCAGGTTTTTTCCTGCTTTATGCAGAGAAGTACATTTGAAATCTTGTAACTACATGCATGTTCAAATTGAACTCTTAGGTGGATGAGAAAACTGTGCTATTCTCCATTTCCCGGTAACTGATCGATGCTTTTTAATTCTCTTGGAATTGTGAATTTTGCTGCGGATTAACTACTGCTATGAGACGTGGGAATGGAGCTTATGAAATTGATTTTTGTCAGAAGGAAGTGGAAGGGTGAAACGCACATCTTCCTTTTCTAAATTTTGATTGATGATGGCTGTTTTGAAGAAGCGGTAAAATGAAACAGGATGGTTTGCAATCTGCAGTTCTCCAGCCAGAGTCTGGCAGTCCTGATGAAGAGTTTTCTGATTATAGGAGCTTTCTACAAAAAAAAAAAAAAAGGGAATAAAGAGTAGTTTATCACAGATTACTATGATTCCATACCAGAAGTCTTTATATCAAACTAACAAATTATACACACCCACAGAAAGTAGCAGGAAAATACCAGAAGGCCTTGAAACCCAACGATGGCTTTTGTGTAATATACCCAGCTACCAGAGACAGGGAGGCAACGTACTGCCTTTGTAGAATCAGTTTTGCCATAAACTATACAACTATACTCAAAGAGAGTTTTTTAATTGTATCAGATATAAAACGATTATGCAATTTGTTTGTTTGTTTGTTTTAATCAAGATATCCTTTCAAAAACAAGACAAAGAACAAAAAACAAAAAATCAGCATGCCTTCATTAAATGGAAATTACTGAATCCCCATTCCTCGACTGCAGAAAACTTGGCTGACAAGTCAGTTCCGGATGAAAAGCTGATGAGCACCGAGAAATGCTAACGTGGGAAAAATTCTGTTCATTCTTCCTCTGCTATAAGTCATCATCAGTGGTGCTGTTGAACATTCGTCTGTGATTTAAGGAGGTATAAATCACGCTGGTGATTGCAACTAATGTGTGAAGGTGAGGAGGGAGTTCAGGAAGAAGGAATTTCATGTCCTTTAACACTGCAAAATGCTAGGGGGCTTGTTCAGCTCTCTTTAGTATCCTGTTTTTCTAGTCTGAGAGATTTTCCCTACAGACATAGAAGCAAGAGACTGATTTCAATGTCAAAATACTGAAGCAAAAGGCAAAACATTTGCCGCTGTAAAAATAATTCAAGGAGCAAAGGGACCATTTTGAGTTCAGTGATATAATAATATCCTTCATTGTAAAGGGAAATTGAACATCTTCATACGGAAGCTCTTCTGTCAATAATACCTAATTTTATCAGTGATGATGACTTCCAGTCTTTAAAATGCTAGGTATGCACCTGTATGCCTCATCAATCGGTGGGGCTGTCACAACTGTAGGAGCAAATAGGGTATGCACATAACAAGGAACAGAAAATTTATGCTGATTGCTGCTCCAGCTGTGAGCTTAAACACAACAACGTGTGCGCTCTGGGCTGCTTGTACTCATCTGGGAGTGTGAGGTCTTCAGCGTAGTAAGGGATTTAAGATGGTGCTTATTCATCAAAACTCTTAATTATAAATGTGCTTGTAGATCGAGCATATGATTAAGAACCGTTGTTGAATGGAGAAGTTTCCATTAATTGATGCCTGAAATAGAGTTAGCCTTTAAATTATCTAACGGATCACACTTGTGTTTATATATTCAGGAACGGCAGAGTTGCATTGCCTGGAGGCTTGTTTGTACTTACAGCCCCCTAAATAATTTTCAGCAAGGCTTTATCTGTGTTCCCAGTTCCAAAACCACTTCCACTCAAGTTCTATCAACACCACTAAACGTTATTCAGCTCTACATCTCAGAGCACTATGCAAAAATATAATCATTTCCATGTTACAGAGAGAGGAGAAAAGAGCCCAGTACCTTCCTGGCTGCACGTGAAGCTCTCTGGAAGGCAGTGCGCAGAGCTCAGGTCCGTGCATCCTACAGGCAGGACATGAGGCTGTGAAGAACTCCTCTGGCTGAAGGAACATCTTGCCCCTGCTTATCCTGGGCTGGAGCGCTCTTGTTGCAGTGGTCGGTTGGCACACAGCAGAAGTATGTGGCTCTCCCATCCCCGAGGAGGAAGGCCTTTCCTCTTGCAACGCCCTTGGTTGCCATTTAGATTCAACTTCTGGCAGAGCTGAGCTGTACTGCACTCAACACAGTACGGTTTTCCTACGCAATCACCAGCAATGTAGCGTGGAGATCCTTTGGTTGCGCAAGTGCTTCCCGTTGCGACGTACGCAGGTTGCAGTATTGTCAGCAATTGCAGTTAAACTGTTCAGAAGCACAGTTTCATTGGCAAATTTTGGACTTTCTTCTCCAGCACAAACTTCTTGCTTCCATCATGTATGAAGAAAGCAATTTACAGAAATAAATGCCAGCTTCTCCATTGCTGAAAACCTCACACCAAGGAAAGATATTCAAGAATAAACACCAGCTTTGTTGCCAGGATTGATTACAGGTTTGTGTAATATATTCTAGTGTCATGTTAAATCCTGCATTAAAATTAAAGCATTATTTTACAGATTTTGTTTTTCATTTGTGTTGATATTAATTGCAAAGCTAGACCTTCTAATTCCCAGTGGATTCAGCAACCTCTATACAGTAATCCTCTTACTGCATCTTTGGCCCTTCCATTTTCAGTTGCATATTTTGTTTGTTTGTTTGTTTGTTTAAAGGAAAAGAGCTTCATTTGCTGTTAGATGTTAATGCACTGAAAGATTCTCTTCCAGAACTGTAAAAATCCTTCCTTGTAATTATTTTATCTTTCACACTCATATGGCTTCTTAAACCCATTTTGTTTCAGAGCCTTACAACTCCTGGAGGTACAGTATTCATCACCGCCGATAGGGATGGATTATGGTGGATTCATTAAGCTGTAACCACCACAGAGACTTGGATGCAATGTTTTTACATACTATATAACCCTAACCAGCATGGCTGGCACATTTGAACTGACCCAGGAGATCCAAATGTTTTTGGTATCAGTTTTTCATGAGGTTAGTCATCTCCCACTGATTCGCTTGGAAGCGTCTCAGCCAAGTGATGGCACTGCCTGTTGAAGGGCCATACACAAAGCCCTTTCACAAAAGCTGAGCATATTTCTGCCGCACAGCTCATTTGGCAACAAGGTTGGCTTAGAAAGCGCATTCCCCTTCTCCCTTTTATTTGTCACTTCTGCATCATATGCTGCCCTGTGCCTCTGGGGCTGCCCAGGCAACCAGGAGGTGGAAATGCTCTGCATTAACAGGAATTATGCCTTAACAATTGTAGAATTGTAGGGGTTGAAAGGGACTTCTAGAGATCATCTAGTCCAACCCCCTGCCAAAGCAGCTCCCTAGCCCAGGTTGCACAGGTAGGCGTCCAGGCGAGTCTTGAATGTCTCCAGAGAAGGAGACTCCACCACCTCTCTGTGCAGCCTGTGCCAGTGCTCCATCACTGCACTGTGAAGAAGTTCCCACACACGTTTTTGCAGAACTTCCTATGCATCAGTTTCCCCTTGTCCTATCACCACACACTGCTGAGAAGAGTCCAGCATTGTCCCTTTGCCTCCCGCTCCTTAGATATTTGTAGATGTGGATCAGGTCCCCTCTGAGTCTTCTTTTCTCAACGCTGAACAGACCCATGTCTCTCAGCCTTTCCTCATAAGGGAGGTGTTCCACACCCTCAATCATCTTTGTAGGCATTGCTTCAAGGCAGTAGGAGTCTATCTCATAGATGCATATTATTTACTTGTGAATGAATATCCACTGATGTGAGAACAGTGCCATGGAAGATAAACTTTCAAAATATCTGTTACTGATTATTTATATCAGTACAGAGTGCTACTAATGGCTGCATCTATAGTAATTTACTAGAAGTGTGAGCACAGATGCACATCATGCACTTTGAAGGAATTATATAACTTTGTTTCATGAACTTGAAAGGCGTATCTTGTTAAAAGTAAACATAGAAATCCTCCAAGGAGCTTAATAAAATAAAGCTTTACACAATTAAAATATTGGCAGGATCAGCCTAGAGGGTGATACTAAAGTAACCACCTCAGCAGTGACCATATATTGTAGTGCTGTGCATGAAATTAAGAATGCTTTTAGCAATACACTTGGACAACATGAATGAACCCAGTATTAAAGAATGAATCTAGAGAAAACATTCAGAAAAATGAGGCCAGCATGTGGTCTGTAGGTTATAGGGCTCCCCAGGAGATGACCAGGTTGTGTAAGGCCCTGTCTCATACCCTCTGTAAGTCTGTGTGGAAGCCGTCCTGGTGCAGTTACCATTTTGGCTTCCAGATTTCAGTTAGGTGAAAAATGATTCTGCACTGTAAGCTTTGCAGAAGTTGGCCAGGGCACCACAAATCATGGTCACAGGTATTTCATTGGCATCCAAACTGTTTCAGGGGCAGCACTGTTCTGCTTTCAGCTTCCCAAAGGTGCCCTGTGCTGTTCTGTGAATGCCAGGAACAGAGCTGCGTGCTCTGTGTGTCTCCATGCAGTCGTGCCTCGAGCAGAATCATTGAAGAGGTTGGACAGGAAGAGACCCTGGAGGTCATCATTCTGTGAGCACCAAAGTGAGATCACATCGCCCAGGGCCTCGTCATACACAAAGCGCAAGTCAGGCAGGACTTTACAGGCCGAAATTAGCAGTCTGACTCACAGGACAAAAAACTCATCGTCAGTGAGATGGCTGCTGAATGCACCTAACGACAGATTGTCAAACACATAACTAACCAACGGCTCCGTTCTTTCAGGAGTTGAGGAGCAGAAATCATTTGTGACATTTCCAGTCTACGTCCTCTGAGGAGCATAAAGGTGACCACCGAGGACGGTCTTGCCAACAACGTCCTGCTGAAGGATGCTGTTACTGCAGTGTGCCAAGGGGACGTGCAAGCAGTACGGTGGCAGGCAGTGTGGGACAAGCAGCTCCAGAAACCTTCCCCAACACTGCTGTAATGGGATGCTGGCTTCTCCCCAGAAGCCCAAGAGCGTAAATCCCTTCCAGAGCCCTTGTTTATTTTTATGTATGTATAACTAGCCCTCCAGCCCTCTTTCAAATCCTGCTAAGCTTTTGGTTGTGATGGCACTCAAGAGGAATGGATTCCACTGAGTAATTGCACGCCGCACAAGAATTTATTTCCTTTTTATCAGTTTTAAATGCATCCCTTTTCAATGTAATTGAACATTCCCTTGTGTTTATACTGTGAAAGCGAAACCAGCAGCGTGTGTTTACGAGGGCATTTGCTGGACAGAGGCTGAGACTGGCTTCCCACAGCTCCAAACCAGGGGAAATCAAGCAGAGAAGAATAAGCTAATCAATGGTTCTGTTTAATCAAACTCAACAGTAATTTGCAACAAAAGAAAAATCTTATTCTTGAGCATTTTCGTAGGAAAATTAGTCCTTATAGCAGACAAAAGATTTTTGCTGTTTTTTTTTTTTTCCCCTATTATCCAACCAGGAATGATTTCATACATTTTCTTTCTTTAAGGGAAAAATCAAGCAAGCACCACAACCTTAGCCCTTTGTTCCAGCTGCAAAACATACACAAGAACACCTCTTATTAAAAGGGCTAATTAAGCACATGATCCCTTTTCCCTTCTCATAAAAGCTGCTGGAAGGCAACCCAAGCCATGTCCTTATCACAGCTGTGCTCAGAAAGCTCCTTCCTTGGCAGGGGAAGGGCACAGCACAGCTCTGTTCCCAGATTCCCTGATGCTCTGGGGTCGCAGCACATGTTTACACACTGCTTTACCAGGGAAGAGCAACATGGGCAGAAGTGTTTATTTTTGGTGTCACTACATTTCAGCAGATGTTACAGGCTCAATTATCCCGGTACTTCAACTGTAACATTGCATTTTTCTCTAAGCTCCATTTATTTGGCTGAAATCCTTTTGTTGGAAGACACTGCCTTCTGTAAGCTGGAGCTCCAGCACGGTTGAGCTTGACAGCTACCTTTGGTAAGCAAATTTATCCTTTTGGATTGATTCCACGGCCCAGCTACAGATCACATTTGACATACAGCTGAACGGAACATGTTTCTTAACGTGTACTGTAATACACCTGCCCATTCTAGACTACCCAGTGCTTCAACGCGGGCTCATTATGTCAGCGTTCAAATAAACCACGCTTCTGCAAGGCAGGAAAAGTCTACATGCAGCATCCTCAGGGGAAAGGCGAGCACCGCCGTGTGTCGGGAAACAAAGCGACACATCCCACAGCTCCTGAGTCACAGCTGGGAAATGCAGCACGGTCATTATTCCATTCCGAGGTCGACCGTGATGAGCTGTGTTGGAGTGATAGGCGAATTTAAGAAGTGGGGATCACCTGACTCATTTTGACTTCCTGCCTTTGCCAACTCTATGGGCACATACCACAGTCACCATTCCTTCCCGCATCGCCTTGTGCTGGAGTTACTTGTGAAAGAGAACTGTGCATTTGTAATTCATATAACATAAACATTTTTGACCTGTTCGGAGGAGCACTTGTAATTTAGTGTAAATGAAGTTGAGAATAACTGGAAATGATAAGCCGAGCAAATAAATTGGTGTAGAAATTGGCCAGATGCTAAGTTAAGCAAGGTAAAGCAAATACTTCAAGAGAAGCAAATTGTTTCCTTTAAAATCTTCCTGAACACACAGATATGTCTCTCTCATGTCCCCTGCTTTACGAACACACGTACACGTTGGTTGGTGAGACAGCAGGAGCTGTCACCGTACCGCACTGCAATCTATAGCAAGACGTGGCAGCTTTCTGCTGTTTAACAGAAATTCAGTAGAGCGACAAGGAGAGGGGACACATTAAAGTTTTATCATTTTAGTGGCAGCATTCTCCAGAGAAAACAGTAATAAATTCCCTACCCTGTGACTGTCTAAATAGATTATCCAACAATTATTATTAATTATTAATCACCCCGTGACTCAGAAGCCACCCTGTGGCCGTCTACTGCAAGAATCCAACAGCTTCTGCAACCTAATGATATGATTTTCCAAATTACAGTGTCGCAATGCTAAACCATATGAAAGGTCGATGGGAGAGGGAGTGATGAAGCGATATGAACGTCTCAGGTTGTACCTTGCCTTGCTGCTAGTAGGTAGTGAGAAAGCAACCCAAGCAAATTCAGAGAAAACCAGTTAACTTCCAGATTACTAGAACTGAAATGGGAGTTGAAGGCATTTTAAAGGGTCTGTGGAGGGATTTGTGAAAATGCCTTAGAACAGTCCAGTAGGTAAGAACATCTTTTTGTCTTCTGTTACCGAGGAACACCCTTTCCAACCTGGTGTACAAGCAGCAGGGCTGAGAGCTGCAATTCACATTATGTATGCACATCCTTGGCTGCCCGTGTTTGCCACACAGGAAAACAAGATTGATTTCTCATTCTTAAGCACATTTGTAACGTCTGTGCAAATGAATGTAGGACACATCCCAGCAAGATCAATATTTATGCAGCCTACTTTGGAAAGAACAAGCGAGTTGCTTCAACACAGCAGGGGACCTACTCACTGGCTTTCCTGCAGTTTCTTCTTCTCCTCCATTTCCACACAACTTGCCTGCTGGGTGCTCGCTGCTGATTAGAGGTAGCACTAACGAAGGGGCACCTCCAGGCCACCTGGAGCAGTGGGACCCCATACAGCCAAACATGGCACCCATAGCCCCAGTCCACAGTTTCCTCCAGCCCCATCTATCTGCTTCTGTGTGGCTCATGGCTGCTCACACTTCATGCCACTTGCAGAAGAGCAGCGATCAATTATCCTAATTAAATGCAACGATGGAATATTGAATACTGTGGTTTATTTCCTGCTCTAAAGGTTCGGGTCTTTAGTGTGTGCTTTCCCCGTGTTGCTTGTCGCAGCTGATCTCGTGCATTCATTTTGTGTTACAGAGCGGGGAGAGTGAATGGTACCCACAATAAATCAAAAGGCAGAAAGGTAACACTAAAATGTGCCAACCTTTCTGCTGCGTGCCCATGTTTAAAAGCATCCCCACTAGCATTGTTTCCAGCTCTCGCATCCCTTGCTCTTAGGAGGCTGCAACTTCACCGATCACTGGCAGAAGGTGGCCTGTACGAATTGTCTTCTTTCCTCCCTATTTATCAGTAGGTTTTGTTTTTTTTTACCTGGACTTGGATAAATTTAGAGGCCCTCAAGTTCACCTGCTCACATGGGTATCTGCAGAGCTGTATGTGTCTTTAAAAATGAGTTGGAGTTCAAGATCAGCAGCTTCACTGTACCCATGCCCTCTGACTCATGGAGCTGGTTTCGTTCTCCATCTCATAAAACACACCTTGCAGATATAAAACCCATTCTCAGCAAGGATTATGGTTTTTCCAAGGGGCTCCACCATGACTCTAGCATTACAAACTCCAGGTTATTAATGAACCTTCATTTCCATGGCTGTACCACTGAAATGCAGCATTGGCAAATAGCACGTTGAATGCCTCTGCTGTAAATAGTTCAATTTTCCTGAGTAGCTAACTAGGCAATAAGAACCCTGTCACTTTTATGTTGACAAAGTATCTTAGTTACTAAGTAACTATAGAGATGTTTCTCTTCTGCTTGACGTAATCACAAAATGCCTTTCATTAGCTCGTGAAAATGTTAGGGCTCAAAGCATAATTCCTACAATACGCTTCCCTGTTTGCAAGGAATGCAACTTACGGTGACCTATATCAGCTAAGAAGATTTCCTGCTTATTTCCCCATGCCTACGGCCCCTTACAACCAGGCTGAGAAATCTGCAGCCACCTCCCAGACTGCGAGCTCAGCCCCCCTTGGTTTTGCTGCATCCCTGATCCCCACACAGACCTCTCTCAGGCTGTCCAACCAGAGCGGGCTTTGCCCTTGGCACTGGCTGAAGCATTGGCCTGCCGTGCTGTCCCACTCAGGGATAGCATGCTACAGGTGCCATTTGATCACATTTGTGATATAGTAGGTGTGATGTTGTTTCAACAGATGTTTTTTCCTCAATGCTAGGAGGTGACAGAGGCTCCACTGCCTCCCAGACAGGCTGTCCCCCGCCCTGCTGCCCCGGCTGGCTGTGCGTGTTAGGTTTTCCCTCAGTGATTAGCCTGAAATTTCCTTGCTACCCCACAGGCAGAGCAGGGCAATTCTGTTCCTCTCTTTGGCATGTTGCAATGCCCTTATTTCCTCCTTCCTTCGCAGGATAACAGCTAAAGGCAGCTTTGCTTGCCCTCCATCACATCTTACAGATGACTGCTTGCAGCTCGGACTTTGTTAGCCAGATCTCCAGGTATCCGAGGTCAGAGTATAGCCGCCAGCCTGCAAATAACTGACTTCTGTATCGCTGCCAATGCACAAATAGCTAACTTCTGCACAGCCTCCTCTGCCTTCCTTGCTAGGGGCACCTGCCCTCATCCTTTTGCCATTGCTGTTAATTGCATCATCCACCCACAGGCAGCTGATGTTACAGGGAAAAGAAGTCAAACATAAAAGGCACTGGGCGTCTCTCCCACCAAAAGGAAAGCCGCCAAAGCTCTCCCGTTTCAGCACATTTCTCCACCATTACTGCCAGTACGGCTGCTCTGTGGCTGCTGGCAGTCCCAGGGCCCCTTTCCAGTAGCACCTGGTTTCCACCTCACTCTTCTCCCACTTTTGTACACCTGGGCTATGCTTGGCACTCAGTTCACCAGCCCTGTGTGTCTTCTGCACACTGTTCCTGCCTGGGATGCAGAGGGATGAGAACAACAGCTAGAGGGAGTGAGCAGGGGCAGCAAGCCCTGGGGCCACTCACAAACCCAGCAATCAGCCAGCCGGTTCCACAGAAATCCACCTTTCCTTCCTTCTCTTTGGATGACAAATAAAAAAGAAACTTACATCAACACAGTGGTGCTCTCCTCCTTGTTTACAGAGATCCCTATCTGCAGGTGATGGCAGGCTGTAAGCCCTGCCTCATGGCTGCAATCTGAAGGTGTCATGCCAGGCCCTTACCAAGAGTGCAGTAAGAGTGGTGCCACTGGGCAAACACATCCCTCTTTTCTCCGGATAGTATTACAAGCAAAAAAATTTAGGGAAAAATATTTATCAGTCTCTGGAAGACTTGTTCCATTTGCTTGGGGCTACACCTATCCATGGAGTTAAACATTTATCAACCCCTGTGGAGCTGCAGCCAGAGAATTGAACAAAAGCTGAATGCTTCCAAACAGAAGTCAGCTCACAGTGCCAGAAGATGCGGTGCTCAAAGGAAATCAAGATGAGCAAGATTGCAAAACTGAGATGCCTGTGCTTGCAAATTACTTGCAACAGGTCCAACAATTACCTGCCTGGTGCTGTTGTTTTACCTTTTGCCTACCACCGGGTATGCAGTTAAGCTCATTACAGTGCAGCACTGAGTCACCTCATTTGTCTGCAGCTAGTTATTGGCCATTATAATAACAGTAGTGTGATACATGCAAAAGCACGCCAGCATCGTGTGGATGCCTTCTTCCTGGAAGCATTCAAGGCCAGGTTGGATGGGGCTGTGAGCAACCTGCTCTACTGAGAGATGTCCCTGCCTATGGCGGGGGGTTGGAACTAGATGATCTTAAAGGTCCTTTCCATCCCAAATCATTCTATGAGTCTATGATTCTTGTGACCACGGTGGCTGTATTTGACATTCTGTCCAGCTGCAACTTTGTCCAACAAGAGCCCGGTTGCAAAACACCTGCGGTTGAATTAGGAGCAATTTGAAGGGCAGAGTGGAAAGCTCAACCACGTGCAAACACACCCGCATTGTGATTACTTCCTCCCTAATTGCAAATGAGCAAAGCCCAGGCATTTTTCTTTCCATCTGGGTTGGATTTGAGAATAAGTGATGAGTGGTGTCCTTCAGGGGTCAGTACTGATGCTCTTTCATACCTTCATCAGTGACATTGCCAGTGGGATTGAGTGCACCCATAGCAAGTTTTCAGATGACACCACGCTGTGCAGTGCAGTCGACATGCTCAAGGGAAGGGATGCCAGACAGACAGACCCAGACAGGCTCAAGCTGTGAGTCCAGGAGAACTTCATGAGGTTCAACAAAGCCAAGCGCAAGGTCATACACCTGGGCCACAACAACCCTTGCCGTCAGAATAAGCTGGGGGATGACAGGATGGAGTACAGCCCTGCCAAGAAGGACTTGGGAGTACTGGTGGATGGCAAGCTGGACATGAGCCAGCAGTGTGCCCTCACAGCCCAGAAAGCCAACTGCATCCTGGGCTGCATCAAAAGCGGCATGGCCAGCAGGGCGAGGGAGCTGATCCTGCCCCTCTGCTCTGTGCTGGTGAGGCTTCACCTGGAGTACTGAGTCCAGAAGTGGAGTCCTCAGGACAGGTGAGATACAGACCTGCTGGAGAGCATCCAGAGGAGGGCCACAAACATGATCCTTGGAACAGAACACCTCTCCTTTGAGGAGTTGAGAGGGCTGGGGCCTGGAGGAGAGAAGGCTCTGGGGAGACCTGAGAACAGCTTTTCAGATCTAAAGAGGTGCTATAAGAAAGAAGGGGACAGACTCTTCAGCGGGGTCTGTGGTGATAGGACAATGGAAATGGCTCCAAACTGAAAGAGGGGAGAATTAGATTGGATATAAGATGTTTTTTATAGTAAGGGTAGTGGCACACTGGAACAGGTTGCCCAGAGAGGTGGTAGATGCCTTGCCCCTGGAGATGCCCAAGGTCAGGCTGGACCGGGCTCTGAGCAACCTGATCTCTCTGTAGGTGTCCCTGTTTCTTGTAGGAGAGTTGGACTAGATGACCTTTAAGGGCTCCTTCCAACCCAACCCTGTCTGTGATGCGACGATACAAAAGGAGACCAGAGATTACAACAGGAGTCATTACTTCCATCTCCAGGTGCTGTATGCATCCAGCATGTGCAGGCCGAGAGTGATTTTCTAGCCTCCCTCACTTACAACCGATGCCATCAAGCAGCTTGTTCTGTAGCAGGAGCAATTCTTCCCACTCCTTCAGATATCGACAAAGAGAGTTATTGCTGCAGTTCGGCTAAAATCCTTAAACGGAGCGGGTGCGTGGGGATAACAAAAGCTGTGAATCAGCTAGAAGAAAGAGCAAAAAAGGAAACAAGGATTGTATCACTGGCTGCATCTCAAGTGCTAATGGAAATCTGGCCTGCGTGCAGCAGATTGCAGATCTGATGGGTGCAGTGTAAGTCCCAGTCACATCTTCCTCTGGCACTTGGTGCTGCTTCTAAAAAGCAATCAGATCTTGGGTACTGACCAGAGCTTTTGTAAGGTTGTGAAGGAAAGTACATATAAAGTAATTATATAAATATCATTTATATGTGTGTATGCAAGACAATCACAAGTTTTTTCAAAGACATGCAGCCGAGTATTCCTTTCAGCCACCTTGCTAAGGACAGCCATCTGATTGAGGCACACCTTTTTTGGGGAGGGGGCAATAGAAACACTCTTGCCGATGATTTATTGCCATGAAAAACAGAACGAGTGTCAGTACTGCGTCCTGTGGGCACCCTGGATAAGACCTTAAGTCACAAGATTTTACCTTTCAAATGTTCCTCCTTGCAGCAAGCCCTGTGTTTACCAAGAAACACAGGCTATGAAGAGCGCAGGTTCCGTTCGGTACAGCAATACATGCAGAGCGATCATTCTGTGGTTTGGAAAATCCCTTGCTGTTTTCCTTGCGTATCTTGAGAACGATCCCTTCCTGCCAAGGCAAAAGCTCAGGCTGTCCTAGATTAGAAGCTGCAGCTCCAAGGGTGATGAAAAGTCACATCAGAACAATACACTTCCTGCCTTCACGGACCGTTTTTCCCACCTAACCACAGAGCCAGGCTTGCTCTCCCTGATCTACCTTCCACCGGAGCTGCCTTGGATGCACTGCTGCCCTGGGGAGCCCCTGACATTGGAGGGGAGAAACAGGACTTGGTGTCCTACCACAGCAGACACCAGGTATCCGTTAGAAAGTGTTCCCTGGCCTATGACAGGCGCATTAATCTTGATGTACAACAAATTAAAAACCTTTTATCTCTGTCAGGATAGCTTCTGTGGTGCACACACAGGTAATGTATGGAGTTTCTAGAGGCTGGGGCACGCTTCGTTACCTGAAATCAATTAGTCAGAGTTCCTTGATCTTCAGCACAGGATCCAGCAATTGTGCAAGTCTGGAAAAACCTCCTGTTGCACAATAAGATTTGGTGTCACCTCCATCTCCAATACAAGAGTGCAACCAAGGCTGTATTGCGAGCAGTGGCCTATTTGTACATCACACATACCTCTCCCTGCCCGCCTGCGTACAGCTGCACATACCAAACACTGCCTGCCTGCTGGGGCAGACAGCGGGCAATCCTTTCTGCACGGCCTGAGAAGCACGAGGAAAATGAGGTCAGAAGCTGAAGTTTGTCCCTGGCCACCTTGATATGTATATGAGTACCAGTGATGAGGACATCTCGCAAAGGGGAAAGATGACTGGTCCTCGCCCTAAAAGACTTCAACCCCACACATTCCCTCCCCTAAATGAACCTTTCAGAAGAAAATATGAATCATCTCACAGCGATTTGAGTTCTTACAATGTCCCCTGATCAGCAGGGACGGCGGTCAGAGCACGGCCTTTTACAGATGTGTATGGACCAGCCCTCACCTCACGGCTCTTGCAACACCCATGAGATGGGCAGACAGTGAGCGGGCCTTCTCAAGGCATTTAAACTCTGACTCCCACTGAAACCAGAAGGAAGAAGTCAGCCTTGAAGATGTGGCTTAAATGAAGCAGATGATGACACAATGTGTTGCACAGTGGTGGAGAAGACAGTAATCCTTCTGTCTCCCGAGCCCCAGCCTTCTGCTCTTCATGCCCAGCTTCATGCCAGAGTGCTTAATCTCCAAGAAGCTTATGCTAAGATTTCTGTTTGTTTAAATTTTAAAATGAAACCTAATCCCCTACAGGGAAGCCTACATCTCTATTTCTTTTTTCCCAGCCCAGCTCAGAGGCAAACATCCCTACAACTTCTCTGCAGATCTGCTGCCACAGAGGAGATGAAGTATTGTTGGTTTTTTTTTACGCCCTTCATTGATTTTTTTCCTAGGTTCATGAAGGGTTCACAATTGAGAGTGATGGTCCTGTGGGTATGACTATCCATTTTAAGTGCTTTATTTTGCATTAAAGCATTGGAGGACGGGCTGCAATAAGAACGGTGTGGTTAGAAATGCCAGAGGGCTTGTTCCTTCTCTAGAGGCGGCCCCCACCAGTTTCTCTCATAACATGCCTTTGACCTGATTTAGTTAGAGCAGCACAGAGGGCAGCAGCCATTTTACCCAAGCATGGTGCAATTCATTTCAGGTGCACAGACCTCAGAGGGATTGCACTCCACAGGCGGTGGAGGGAAGGACCCACCTGCTTCAGGTCCTACCGTCCCATCACAATCTGTGAGCACCTCATTTGTCTGCTGGCTTCATCCCCAGTGTGTGAACGCTGCGCCACTGTGTGAGACACAGGGATCTTCTGGGCACTGAACCTTGGGGACCCGGGCCAGATTTTGGAGAGGGCGGGGTAGGGCTCCTGCCAGCACCAGGTGTCAGTGGTCACATAAGGTCATGTTTTGGCCACCACAGAAAGCAGACCCAGGAGCTGTGTTCAGGTGTGGACCTTGACCATCCGCATAGCTGGAACGTTACCCACCCAATCACCTTGCACCACATCTGCTGGAGATGTGACCTGGTTTCCAAGCCACCTCCTGCCTCTTGGTCATGACCCTTCCAGTGACCTTGTTCTTGGAAGTGGTTAGGGCACATAAGCTGGAACGGCAAAGGGGAAAAGGTGAATGTACTGACAGGAGAGCTGCAGCACAAGGAACATATCGGACAGCTTCAGCCTGAAGAAATGATGCCTGGTAACCCTGCCGTGTCCCGCTGCTGGACTTGCTCCAGTGGGGCAATGCCCCTCTTGTACCGAGGAGCATGTAACTGCACACGGATGGCTGGATGTGGCCTTCCTAATGCCATTTGTTGAGGCATTTTCTACATAGATGCTTGTAGTTTGTTTGACACTGTACATTCTAACTGTTATTAGTAAATTTAAGATATTTTCTTGTCTAAATATGCTGCAGACTAATGCCAGGCATATGACATCTAAAAGGATCCTTCCTCTGACCCCACAAGACTACTCCCATCTTCTTATCTGGCTTCTAATCCTGAGAGATATGAGGCTCTGAGACAACCTTTTGCTGAGAGAAGAACACAACCCAGCCTAATTACCTCCATAAAGAAGCTACGGTAGTCTATAAAATAAGCTTACAACGAGGGGTGAGTGATGATAGAGGCTGTGCTTTTTGACCCAGGGATGCTCTTCATTCCCCATAAATGTTCCCCCTTGAACAGTTGAACAGCAAAAGCTTTTAGCCTTGACAAAACTGCACTCGCAGCTCATCCTCCTGTGCCAACAGGGTTTGCAGGCTTGTGGCTCAAATCTGTGCTGGGCTTGAGATCAAATCTGGGAGGTGGGTGCAGCTGCAGCAGTGGTCTCACTGCTGCCGGGCTTCGGCTCCCCTGCCCTCAAGGTCTTGCAGGACTGCCCTGGATAGACAGGACGTCTTACAGCACCTTGGCAAAGCTGCTTAGTATTCATCCTTCGGGGCCCATTTCTGTCTATCCTACAGGGCAAGGGCGATTCATGAGGAAGAAAAGGCATCTTATAAAACGTAAAGTGTTTTCTTTTTTTTTCCAGGGAAGCCTGGAAGGCAGAGTGACAAGACGCATGAAGAGACCATTTATGTGGACAAGCAGCATGGCCTATTTAAGAGGGGAGTGAAAGAGCAATTATTCTGGACTCCCATTCTGATGTTAACCAAAAAATAGAAAATGTCAGGATTTGGCAAAAAGACCACACACAGTCAAGGAAGCAGCGTTGGCAGCAGGGAGGTTAGGCTAGCAATGGACTCTGAATGGGAGACCAGTGAAAGCTGAATCTCCTGCTTGAGAAAACATCAACCCGGCACTTCTAGGAGCAATTGACACAAGCAAAAGCACCGAAACACTTCTGTGAGGCAGACTGGCCCAGTATAGAAGTTAAGCCAATTACTGCTGCAATCAGTTCCACTTCAGAAAAGTTGTCCCGGACTTCAGGCCAGCCCCAGTCACACAGCCTACATGGCACCCCTACATGGCACCTCGGGCCGAATGCGTAGTGGAGCTGCCCTATCTGCTGTAGCACAACTCCCAAGCTGTTCAGAAGAGATTTTGGAAGTCCTTGCAGAAGGCAGAACCAATTTACACTGCGGGAATGCAACTGTTCTGTCCACAAAGCAGTAGTAGCAATTTTTTTGTTTTGTCACTGAAAGAAGCTTTTCTCATCTTGTGTTATGGAGAGGGGATAAAGGGACAAAGTTTGGGAGAGAGGGACCAGCCCCGTCACCCACGCACTGAGCCGACACAGGCAGCAATGAGGGAGGAAGCATGCTTGGTGGGTGTGAGGCAGGGGATGAATTAGTTCTGGTGTTTGATTTCAGGGTGGAAGCCTCACCACGGTGAACGTGAGCAGTTTGTGAAGCCAGATGACCCGGCCCCCCCCCCACCGTTTGCTTCCTCTGCTTTCTGGCATGTTCCTGCAACGCTCTTCTGAGCCGGAGGCCGTAGTTTCTCAAGCACCTAAAATCACGCACTGTAATCAACCTGGCTTGATTGTAATTGCCCGATTTCTAACACCAGACCTGCACGCTATAGTTACTCAGCCCTCTAGTAACAAAGGTCCTCAGCGGAGGAGCGGTGACTCAGCACACTGCTGCCCCAGCTGGCACAAGCCAAGCCTGGATTCCCTCCAGCAGAGGGGATTCACGCTCTGACTTGTGCTCAGCAAATAACTCGGTGCTCTCACCTTCCTCACCTTTTCCCCAGGACCACACTGAGAATGTGTCTGGTACCCACATACTTACAAAGAGGACTTGTTCCACAGCACCATCCCACAGCCCCACACCCATCTTTTGTAGGGGGACAGATGTAGCCCCTAACACACATCTGCCTTTCTCTCAAACCAAACGTCCGCTTTGGACAGCGTCATTTGTGACTCGAGCCCAGTACCTCTTGTTTACAGTCAATGCAACAAGGCGACAAAAGTATCTCTGTGTCTCATAGAGGTGGGATTATAATTAATTCCAGAGGATTCCTAAGTGCACAGATAATTTGGTCTTTAGGACTACTTCATGCACTGTGGCTCCATCCTTGAAGCACTATTTGGAAAGCTAATGAGAAAGAAAAAACACACGTGAATGTTTCTCCAGGAGCACAGAACACCATGAGTTTGTGCAGGAGGAGGACAGGGAAGGCTCGGGACGTCACTGTTTAGTCCCCAGGCTGTGCCAGGTATGATTGCTACCCCAGCAAGCTTGTTTCCAATTGATTCTAATGCAGCCCAGCTCAGCTGTACTTTGGCCTCTGGGGCAGCAGTAGAATCCTAAACATACCACGTCTCCATCTCGTATTGAGTTGATTTAGAGGTCAGCATCTTTTTGCCATCCCTGTTCAGAGACCACCTTGCCCGTGTCCAAGCTTCTGAGTCCTGTGTTCACTTTTAGACCCCTGACTACAAGAAAGACATTGAGGCCCTGGAGCATGTCCAGAGGACAACAAAGCTGTGAGGGCTGTGGAGCACAAGTCTTACAGGGAGCAGCTGAGGGAACTGGGATTGTTCAGTGGAAAGAAGAGGCTCAGGGGAGACATTATTACTCTCTACAACTGCCTGAAAGGAGACTGTGGTCGGCCTCTTCCCTTACCTGACTAGCAATAGGATGAGAGGGAATGGCCTCAAGTTGTGCCAAGAGGAGATTCAAGTTGGATGTTCGGAAAAGCTTCTCTGAAAAAGTAGTGAGGCACTGGAATGGGCTGCCCAGGGAGGTGATGGAGTCACTGACCCTGAAAGTATCCAAAAAACATTTAGAAGTTGTACTGAGGGACATGGTTTAGTGGGAAAATATTGGTGGTAGGTGGACAGTTGGAGTGGATGATCTCGGAGGTCTTTTCCAACTCCACCTAAACCTGACTGTAGGCAGAGAGCTTATCTCCACTCCCCTCTGACGCCTCCTGCCCCAGGAGCAGGGCTGGACCTTGTCTCCTCACCACAACTAATGCTCAACATGTGTGAAAAGACAAGGCCAATCTGCACTGTGCTGGGAAGAAAACAGACCAGGGGAGTGAACTCATCCCTAACCCCATTGCCTGAACTTTTAAAGCTCTTAGAGCCAAAACACGACATCATCCTATTGTGACATGATGATAAAATAAACAATGCAGAAAAATAATTGCAACAATGAATAGCTAGCTCTGAGAAGTGACTTACAGCCATGTTAACAGTGACATCCAGCAGCAGCAGAGCTGGAAGTGAGGATTCGGAGATGGACTCCATTGCTCCAGTGGAAGTGAGCAGTGCAGGACGTGGCACTGAGATGGTTGTAGTTTGAGGCCAAAAATGAGAAGATGGGACCCAACATAGCCAGCACCATGAAACCAGAGATGAACAGACAAATGATGTCATCTTTTATTTGGATAATCATGCCCACCTTGAGCCTAAGTTGCTCATCCCTGGTGCTACCCAAGGCCCCAGCTGTGAGCGTCTGACCAAAGGCAAAACCCTAAACTGAGAACAAGCACCTTGTAGACTGGAGACATCTCAGGCAATTAAAAAAAAAAAACAAAAACAACTCGCTCAAAACCCATTTGCATTCACATTTGTAAGTCAGTGCCACAGGATCATTGCTGCTCTTTGTCTCAGAGAGGGAAGGGTGATGTTTTAGTGCAGTGACAAACACTGCAAAATGAGTTTTCAACTGAAATGACTTGACCTGTAGATGAGATATACATGTTTTGCTTTCTCCAATACAGCAATGGCAGTCTGCAGTAAAACCTGTCCTCTTTCACCTGTCCTTGCTCCCTCAGGCTCATACGCATTTGAATAGGTCTCAAATGAGCAGCAAAATACACGACCACATGATTTAATGGCTTCTGCACTGCTCCAGAAATACTTGTGCAGAATTACAGCTGGAAAGCCCTGTTTGCTTCACAGCTGGCTAAATCAGCACCACATCATTCTGGCTTTGCATTTGTTGCACGACTGAAGAATGAGAGTATCTGTGACGGCATTTGACCTGAACACACCTTAAATATTCAGTGACTCTAATAGCCACATTTCAAACTAATTGTTTCCATCTCTTTTGCCCTCTCCTCAGCTACAGTTTGCTCCTCATTTAGGTTTTGCTGCAATTAATCGTGTACTTAAAATGGATGATTTCTGTCCCCTCTATTTCCCCCATCCTTGAGCCCACAGCCAGCAGAGTGCCTGTAGGAAGCAATGCACTGCCATGCTGCAGGAAGGCCCATAAACGGGTGAGATGGAGAATGACATTCACGAGGAGGCCCCACAGAACTGCTGGGGCTGCTCTTGAGGGAGAACACTGGCCGCCCAGCTCAGCTGGCTGTCCCCTAGTACTGAGCAGGCCTGGCTGCAGGCCCACAGCCTGGCAGGGCCACCAGCAGCCCCAGGCAGGGAGCCGTGCAGGGCAGCAGGAGGGGAGTGACACGGGGCTACCAGCAGCATAGGCCTGAGGCCCACCCAGGGACTCCTGAGGCCTAGGTGCATGGGCCCAAGGATGAAGCCAGCTGCTGGCCATGGCAGGGCCATGAAGGTCCATTAGTGCTCTCCAGCACCAGCTCCTTGGTTTGGGTTTGGTTGTTGTTTTTTTGTTTCGTTTTGTTTTTTTCCCCCCATGAGCTTTGGCTTGTGTTTTCTCCCGTCCTGTACTGAGGCTCCCCATCATCTCTCCCCCTCCATCCTCTAAACTCTCACATTTCTTTCCAGCAAAGGCACAGTCAGCTGTAAAAACAGTATCCTGGCACAGACAAAACAGTTACCCACAGCACAGCATGCAAACACCTCAGCTAAGCAAAGCAGCATTATGTACAGCTTAAGAGTGCTGAGGCAAAAGTAATTTTGCTACAGGGTTGAGGGCATTTCCCAGCTCTCAAGTGGCAGCATGGTGTATCCCTAGACAGACAGCAACTGAAAGAGCACCACTCAACTCTCAAGCAGACTGTGAGATAAGTGGGGGGTGAGCTATCACCTGTCAGCCCCAGGATGGTCACTGCTGAAGGGAACCAGTCTTCCACCTGCGAAGCACCCCCTGCTTCTGGCATCTACTGAAAACCACAGTGCTGCTGGTGCAAATACAAACGTGGGTCACTTAGCTTTCCTAACTGTCACGCAGACAAGTACAGTGGCTGAGCACGTTTACAGTTTGCTGTCTCTCGCTTAACATCCCATTCTATACATCCTGCACCTGAGAAACTGCTAGAAATAAGAGACCTTTCCTTGAAGGGGAAGAGAAAAGCAATGGCTTCAAAGTGGCTTAAGTCACAGCCCCCATTTCTTTGCAGTGATGAGCCCTGGGGTACAGCCACACGCTAAAGCAGCTACCCTTTGGCACAGGTTATTTCGTTTTGGTTTAGCAAGTTGTCAGCAGAGTCTGCATTCCACAGATTGCTGTATTTCAGATGTCCCTCCATCAGGCACTTGTTTCTAGCAGGCACATAAAACAAACATTGAAAGGATAACTGGGGCC
>VXAB01010398.1:0-98314 GCA_013399175.1 Odontophorus gujanensis | reverse complement strand
CAGAGCTGGAAGTGAGGATTCGGAGATGGACTCCATTGCTCCAGTGGAAGTGAGCAGTGCAGGACGTGGCACTGAGATGGTTGTAGTTTGAGGCCAAAAATGAGAAGATGGGACCCAACATAGCCAGCACCATGAAACCAGAGATGAACAGACAAATGATGTCATCTTTTATTTGGATAATCATGCCCACCTTGAGCCTAAGTTGCTCATCCCTGGTGCTACCCAAGGCCCCAGCTGTGAGCGTCTGACCAAAGGCAAAACCCTAAACTGAGAACAAGCACCTTGTAGACTGGAGACATCTCAGGCAATTAAAAAAAAAAAACAAAAACAACTCGCTCAAAACCCATTTGCATTCACATTTGTAAGTCAGTGCCACAGGATCATTGCTGCTCTTTGTCTCAGAGAGGGAAGGGTGATGTTTTAGTGCAGTGACAAACACTGCAAAATGAGTTTTCAACTGAAATGACTTGACCTGTAGATGAGATATACATGTTTTGCTTTCTCCAATACAGCAATGGCAGTCTGCAGTAAAACCTGTCCTCTTTCACCTGTCCTTGCTCCCTCAGGCTCATACGCATTTGAATAGGTCTCAAATGAGCAGCAAAATACACGACCACATGATTTAATGGCTTCTGCACTGCTCCAGAAATACTTGTGCAGAATTACAGCTGGAAAGCCCTGTTTGCTTCACAGCTGGCTAAATCAGCACCACATCATTCTGGCTTTGCATTTGTTGCACGACTGAAGAATGAGAGTATCTGTGACGGCATTTGACCTGAACACACCTTAAATATTCAGTGACTCTAATAGCCACATTTCAAACTAATTGTTTCCATCTCTTTTGCCCTCTCCTCAGCTACAGTTTGCTCCTCATTTAGGTTTTGCTGCAATTAATCGTGTACTTAAAATGGATGATTTCTGTCCCCTCTATTTCCCCCATCCTTGAGCCCACAGCCAGCAGAGTGCCTGTAGGAAGCAATGCACTGCCATGCTGCAGGAAGGCCCATAAACGGGTGAGATGGAGAATGACATTCACGAGGAGGCCCCACAGAACTGCTGGGGCTGCTCTTGAGGGAGAACACTGGCCGCCCAGCTCAGCTGGCTGTCCCCTAGTACTGAGCAGGCCTGGCTGCAGGCCCACAGCCTGGCAGGGCCACCAGCAGCCCCAGGCAGGGAGCCGTGCAGGGCAGCAGGAGGGGAGTGACACGGGGCTACCAGCAGCATAGGCCTGAGGCCCACCCAGGGACTCCTGAGGCCTAGGTGCATGGGCCCAAGGATGAAGCCAGCTGCTGGCCATGGCAGGGCCATGAAGGTCCATTAGTGCTCTCCAGCACCAGCTCCTTGGTTTGGGTTTGGTTGTTGTTTTTTTGTTTCGTTTTGTTTTTTTCCCCCCATGAGCTTTGGCTTGTGTTTTCTCCCGTCCTGTACTGAGGCTCCCCATCATCTCTCCCCCTCCATCCTCTAAACTCTCACATTTCTTTCCAGCAAAGGCACAGTCAGCTGTAAAAACAGTATCCTGGCACAGACAAAACAGTTACCCACAGCACAGCATGCAAACACCTCAGCTAAGCAAAGCAGCATTATGTACAGCTTAAGAGTGCTGAGGCAAAAGTAATTTTGCTACAGGGTTGAGGGCATTTCCCAGCTCTCAAGTGGCAGCATGGTGTATCCCTAGACAGACAGCAACTGAAAGAGCACCACTCAACTCTCAAGCAGACTGTGAGATAAGTGGGGGGTGAGCTATCACCTGTCAGCCCCAGGATGGTCACTGCTGAAGGGAACCAGTCTTCCACCTGCGAAGCACCCCCTGCTTCTGGCATCTAATGAAAACCACAGTGCTGCTGGTGCAAATACAAACGTGGGTCACTTAGCTTTCCTAACTGTCACGCAGACAAGTACAGTGGCTGAGCACGTTTACAGTTTGCTGTCTCTCGCTTAACATCCCATTCTATACATCCTGCACCTGAGAAACTGCTAGAAATAAGAGACCTTTCCTTGAAGGGGAAGAGAAAAGCAATGGCTTCAAAGTGGCTTAAGTCACAGCCCCCATTTCTTTGCAGTGATGAGCCCTGGGGTACAGCCACACGCTAAAGCAGCTACCCTTTGGCACAGGTTATTTCGTTTTGGTTTAGCAAGTTGTCAGCAGAGTCTGCATTCCACAGATTGCTGTATTTCAGATGTCCCTCCATCAGGCACTTGTTTCTAGCAGGCACATAAAACAAACATTGAAAGGATAACTGGGGCCGAAGCAAGAAAAAAAGGCAAGCACATAAATCAGGAATGAAAGACAACATCATGAAGCTCTGGACAGCCTTAAGAATAATTATGAACGCCATAATATTGTAGATGTATTGTTAGTTCATTCTAAGGCTGCAGAGGCTCCAACCTCCCGTTGGGTGCGTGCGATGGTCGGCTGCACTGTGCCTCAGTGCACAATTCAGCTCTCTTTGTCTCACACAGATGTGATCTCCTGTTTGCTGCCCTTTGCTACGAGCTGGATCTGAGCTCAGAAACCCAGTGCAATGTGAAATTTTCTCACCCTAGGCCTAACCCAGTGCCCGGTGGTATTTTTTGCTGCAGCTTTCCCTCCCCTCCTCACGCATAACTGATGTTTTCATTCAAGATCTTTATTCCACACGCTGACAGAGGCCAAGATCTCCCGGTTCACACGCTCACTCTGAAGTACCTGGGGATCACTGCCAGTGTGCACCTCAGAGCAGGTCTGGATGTCAAGGAGTTAAAGTCCCGTGAGGTTTTCACCTGGAGCCTTGCCATTGCTCAGCTGCCCTCCCTCGTGCTGGGGCCTCCACGTGTTCTGTAAAAGAGCTTCAGAGAAAGGAGAAGAGTTTTTGTAGCAGCGCAATTTCATACATCTTACTGACTACATAGACACGTCGCCAGCTCCAAAGCTCAGCTTCAGCCACAACAAGAAAAAAGGCTGAACCTGTTGCAAGTGCCACTGTTCAGCTTTCAAACTGCCAGCGGTGTAAAATGAGACTGCCATAATGAAAGCTGAGCATTTTCTTGTGTAAATTATATTCTATTATGTAAAATACCATTTTTCCCCCTAAGGAGTCTCTAACAAGCATCTTAAAACCAAACGTGAATGGAAAACAAGTCTTTAAAGCAGCAATCCTCACTTTTTCACCAATCATAACCAATTTTATGAACCAATCCTTAACTTTGATTCATTTGGTAACATCCCCTACCTCAAGAAAATGGTGTCAATAAGAGTGATTTAAATGCCAATTCATGCTGAAATGAATGTACTGACAGTTATTTGGTGCGCTGCTAAGAAACAGTTACTCTATCAGAGTACCGAGTTAAAGTATTTTCAAAGCACATAATTTTATACATTGTTTTACTGCCGGGTTCATAGGAGTAAACAGCCCTCTGCTCTAGTCAGAGAGCACTTATATGTGGTGTTAAAGAGTTACAGCTTTATGAAGTTCCACCTCTTGGTCAACACATTCCTGGGCTTAAGACATCCCAGGCAAGTATGTCACCTAATGTTAAACACTACACTGTGGATTCTCATATCCTGAAAGATAACCAGACTCCCTCAGCAGTGGTCCCAGACTGTAAGCGAGCCATACGGATTTCAGAAAGCTCTCCTCATTTTAAGAATACCAGTATCTAAAACCATTTCTAATTACCAATAGCTCTTAGCATACCGCTTTCACATTTGGCAGCAATTCTCCAGGTATGCATCATCCTCTATGAGATCTGATCTATTTTAATAGTAAAACAGGTAGGAAATACCTCAGATACACACGTAGCATGCTTATTTTTCGAGAACGTACATAATAAATGTGAGAGAACTCTCTAGAAACTAACAGAACAAAAATCACTAGTCAAAGAAATCCCCCAAACGAGCTTATTTTCATGGCATGCAAGTGCTGAAACCAAGTAAAACTGAAGCACGTTGCGGGGTGTCTCAGGAGCGCCAGCATATTCAGCTGCTGGAGTTCTGCTGCCACCTATTGTGAAGACGAACCGAGGAGACCTGCTTCATTTTGCTAGGGCAACAGACCTGCAAGAACTACCACCGGGCTCTCTCGTTAAAAAGGCTTTTCTCCTAAATGTCTGCTGCTGTCACTTTGGGTTCGTTGCTCTGGTAAAGGATGGTACTGGCACGCAGGTACTTTTTTTCTTTTTTTATTGCTGTTAAGTCAAGGAAAAAGGTTGCATAAAATCCAATCTCTTCTAGAAATATAAGTGACCTTTCCAGTACATTTCAAATATCAAAGTATATGGTAAACATACAAATAAAGAGAAGGTAACATACCTCCTATTTACAGTACAGTATTTTAAATCATAAAATAAGTTCCATAAAGTACAACTGGCAGGTAATTCACAATACAAGTCCATTGGTGGTTTAACACCCTCACTTCAACTCAAACGCAGTTCATTCATTTCAAGTGGTCCAAAAATACCCAGATCAAATAAAAATTTTAATCAAAATAATTTTCATTTACTACTTAAACNAAAAAAAAGAAGATTTCTGTCACGAACTGTGAGGAATGCCAAACCCTATGGATATACAGTGGTAGTTGTTCATCGGTGTTGAATGCAGCAGTCAAAAAATACACTCGTCTTCCAGATAACCTCAGTGCACTTCAGGAAATCAAATATTACCTGGAAGCAATTTAGTACATATATTGGCTTTTAAAAATAAAATAAAAAATACAGCAGCATTAAACTTACTTACTCGTGATACTGACATGATTAATACCATCTTAACACTCATTTCAGTCTTTCACATTATACCGTAATTACGCATAGTGGTAAATTGTTATAAAATAGTGACTTTGCTATTTGGTAGACAGGTTCTAATACTAATACCTGACTATTCTGTAGAAAATCATAGCTTTTTGTTCAGTTTGAAATAAAACATTTACATTCTAAGTACAATGCAACACTGTAATAGTTTAGGAAAAAAATTATTTGATCAAGTAACGTTCATCCTGTGTTGACACAATGTAGAATAGCTTTAAAAAAGGAAAAAAAATGCTGTCAACTTCCATTACAAATGCAAACACACTGAGTACAACACTCATACCAGTTTGTCACCTTTTTTTTTGCTGAACACACAGGCTAAAAAGCTACAATGGAAGAAGAAATCTGTTAATTTAAGCTTGTTTATCTTTAAAAATCTCTTCAAGTCCACACAGTTTCAGCCACTTTCCTGCTCTACATATTTTCATTTATTTGGGACTCTCGAGAGCTGCGTCTATGTACTATCATCAGCTACAGCACACATCCAGTACGCCGTGTTCCTTTGGACCCTCCTAATAGGACGTTTGAACATCTCCCCTCAATTCACGAGTGTTAATTTAGAGTACGGGCAGCATCTGTATGAACTGTGCTAAACACTCATGCAAGCCCAACAAATCCACGTGGACAAACAGGGAAAAGAAAATAAAACAGCAGCATAAAGAGAACAGGGAAGGGGAGGAAGAAGATTGTGGTGGGGAACGTGACCAACTTTCTTCTTTCACCATATGGCTGCTCCATCAGTGATGTCAGAGGTCAGAGACTTTTCTATTTAGATGCAGTAAACATTGCACATGTCTCAAGTCTTCAGTGCAAAAGCATGGTTCGAACGCTCTTTTTGATTGTTTGGCTGTGTGTCTGAATTACATGCAATAGGTAAGCCTTTTGTAGAGTCAGGAGGAGACCGGGGACTCAGCGTTCTTCTTTTGTATGGAACAGAGGTGCGATAGCAATGAAAAATTCCAAAAGAATATAAAAGTGGGAATGTCCCAAAACACAAGACCACCCCCCACCTCCCACACACACCTTCCCCCAGTTCCCCAAGTTTCAGTTTAAGTAGGCAATGTTTACTTGTTTCAGTCTGCAGAATCCAAGGTATCATTGGAAGGGGGAGGGGGAGGTGCGTATCTCAGTCTGTAAGTGCCTAAAACAGGAAAGAGAACTGCTAAGTCACTGCTTACAATTAAAATGGATTACAAAACCACTACAAGGTATCAAAATGGACATGCTCTTCAAAAGGCACTATAACCTCCAGTCCGTTTAAAGTAGGTCCTAAGATCTTAGACTATTTTCTTTTAACCGCTCGCTAAAAACATCAGTTAAAAAAAAAAAAAACAAAGACAGCAGATACCGGATTTTACCTTTGTTGGAAAAATACAAAGAAAAGGAGACCCCATCATGGCTAGTCTTCCCTGTTCCAGTCCGACCTTGCAAGTCAGGTGGGAATGGACACAGGCCAAGAATGAAAAATAGTTTATGTTCCATGTGAACGCTGAGTTTTCTCTGGTTTGGTTTGTTTGTTTGTTTTTACATGGAGGAAGAAACGGCACGAGACTGGAGCCGTTCCTTTGATTTTTAGTTCCAATTCTAGTTTCTGCTTTTTTGCTGTAACTTGTCTGAGAAGTTCAAGCATATTTCATTTGTGTACTTCATGATGGGGCACAGAGGATGGCTGGTTGTGCAAAGGTAAGCTTTAGAAAAGTTCAATTCTTACATGGCCAGTTTGTTGGTTTTGGTTTTTTTTTTTGTTTTTTTTTTTTTTTGAATTCTTCTAAGTCTTACGAATCCAAGCTCATATTTTAGAGAGTAATAGATATTTTCTCTGCTTTTTGCCAATGAATTCTCTCCAAAACAGGAATGGAAAAATTGAAACGACATGCAAATCTCAAACGTAATGCCAAAAACAAACCGAGAGAGAAGAATGACAATTTAGAACAGGTATAGTTTGAATTCCCAGCCCTGAACCGTGCTCAGTTTCAGCCTGGCGCTGTGAATCCTTTTACCTCACGCCGTTCCACAAAAGTTTCAAGCAGAGATAAGATACTTTGCAGTTTTAGAGCAGGTCACTAATGCACAACCATTTACACAGGACATACACACGCACGCACACCTTTCTGCAAGACCAGAAACAGCACATTCAGTAAGGTAAAGAGAGACTGCCAAACTCTAAAAGCAAGTCCGCTGGGAGTTATCATGATTACCTTGTTGACTGGCCTCCATGGATGACTGCTTACAGTCCTGCGCATAGTGTCCACTTACACCACAATTGTAACATGAAACGTTCCCGTTCTTCTTGGGTCCCGACCCATTTGTGTTGGCAACTACGTTAGGTGCTGGATATACAGGATAGAACCTCCCAAATCCTGCCATCTGCTGCATACCATAGTTGGCTTGGCTCCCCATTACCGGGTCATGCATAAGCCCGTTTGCATACGGAGACTGAGGCAGGAAGAAAGGAAGTTGCGTTCCATTGCTTTGATGTGCTTGGTTGAGGTAGCTGCCATTGCAAAGTGATGGCAGAGTGAAGAAAGATGGAACTCTGTAGACTTGTCCATGAAGTGGGTTATGATAAAAATAGCTATTAATCTGAAGGCTTCCGTTGGTCCCACAGCTACACCTACGCCCACAAGAACCGCAAGGACCAGATCCCAGCTGCTGCGGAGGTAACATTGTCCCGTTAGTGTTATTGTTTCCAACAGCGTTTATGTAGGACGTGCTGTCGCTCTGTGCAGTGCTGTGTGTTAAAGCAGGGCTCGGGCTGGGGGCGGGGCCTGGCGTGTGTGTAGGTATTGCAGGAGGAACGGAGGACTGGATCTGACCGACTCCTAAACCGGCTGACTGAGGCTGCGAGGAAGTTGCTACAGTGTTTAGCACATTTGTATTCTGGTTGGGCAACACACTGGTAGCGTGGGGGCTGCCTGGCAAAGCGTACGAAGCTGGTGGAGGTGGCGGTGCTGCTGTGGAGAGCCCTGCTGCTGGAAGAACTACCTTCAGATTGGTAGGCTGAGGGATCGCTCCTGGGTTTCCCTCAATGTGAGGCACCATTTGATTCAGTCCTACCACCTGGGACGCAGGTTTCGTGATGGGATCTGTAGTAGGAACCGGGGATCCTGGGAAACTACCTGGATTGTGGACTGGGATAAAGGCAGTGTTTGGTGATCCAATACTTAAGCTTCCTGTTGGCTGCTGCGGTCCATTAACTGTGCAACTTTCCGACGATCCCTGTGGAGAGGGCATTTTCAATCTGTGTATTGCCAAATGCAAAGCAGGGCTACCAGGCTGGACAGAATGTGGGAGAAAAGTGGAAGGGACCGGCAAAGGGGAAGCCATCAGCTCAAGGCGTTTCTCAGGCTCGCCAGAAGTCACTGGGCCCATTCCACCAGGAGGTGAACTTGCAGACTCTCTCGCCGGTGAGACAGCAACAGGCGTGCTGACAAGCATTCCCACTGTCTTCCCATCGGCGGATATGGGGGGAGGGACAACTGCGTCAGGCTTTTGGGCAGCACTGTGCATCACACAGTGTAAGGCAGGCATAAAGGAAATGTGTTGAAACTTTGCATTCAAAGGATCTTCCGAAAGGCTTCCATTTTCATTAGCTGCTGAAGAGATCTGAGCAGATGATTTGTTCATATTTGATGAACTGACAGCACTGTAGCCTGTAAACCTGGTTGCATTTTGATTTCCGGAGTCCTCAGAATTGCTGTCCGTGTCTGTGGAGAAAACAGCATTTGCCAGTCAGAAGAATTAATCTGAAACAATATTAAGTCTCACCCTGGGCTTGCTAACCCATATAAAACTCCATAAATGTGATGATGCAAATGATAGTTATGTCTTCCTGAATTACACTAACTTTGAAATTATTTTCAGTCATCCAGACCAAACTAGGCCAACTTGCCTAAATCAAAATGCTTGGCTAGCGTCCTGGTTTCAGCTAGCTACACTGTGTCTTTGACTTGGGTGTATCTGCAAATGTGAGCAGGCCAAATTAGGAATTTGTATCTTCCTAGAAAGACATCAATACAGCTTGCTCAGATTTGGAAGGAGTGACAGTCAGTACAAAGAGGAAGACCTCTCGGACATGCTGGGCTCAGTTTTACAATTTCATAAAATAAGCTATCTGCTGTACTGCTGAAATTTCTCAAGACACTGCTAAAGTCAGAAAAATTGGATATCACGTACAACATACATCTACACAGTGACCTAAAACTCAAATAGCTTCTGCTATTTGCTAGAAGCCCTCAAATATACAGTCACAAAACTCACAGTGTAAAACATCTGCGGCTAGAGAAATAAAAGCAGGTAATAAAACTGAGAAACTAATTAAAATTAAGACAAGAAATAAATTCATCAAGAAACATACAAGTTCATGCACACTCTTCATAAATCTAACCTCTATCTTTTTCTTCCTCACTATCAAAGCTTTCCCTCCCATCATGTCGTGGACTAGAAGGAGAACTGTAACTTTCAGATGACGTTTCTTCACACGTATCATGGCCAGATCCAGTGTCCAAATTCAGATCTAAAAATAAAAATAGGTATTTTTATTTTTTAATTTCAGTACGTGGAGGTAAGATTGCTTTGGTTTGCTGACATCATGCTAGTTCAGATTTCTGTTAACCTGTGTTCCTACTTCATTGCATCTGTCCCCTGTACTTCCAGTGTTGTGACTCCTTGCACTGAGGACTAGCCTTGTCCTCAAATTTCTGACAACTGAATCCTTCATGACAAAGGAGGGGACAATGAAAATTCACATTTATGCAGAGTAACCCACAGAACTGTCCTTATAAACTTTGTGATGCTTATAAAAATGGCACTACAGTAATTTCCTCTGAACAGTGTTTTCAGTCACAGAGATGAAATACTCCATGGGAGTATCAGCAAAAGCAGAAAGCGGACTCAGCGGGCAAAAATCAAAACAAATGCCTTTTCACAGTGAACCCTTCACAAACAGGCTTTAAGCAAGCTGCATCAACAGGATCTGTTTCTGGAAAAAGATGTCAACCACAAAAGTGTGAAACTGTTTTCTAGATTCTGAAAAGAATCACAGGACACTCATCTGCTGGAAACTACATTTCAGGGTGGCTTTGGACACTATTAGTGAAGTCAAGTGCATAAAACTCAGAATACTCTGGCTTTAGAGCTCTGCCTCAGAGGTGAAGCAGCAAGACAGACTCACACTCTCACTGTTAGTAGGCCAGATGCTAGCATAAAGCAAAACCCAGGGCCCAAAAAACTCAGTTAAGAAAACCAGGACAAGAAAAAGAACATTAGGATTTATTTGTACTATTAGTAATTGTAAGAAATTAAATTATTAATTTATTATTACAATTGCAAATGTAACGGTTTAGGTTAAATTACTATAAAGCTGCAGTAAAGTTGATTTTTGATTCTTGCAACTGTTTTCCTAGATTAAACCCGGACTTGATCAAATTATTTTAGCAAGTGATTTGTATTTCTAATACAATGTGGAACAGTAATGCCAACCTCCTATCCCCAAAAGATCAAGCCTCAAGTCCTAGTCACAAAGTATCAAGTCTTCAAAGTTACAAGCATAACTAAGGGATGACTTAAAAGCTAAAAATAGAAAGTGAAAATGGAAGAAAATAGGAGTTAAGAGCTACTGACTCAAAATAGGACATTTCAAACTATGTCTCCATATATAAAGCTAGGCAGGGATTCAGACCACAACATGATTTACCCCTTCCCTGCCCCATACCACCTCTCCATAGGTTGCATCAGATGACATTTTGATGTCTGCATACAAAGACAGGTAGAAAGCTAATCCCTGAAGTCTGAACTGCTTCCAGCAAATTATGGGCTGCAGTTTCCTCTTGAAGCAACCTTTGCTGGCCATTCCTACCAAGGAGGCAGTTTCACATCTGTAAAGTCAGCGCATTACAAGTGGACACAGCTCCTAAGGCAAAATGCTCCTTTTGAGCTTTGCAGTGTATCACACGGAACCACACAGCCCCTGAAATGTATCAAGTCCTAAACACCTCGTGTGTTTTTCACAACAAGAACACCAACCAATCAGACATGCACACAGACAGCTGTCCTCCTGCAGAGCATGTTTTCTGCTTGCACATTTCTTACCTTCCATTTTTTCATACTATATTGTTTTTGCTAACCTTGTGAACTGTGAATTCTTAAAGTTTCAGTCAGAGTCTAATACTGTTTTTAGAAGACAAAAACTGCTCATGAAGCACATGACAGTAATTCAGCATGTGGTCTGCCTGCAACTCTCACGTTGAGAAGTGGTGATAAGAAAACATGAAAAATTAAAGGCTGCGCTCCAAGCATAAATGAAAGCCAGACAAGACACTTTCTAAGATGCTTTCAACACTTCAGTCTATTAGGTGGTACACAAAAGGCAAATTCTTTCTCAATTTTCTGTTGTGAGGATTAAGTATAAGAGAGATGAAGTTGCATCTGATATTAGGAGGTTGCAAAAACATCGAGACAGCAAAGTCAAAGTGTAAGGTAGCCCTTCAGACACTGATCATAAAGTCTGGAGGCTCAACTTTATAAGACAAAATAACATCTGTGCTGTTTATTGCTTACTTATGTATAGAAGTTTTGCCCTAGACTCTGGATTTTCCTGGATTACCTAAACATGAAAACTGTTAGGGCAGCAGACACAGTTCTGTGTTGGAGCTCAGCAGTCACTTGCTTTACACACACTAGTTCAAGAAAATTTCCCACCAGGTGGTTTTTACACAGTTCCTCACGGGCCAACTCTACATCAGAAGGAACCAGTGAACAGCAAAGAGAACACTAACAACATGACACTGGACCTCCACGTGCTCAGACTGCTCCACTTCACACAGAAGCAGCCCAACATGAATAAACGAGCAAAGCTGAACATTTTGTTTTGCACAAACAGCTTAGAAGGAAACACCTTACCTTTTGCTGTCCCTGCACGGATGTGCTGTGATGCTGCAACTCTAACCCCATTTGTCCTGTTATTCAAGCGGCAGTCAGCTTTCTTTCCTTTCTCCCTATGTAAATAATTGTCATGTTTGTTTTTTTCCAAACACATGTTTACAAATAAACAATTACATATGAAAATCAAATGCACTGATAAACAAATGCAGTAATTCCAGGCTACAAAGACACATTTAATACAGAAAATAACAGATGTAGATGACAAACAAATAGGTAAAGGTAACTAGGTGGAATTCTATATAAGACCAGCCTCACAATATGCCAGCTATTCTTTCACCAACTGCAAAACAAAGCATCTAATTGACCATACACTCTGTTTATCAGAGTGAATACATTACACTTTGTTCCTCAATTACTGGTTACATTGGAAACCTACTTTTCCAGCTGTGGCTTTCCCTTCTTCTTGCTTACTGCAGATAAACTTCGTTTTTCCCCTGTATGCTAGACAGAAAATACAAGGATGTCAGTCAAAAAGCAGAATTTCTATCACCAAATAAAACTATCAAAACTATCTCTTAAAGGTCTGTGCGTCACAATTTGTGTGTTCACAGGCACTACAGTCACACAAACAACCATTTGCATAGTGCAATCAGGCCTTCCAAATTATGTAAATTGTCTTCATTTATGCTATGATCAGCAAGGGACTCAGCAAATTACCACTTCCAATTTTTCAGAAGATATCAATGAAATTATTGCTCTGAGTAAGCTCCACGTCTTTCCTTTTGAGGATACAAACCAACATTTTTAATCAAATATCCCCTAGCAGCCTCTTCCTTGAAAAGAAGTTGTCTCATCAGCATTAATGATAAGGCTTAAACAGATACAGAACCTTTTGGTTTAACTGGAATTATCTAACTGAGGGGAGAGGGAACCCATGCAGCAAATTATTTTTAAATAGCAACAAGTCATTTCTAGATCTTGTCAAGCCAGTGCTCAGCCTTGATTGCTGCTAAACTAAATTCTGCAAAATAACATCTACAAACATGTTAGAGAAATTGCAGCATCTGCATTTTTCTGCAAGTATACTATTAGTAGTTGCTGGTAGTATCTCCTATTTGGCAAAGGAGTAAAAACAATGACAACTCGAAAACATCTATCTATGCTGTATTTGGGCATCTTCTAAATGGGAAGTAGCTTTTCCTGTTACAGTATATCAAATTTTCTTTGCCTCAAACTTGCATGTTTCAAGCTTTCGTGATGTCTACCATTTCATCTTTGAAAGCAAACCAGTTTACTACCCTACTTGGTGAATTAAGGAAACTGGTTTTGGGTGGTTTGCTCCTCTCCACACAACCAGTACCCAAGTTCTGTACATAAAATAAAAACAATATTAAGAAATAATTAAGTAATTCTAACATTCAAAGTTTCTTTTACTCAATTTCAGTATTACTGTTTTATTTATAAGCAATCATCCTTCTCCACTATACTCACATAGAAAGTGATAGAATTGGGAAAAAAAAAAGTCTCCCCAAATGGGTATTCAAGCTGTTAACTATTTTCAGTGAAGATTAATACTTAAGTGACTTCAATAATGCAAATGACAGAAGGGACGTATTTAATCTGGACTCTCTGCTGCAGGATGCACAGTTTAGTTGTTCACATTGCTTCAAGTTTGCTGCACAAACAAATTCCTTAGAGCTTCCAAAATTCTCTGATGACAATATGTTACAACAACAAGAAGGAGTGTGACTGGAAATCAACATTAACTGAACATTAGACTTTCCTGATCACTTACATTCAATTGTGATACCTTAGTTGACAGCTCAAATAACATGTTTATTTCAAAAGATCGTGGTTAAGAGTAAGAACTATGAGGCGTTTTCTAACCAAGGAGTCAGTAGCAACATTCATAGGCTCTTCACCTTTGAAAGCTAAATGTAACCATGTGTAGCAAACCGTCTCCTCAATTGAGAGTCCTCTCTTCACCTTCAGAATACAGCTTTGGACAAAAGCAACACACCTGGTCAAGTATGTTTGGACAGTGTTCCGGGAGCTGCTGGACAATACAGGTTTTCCTTCTCCAGTCCATTACCCCATTTTGCTCAGAGTGCTGCATGTTAAGGCTATCCAGTGAAGAACATTTTGCACTGCTAGTGCTGCTAAAATAAAAAACAAAAGAACAAAAAACAAGTTATGTCAATATGAGCAAACATTCAAGCTTTTTTATTTCAACCAGTGTAGGCATTTTTGCATTATGTTGGGAAACAGAGCTACTCTGCTTTCAAAAACGCTAGAAATTCAAGAGATTTCAAAGATGCAAGTTACAGGAGTTCTTGTGCACCTAACTATAGTAATGATCTGAACATGTGCAACCTTAATACTTTTCAACTTTACTGTAGTTTGATACAAAATTCAGAACAACAAAATGTGTAGAAAACAGCACTTGAGAGAACTTCCGTGGATGTCTCTGCACAGCCTTTTTGTCTGCTTTCGTTATACAAGATGTGGAGAAACTTTACAGGTAGAAATGTATTCTGAATTCATCCTCCTCCTTCGATATTACTAATGACAAGACTGGAATTTCTTTATAATCACTGTTTCAAATTCACGAGACATGTAAGAGAAGAAGCACATTGCTACTTACAGATCATGCTGCAGCTGTTTATTTCAATTTCAAAATAGCCCCCTTGTTTTGTATTTGTACCTTGAATATTGTTAGACTTGAATAGTGCTGGGAAATGGGAGTTAATGCATTTGGCATTTAATTTGAGCCTTATTATGCCTTCCAGGAAAGTTTCTCTTAGCAGTGGCCAGCCAATAGCAACTTCTAACCAGGTCCAAGAACTCTTCTCAATGAAGACTGCTGGAGAAACTGTCAGGGTTCTCACAGCATCAGTAGGGCACAAGGACCTAGAAACCTTTCATCTACTACTCAAAAATATGCCTTACTACTCTCTGGATGGAAAAACAAACAAACAAACAAGGAAAAATGAGTGGTTAACACCTTAATTAATCACAGAATCACAGAACTGTAGGGGTTGGAAGGGACCTCCGGAGATTAAGTCCAACCCCCCTGCCAAAGCAGCTCCCTAGCCCAGGTTGCACAGGTAGGCGTCCAGGTGGGTCTTGAATGTCTCCAGAGAAGGAGACTCCACCACCTCTCTGTGCAGCCTGTGCCAGTGCTCTGTCACTGCACTGTGAAGAAGTTCCCAGACACATCTGTGTGGAACTTTCTATGCTTCAGTTTGTGGCCATTTCCCTATATCTTTTCACTGTACACTGCTGAGAAGAGTCCGGCCTCGTCCCTTTGCCTCCCGCTCCTTAGGTATTTACAGATGTGGATCACATCCCCTCCAAGTCTTCTTTCTTCAAGGCTCAACAGACCCAGATCTCTCAGCATTTCCTCATAAGGGAGGTGCTCCACGTCCTTTATAATCTCTGTAGTGCTCCGCTGGACTCTTTGGAGGAGATCCCTGTCTTTTTTGTACCTGGGAGCCCAGAACTGGACACAGTACTCCAGGTGAGGCCTCACCAGGGCAGAGCAGAGGGGGAGGATCACCTCCCTCAACCTGCTGGCCATGTTCTTTTTAATGTGTCCCTGGATGTCACTGGTCTTCTTGGCCACCAGGGCACACTGCTGGCTCATGGCCATCCCATCATCCACCAGCACACCCAAGTCCCTCTCCCCAGAGCTCCTCTCCAGCAGCTCATCCCCCAACCTGTACAGGTGCATGCGATTATTCCTCCCTAGGTGCAAGATTCTACACTTGCTTTTGTTAAACCTCACCTGGACCCTTCCTGCCCAACTCTCCATCCTGTCCAGGTCTCACTGATTGGCAGCACAGTCTTGCTGCTTGTCAGCCATTCCTCCCAGCTTCGTATCACCAGCAAACTTGCTGAGGGTAACTGTTACCTAAATGATCATGTTGAAAATTTAAAGTGCCTTCTAATTCAAAGCAGCTGTCAAGGCACCTGAAAGTTACTACAATGTGCAATGTTATCCAGTTCCCACAATGGCAGAAACCTAGATCCCTCCAAAGCCGAAGACACATCAAAGTTCCAGCGACTGTTTACTGAATACCTCTGGAAAATAAGTGCTAAAGCTACTTAAAAGGTGTGCAATAGAATATTTTTAAAAACAGCTCAAACAGATGGTAAGAACCCAAGGAGGTCCCTAAATACAGACGTGAGTCCATGAGACATGAGCAAAATCACTTAAAGAAACTTCTGCCAAATGGAGTTAGGTGAAGCTGCTGCCAAATTTTGTCATCACTTCACATGAGCTGCAATACTAGCAAGTTTTTTACTGTTCAATCTCATTCCCATAACTTCTGGACCCCTGCAAGAATGAGGCTGCCACACCAATATCAAAAATAGACGGAGGTTTATGGAAATGTCTGTCTCAGTTCATCAAAATTCTTCTAATCAAAGCCTCATATGAAAGACAGATCCTGAACTACAGTCAGCTTAACTATACTATACTATAAATAGAATAAGAAAAAAATCTTTGTTCTAATAGATGTGTCTGCGTGCTAACAAGCTTGAACTGAACTCCTTATGACTTCGTAACAGAATTTCTATCCACTGATATACTCAAAGATTTTGTAAAGCTCACATTCTCCTTTTGGGCACGTGGAAGTTTAGAGAATCTAGGAGGATTAAAAAAAAAAAAAACAGAACAGAAAACACCTGAGTTGTAACAGATATCAAATTATAGAATCATTTGAGTTGGAAAGGACCCTTAGAGGCCATCTAGTCCAACTCTACTGCAATGAACAGGGACACCTACAGCTACATCAGGTTGCTCAGAGCCCCATCCAGTCTGATTTTGAATATCCCAAAGGATGGGGCTTTCATCACTCCTCCAGGCAGCCTGTTCCAGTGCCTCACCATTCTAATTGTAAAAAACTCTTTTTTTTGTAATTTTATATGCAATCTACACCTTCCCTCTTTTATTTGCAACCACTTCCCCTTGTTCTACCACAGCAGACCCTATTGAAGAGCCTGCCCTTCTTTCTTTACACTCAACACTCTTTTGTGCCGTGGTTATATGGTAATTATTTTAATTCCAGATAAATTTGTCTCCCCTGAGATAAATAAATCTTACAGATAAAGCAACAGTGAAACATAGGAAAAGACTGTCAATCACAGCAAAAACAGTAACTATCTGTCTCTTAATACACTTAAAATATTGCACAACCATGTGCAAGCACCTCCAAATTTCTGGATAAAACACACCAAGAAGTGAATTCACATTAAATACGCTTTCCAATACATGAAGCTGATGACCTAACATGGGTAAGAAGCACTTCCATTTACAATCGATGTAGAACAGTGAGGCATACAGGCTTTAGCTGCTAAACAAGGGAAAGGATGGACTACCTTTTCCTAGAAGGCCTCCTTTGAAACTGTAGAAGAAAAGCTGAGAATCAACAGCAACGGAAACTTTTGTACAGAAACGTATGAGTGTGCATGTGGGAAACATATATATAATTAAAATCTGGTACTCACTTATACAACAAAATAACAAATTCAGAAACTCTGAACATTTGGAAAAGAAGAAAATTCCAAATAACCTACATTGACAGATTTAGAAATAGTTTATTTTATAACATTTTAAGTACAGTTTTAACAGATCTCTGTACATTGCATATACCTTTCTAATACAGTTTACATTAAGCAACAGCATCCAATCAAGAAAGCTTAAATTTAGGAGGAACTGTATACTACCAAATCCCTAAACAACGGAAGTGTAGAAACATAGTAGACACATCACATCCTAGTACCTACTTGGCAACAGGACTTTTTCCATTATGTTTCTTGTGGACTGCTGCGTGTTGCATTACATCTGAAAAAAAAAAAAGGCAAAATGCATGATTCCAACAGCAATTCCTATTTTAGAACAATCTAGCAAATTCATTTTTCCACCACTACCAGAAACTTGGCCAAAGACACATCCATTAAATACACTAGTGCTCAGTTTGGCAGGTGTTGCATAAAAAAAAAAAAAAGACATCAGTTTGTACAGACAGTAGAATCAGCATTCTTTACCCTCAATTTCACAGAAGAATACAACAGAAAAATAGGAGCTATAATTTTGATCACCTCTATATTTAATCATAAGGACTACATGTGTAAGTACCCGCCAGTATGAAGAGATGAAAAGAAATTAATTCAATCAGAAAAGTATAGAATTCTGTATTTTTTTCTGGACTGCTAAAATTAATCTCAAAACTTCACTTTCAGAATTTGTCAATAATGTGAACGAAGATAAATCTTAAACTATCTACACAATCTAGAAGTATTGAAGTCTGACCTTCATAAATTTAACTGTGCAAGTAAAGCCTTACAAATAACAAGAAAGAGAGATATTGCCTTAAAAAAGAAACTTGAATACAAGGTCTATTTCTTTAAAGCAGCAACTGAACTTCAACAAAAGCAACTTTTCTCAATTGCAACTAGCCTTCTTGGTAGCCATCATTTCGCCTGAACTCCTCTCAATACAACACAGAAGTAAAAATAGCAACCTGAAAAAAAAATACTAATTCTTAAATTTCTGACAGCACTTGACACAAACGACACGAAAGACGTTCTGAATTGCACTGATGCTTCATCAATTGAACAGATTCCTTTTAAGTACAGCACATAAAAGCATTGTTTGAGCTATTTCCAAACATACTATACGTTTATTTAAGTGTATTTTGAATAGTGAATAGTACTCAGTTTTGAAATAAGAAAAATCTGTCTGACTGCACATGTGGGTTACTGACGGCACAGAAGGTCAGCTGCAAGCTTATTCATGTGTAAGAAGGTAAGAGTGCTGTCATTCTGTGAAAGCCAGTGCTTGCGCCTATGCTCACCTACCAGCCCCATCACACTTGTCTACTACTCAAAACAATGCAGAACAGGTTTGATAGCCATTTCAGAACTAAACTGCTGCTGCTCAGGCATGTGAATGGTTTTTGAGGTGTTTGGAGAATACCAACTTTCAGACAGTAACCAATGCTCACTACAGACCCAAGCGATTAAAATCCTTCTTAACTGGCCAGAGTGTAAATGCAGCACAGGTTAAGAATAAGAGGAAATCATCAACATCCTTTCATGTGAAACTAAAAGCTAGACAAATCTGACACATTTATAGCACAACAGACTGCTGCACTCAGTTTGTAACCCAAATAACTGAAAAATAGGTAACAACATTAGAAGCTACAAACGTGGCTCATGTATATTGTAGTGTTTATTTCTGGTTGCCTGAAAGAGCTGTGAACTTCCGTCTCCACGCTGCCTACAAACAATCCCACCACATGGATTATTAGCAACTCCCTAAGGAAACTGCTCAAAGTATGCAAAGATTCTTTATTTACATAATCCAAGTCTCTCAGCTCTGTACAAATGAAGGAATCAGTCAACTGCATGATTTCCAGAACTGAGCGTGGTAAAATTGCTCAGAGAAAAAACACCTTTGAGTACACAACTACCTTCCTCCTGACTTGAAGCTTCTGAACTGTCCTCCTTGAAGTGTTCTGGTGCTTTAACCGTCTTCAAAGAGGGTTGTAAGTTACCTGCAGAGAATAAAGTTCACGTAGTAACTTTATAGATCTCGAACAACTAGACAGTTCCTGAATGTTTGCACTAAACTGGAAACTAGGGAAATGGATGACTGAGTTTACTGGTTTGCACGTGGCAACAATTTCAACATCACCTGCTTCAAAGTAGACCTCCTCCAAGAGGAGATGCTTTTCTTTAGAAAAACAGCATGCAGAACGATTTTGAAGCTATGGTGAAATTTTAAAAGCTTTTGATTGTGAGTATAGTTTTAAGAATACTGGTATTGCATTGCAGTTTAGATTTTTTCATAAATAAATAAGTTCTGTTACAGCTGTAAATGGCAGGAGCCCTGCTACAGTTACTCTAATTTTAATGCAATGAATTACATTCATCCACTGTTAAATCACTCATGTGCCAAAGGAGGCCTAATTCAGGCTACAGTTTTCTAGTGCACACAACAAAGTCTCAGTGTTTTATTTTTGCCTTTTTATGCCCGATGGGATGACAAAAAGAAATGGCAATAATGTTTACAGTTTTTTTGCAAAAATACCACAGCCACGCTCTGAAAGAGAATTAAGTTCAGTAATGCATCCAACTCTAGGAGTCTACTCTTTTCTTCTCAAAAAGTTCCAAACTAGTGCAGGTAAAAACATCTGCAAGCTACTGTTCAGGAGCTTTAAACATTAGGAAGATCCAGCCTAAAGAAGCAACTAAAATAACTGATGTTACGAATGAGGAGGGAGCTGATTCCCTCTTAAATGGAACTGTGACAGTATACATAATTACACTTACAGAATATATTATTCAGTGTGAGATTCCAACTATTAATTAAGGTATACTGAACAGAAAATTTATTCCACAGTTTTTTTTAAATCATAGCTACAGCATTTGAGTACTTCAGTGAGTGGATATTTTTGCACTTTCATGAAAGATATGTTATCCTCACCACTAGTGATTGAAGACCAAAGACCAACTTAAGTTGCAGCTGCTTTGTCTGCCAATTACTTCTGCACATTCAATTTGACAATTGGACTAACATTTTTCTTAAAAATACACTTCCTCCATCTCCCCTCACACTGTTACTGTATTCAAAATATGCTACCACGGCCTAAATCGCAACTGTAAGAATTTAGCAGGATTTCAGATTCCTAAACAGGAAAGCTGTGAAAACAGTGGCCAGCAATAAAGAAAATTCCTACGTTGCTTAACTGTGTCAATTCTGATGAAGTGGAAGATGGGTGTTTTTGTCTTAGTAGGGCAGCTATTAGGCTGCACCACAGAAAACATGATGGTGAATTGCCTCACAGAAGTCACCCAGTCCCCCTCTTCAATTGAAAATGGAAAACAATTAAATATTTATCATGCTATTTACCTTCACTAAAGTTTTCCTAAATATCTAGCTCAATATCAAGGCCCTGAATCACACCAATGGGCTTTACAGCCTCTTACTCTACCCCTCCTGAGGACTTCACCTGCTCAGGAGCACCATGCACGTTTGTTACTTTGGGTGAGGGTGCTGGGAGATGCCTCACCCAGGGCCTCCATCCCCTAGCTTAGGAACTGCATTCGAACGGAGGCCTTTGCCTGGGGTATGATGCAGCCATGCCATGTGTGGGCACGTGCCTCACTGATGCTGTTCTTAACCCTGACCTACTGACTCCTCTGCATGAGTCACTGCTGTGGACATTTCTGGTAATCACCAGACTCTTGCCTATCCCTTATCCTAATCTGGGCAAGTTGAGCCCACTGGAAGTTTTCTCTCCTTTCTGCTGAATCAGTTCCTCTTTTTTTTTTTTTAATCTGCCATACATTCTAGATCTGACAAATCCTCACCAACTTTTTGCACAAACCACCCTGCATGAATCATTTATGCCCTGTGATAACGCTGTTAAGTTCACTACGACGGAACTCAGCACTGCATCTTCCTCAGATCATTTCAACAATTTGTCAAGACCATTTTACAACTACAATCATGCACAACAATGCATTTACAACTTCTTCCCACCTAGACGTAGCCTACAGACTAAAACATGCACATCATGTGTGGAGTGCCTATCATTAATGCAAATCTTCCCAGAGTTTGGAATTTCTTTCCTCCCCATACAGCTTTTCATTAACAAAGGGCTGCCAGAATTTTTCAAAGCAGTAAATCCCAGTCAGTTTCACAACCATCATGGACTTCATTAGCTTAACTTGTTTATGAAACTGACATACAAGAACGTCTTAAGTGTTACTATAAACAGCAACAAAACCACAAAATGACAAAATGACATCTCACAGCTTCTCCTGTCATCACAAAGTTCTATCTGATCATGGAAAGAATACATCTGATACATCACACAAGTCATATAAAATTTGTGTCAGCTGCCATCCCTCTATTTTCTTTCAAGCATTAACAAGCAGTCTGTTTGAAAACTGAGTTATACAATTCCCTACTAACATCTGCAACTTCTGAGGCAATGGTCTCACAGTCAGTGCCTTAACTGTCACAGTTAAGTCACCACGCACTGAAAGAAGAAAAGATTCAATAGAAACAAAGACCACACCCTAAGGTAGCCATACAGAGAAGTTAAGCTTAGGTTGCACAACTAAGAGCACACAAGTGACAGGTCCACTAAGGAAAAATCTGCAGTACAAGTGCTCTGAAAAATACTCTGTATGTTCTGAAGCCAGGGCCATCCCATTACTCACATGCTATGTAACCAAACCAAATCTTAGTTTAAATATCAAAACAAACCCTTCATTCACAAAAGAAATGAAATAAATAACAGATTTGATTTTTTTGGTGTCAGTTCAAGACTTCTGTTCCAAAGTATACAACAGCCTCATTCATTATCACAGGATTCACAAGAAAGATAGTGGTAACTTTAATGAAAGTAAAAAAATAAAAAAAAAAAAAGCCATGAAGAGAAGTCTCTTTTCCTTCCATGTCTTGAAATTTTAACTAAATTTTTGAATGGTCAAAAATACTTGGTTGCACTTCTCTTCAATTTCACTGGCCCTACTGCTGAATGGTATTTAGATCAGGGAAGCTTGGTGCTTTTAAGATTCCTTTTAAGTATAAAGTCCAGAATGGTTGTACATTTTTACCTATTCTGACAGTATGGTGGTACAGTGGAGAAAGAAAGTAAAGAACAGAATCTGATGGTTCACAGCACATTCCCAATATCTAAAGCATATGCATCTCCTGAAAAAGCTACTCACTGGCAACAAGTTCAACTACGACCAGTAGAATACAACGTAACATGAATAAATAATTAAAAAAGCATAATTAGGAATGAAAGGAAGAATAGCTTTTAATAGACGTTTTGTAATACAAAACAATATTAAGATAATTCTTACTGTGAGTGTGCAAAGATTCTGATGAAATTGACTGGAAGAAGTTGTATACTCTCTGATTCTGCAGAAAAGCTTGTGATGTATTTGAAAATAGCTGCCTGAAATTTAAGCGAGAGTTTGTTAAACTGCAAGTAATATTCAATTGGAAGTATACAAAAATACTACAGTACCATTGAAGAGCAAATCTGACATTTCATTAAAAGGTTGAACATTAAAAAGCAGTGAATCTTAATGTGTTTGGTGTACTTTTTTTCAACAGACAGCACATTAATTTTTCCCAACCACTGTACCTGTTCATTAAACACACTTATTTGGTTAAAAAAAAATAGCTTAATTCACTACAGTGTCAGTGATTGAATTTCATAATTATCTGCAAATGGCAGAATTCTCAAAATTGCTCAGCAGTGGTTTGAACCACTTCCCAAGGGGTCAATGACTTCTATTAGCAACAGATAGGAAAACAGGCCAATAATGAGCAGTCCCACATCAGGATTCCAGTTTTTGGTTGCCAACACTACCCAGTTCTGTTTCTGGACAGAGGAAGAAAAAAAATACAAAGACTGCTCTGAATGTAATGCCTTCTATTTTATTATGTTGGCCCATGACATCAGAGAAAGCTGGTGGCACGGCAGTAGAGGTTGAACCTTCTCTCCAATATTCCATTACCCGTTGTTGCCATGTAACTGATAGCATCAGAGAGACAGTCTGACAGAATGATGTCTGATATGGGGGTGCATACGAAGTAAAGGTCACTGGATTCCTCCATGTGGAAAAAAGGCACCCACAGACAATCATCAGCAATCGCTGAACAAGTATGGAGACTGACTGTCATGGTTTTATGATCTCTTGTTATCAGTATTCTACATCATAACAACATAGTAGGCATTGGGAGTTAAAGAGTTAATGATCCAAGTCCGTGGACTGCTGAATTTCTGGTGCATTTCAGCAGTGGCAACAGCGATGCACAAGACAAGCCACATTCTGGATGGCTATGCAGATTTTTACAAGCATAGCATGAAGGCTCTTGATCATTGCTGGCAAAATTGCACAATTAACAGTGACAAATGTGTTGAAAAACAGCGTTTTGTAGCTGAAAAACTGTTCAATCAAATAGCGTTATTTCACTCTTTATATTTGTTGAAGTTTCTAGGGAAATAAATAGGAGACATTACTTTTGGAGCAACCCACGTATATACATTTTTTTGATATCAGGTGCATAATTCAGACCCTCAAATGCACATTTATGCTCAATTGACATTGTAAGAAAACAAAAACTTTACGCAGTAATACCACTGTTAAACAATTATTCATACTGCATTCTAGCACAGCCACAACTTGGTTTGTAAACAGTAATTACAACTCCATGTTATAACACAGTTAGATATGTTATGGGGTATCCTCAATCAATTAGGTTTGTAATCATTCTGCTGTCCTACAACCTTCTTGTATTGTAGATAAACCCTTCCTAATCAAATTCTATTTCAACGCAGTTTGTTCATTTAAAAACTGAATGTTTACTAGCCAAAATAGACCTAGTTTTAACCCAGGCAATTGAGCCAACAAAGGACAAATAATAGTAGAGAACAAAATAAAGACAATTGCGAAGGGAGGGACTGAGGCGCATAACAGCTTCCCATCTCCTAAAATTAAGCTACTGAGACGAAACCCAATGATGTGAGAAGCTCAGACCCGAGGACGTGCAGTATTTAGAGCACGAGCTTGACAAGAGTGCCTGATTACTCCAACATGTACTCCAGAGGTACTCTGCCTAACCTAATAAATCATTAGAGCTATTTTGAGTAAGATTGAATAACCCTAACAGAAAAGAACAAACCTAAAAAGATTTATAGCAAACGCATGAAGAACAAGGGAGGTACACTCAAATTTATGTTGCTTTTCTGAGTTACAGGATTTGAACAACACATCCCCCATCCCAGCAAGTACTCTCATCACTAGACAGCAGGTTTTAAGATTCAGGCCTTCTTCTTATAAATGTGTGAATTGTACTTTATTTTAAGTACATGCTTCATTACCACTGTGTATTCTTTAACAAATGCTGGTCTGTGTCACCCTGCCCTGACTTAAAATCAGAAACTCAGAGTTACTGTTTTTAATATTTCTTAATATATTCTAGTATAATGAAGATAAGATGTTCCTCCCTGGATTATCAATAATTGCTACATAGTACAGCCCGGAACAAATATTTTTCTAACTGCATGATTACTGCTTAAGGAGACTGTACCATTAAAATCTGAGAGTCTTAATCTCAAGAATAAAAGACTAGAGTATGTATTTCATCACTGCCTTTCCATTCTCTTCAAAAACTGCATTTACAAAGCAGAGTTCCCACTGTCCCTAGCAGTCATCTAGTTCGATTCCAATCCCTCTTCGAATAATGCACTTCACATCGAATACAATATTCACCTGATTATGGGCTCAAGATCAGCATGCCTTCGTTCTTCCCTCTTCTGAAAACCCTGATTTAGTGCTCTTAAAATGGTCTTGTCAAATGCTTCAGAAGACAGTTCCTTTGGAAGCTGAAAGAAGGTTAAAAATGTCAATTATTAATTTCACATATTATCTTTGTTCAATATCAGTCTTTATATCTTTTGTTATCAACAAAAAACTCTATTGTTCCAGTTTGAATAAGGTAATTTGAAGACTTAAGTACAACAAATTATCATAATTTAATTTGCTAGAGAAACACTTTGCTGTAAATTCTCACACAAAATCCAGGCATACAAAGCTTTAAAGCACTCTTTGAAAGGAGATGGAGATTCTGAAATTTACTAATACTATGTTCTTTTTCAGAGTAATTTACAGCCTTCTTTGTTTTCTTTCTTTCATCTTTTCAGACAAAGAAAGCAGGTCTGAAAATAGCAAGAACAAAATAGCAGGGAGGACGGTATGCACTGTATGCACTACCAACATGAAATTATTTCAAAGAAAGAGAAGAAGAAAAAAAAAAACATTTTAAGTTATTTAATGCAGTAGGTTTCAGTGGGCAATACTGGGATTACTCAGTAGCAAGTCCTTCTCCAGTTGGTTTTAATATCAAAGTTTTCAATCAAACTTCAACATGACCATCTCCAACCACCAAGCAAGACTGATATTCTAGTTTATAATGCAAAATTATTGCTACTAAAGAGCATGCCAATTTTAAATGAAAAATTCTCCCTAGAGAATTAGAGGATAAATCCCTACAAGATTTCTCACATTTATGACTTCCAAAACATGCACTAAAATACACAAAAGCTGGTGACGTTAATTTTTTAAGCAAAATTAATAAAAATACTAATCAATTCAAATTTTGGTGTGGTTAAAAGAAAACAGTCATAGCAAAAATGCTTTCCCTACACTGAAAAACTATTGCTGATTTGGTTAACATGTGCCATCAGTCACAATCAACAGCACTAAACAATTTACACTACAGCAGCATCTTCCTTTTGTGTCTGGAATACACTCAACATGGAGTGCCAGCTGTTTATTACACGTGCTAGTGGTATAACAGCAACACACTAAGCAATTTTTCAACTGCACGAGCTGCTACTAACACACAGTGTCTAATCACACTGTTAGCATTAGTACAAAGATACAACACCTGAAGTGCATTAGCTACAAACCCAGAAGGAGACATTTCTGAACAGAAAGTAGTTTTTCTGACCACTTTGGCTTTAATACATGTATCTCTGACTGAAGTGTTTGTCAGGGTCACCCAAACTAAAAGGTACTGCAGAAACATGGGGAAAAGCACACTACCTCCTGTCCTCATGTTTCGTGTTTAATTTTACCCTAAGAAACAGCTACAACTATTCTTGCTTCAAAGCTTCCATTAAAAGGGATTCAATTGATTCAGACTCAGACAAACTCAAGCTTAGGTGTTTACTATCTTACCTCCAGATAATGCCTTGCTACAACAAGCACATTTGTCCCTCCACATACAAAGGTAATTTCCTGCACACAAATGACCTTCTATGCTTATCACCTAAGGTAAGGTTCTTTAAATGCAAGGCATCAAACTTTTCATTTACTACCTTAGCTCTTCCCATCAGTGCTTCTACCCTGAAAACTTTTTACAGTTATCTTAGTCCTACATACCCACAAACTTGGAATTTCCTATCAGGAAGTTTGACCATTCCTTTCTGTTTTAGGAAATAGAGTGTATTACTTACTGACAGGTAGATTGGAAATAAGGGCAACAAAAGCCAGCAGACAAATATGTTTGACCTTGTCAGCATTCATACTTCTACAGTGCATTTTAAAGCAAGATACAATTTTTATCGTACTGTTTATAATGATTCCATCTTTCTTCAATTGGCTATCAAACCACTACAAACCAAAGAGATTTTTCAGCTGGGCACATTCTCCAGAGAACCACCTCAGCAGCTCATAACAGCTTGCAGTTGTCTACCTCCAGTTCTGCCACCTTCTTTCTAACTAGACTCTCAGAGTGGAAGCAGTTGGCCAGCACATGGAAGTATCAATCAGCCCAATGTGACAGCCCTGTAACTGTACATTTTGGATCCTGTTTGCCTTACTCCTCCTACCCCTGGGAGCAAGCAGGTACCAGAGAGCCCACTTCATAAGCTTGTGTGCACTTTTACAGTTAGCATGCAGTTTAACACTCATTCCAAGAACTGCAGGGGATCTCATACGACAGCCCTGCTTTTAAGGTTCTCTTTGGGAATAGGGGTATTTTGCACAAGTAGTTTCTAGCTTTTCTCAAATCTAACTCCTTGGGTCAGTGAATATGCCTTTGTTCTGACAAAGAATAAAATGTTAAAAATAAAAACTGTTAAGTTTACGACACTGCCTAATAAACTAAAAACAAGAAAAAAATTATACCACTAAAGTCATTCTAATAGGGACACAAATATGCAAATTAGCAGCACTTGCACCTGTGCTTTAATTCTGTAGGGAATATTAAATGCTTGTACAGTCAATTTTATGGTAGTGCATAGTTAAAACTATAAAAACAGCAGAAGATAACTTGTGTCATCTGAAACTCCTCAAGTATCTCCACAATACACACGTTTTAAATGGTTAATAAAATTGTTAAGTACAAAACCTGGCAGCCTGCTTTTGTTTCTGCAATCTTATCCCAGAAATCACAGCTCTCCTAAACAACACCTAAAGTTATAAATCTGAAGTGTAAACACCACTTCTGTATTTCAATACATACTTTTAGTAGGAATTCCTGAAGCTCCTGGTGTGTTTTCGTTACACACGTTACCGAAAGATCAGACCACGTTACCTGAATAATTGAAGGTGAAGAGAATGAGTCGAGTTGCTTTCTTCCATAGATCATACCCATTAATTGCTTTTAACACTTCCATAAGACTGATGATCTCAGTAGAAGAGTTAACACTAATATTAACTAGAACTAATTAACTTCATATTAATTTGTGGCTAAATGTATTATGAACTAATTCAGATAAATGCAGTGAAGTCTCAGAAGATTACTTTCTGATTCCAAAAGAAGGCAGGCAGAAGGTTGCATAATTACAGGACTTATATCAAACAGTTGTCTTTAACTTCAAGGAAAAAAAAAAACAAAAAAACAGAGGTCTGTTGGTTTGATGTACTGAATTTAGTTCTTGTTGCCATTATCATTAGTCAGAAAAAAAATATATACATATTTCTGCTTATCTTGCACATAAAATAATTTTATCTGCACTGGGCTTGAATCTTACATGGTCATACAGAACTTGCTGTAGGGTACAATTCATAAAAAATAGTGCTAATTACTGAAGAGGTCACTCAAGAATAAGACTGCATTTTGATTCATGCGTCTATCAAAATTTCAATACCTTATTATTCTCACACAACATGCAAGAATTAAAACAGCACCTTCACATGCATGTTTTGAGAGAAAAAGAAGCTTGGTTAGTTAAGTGCTGTCTGGCTTTAAGCCCAGCTCTGGCCTTAAGACTCCCATTACACTCATGGGAAGATTCTGTGCAGTGGGAGTGGACGTGACAATTACAAACATTAATTTACTCTGAAGAGCAGATAGGATAATGTTAACCACCCACTGCCTTCAGCTTAGTTCCCAGAAACGCCAGCTACAATTGCAGACCTCATTTAGGGAGTCATGATTCTTAACTGCTATTAAACCTTAAAACACCGCTGTCTGGGCAAGCATAAAATAATCTCTGGCAAGGAACACAGCATACACCTGCACAGATGAGGAGATGAAACTCTTTTCTAAAAGAACTGAGGAGATGTTTTAAACTTACTCAAATACTTCCCAGAGTATCTCCAAACATTCCCCCTTCAATAAGGAAATTCAAAACCAGTGTCAAATCCATCTACATGCTGACCTTTCAGAATGGTTTTGTCATTTTAAATATTGATAATCCATATGGGCATTCTACACATACCTCTAAATCTATTAGAGTATCTTAGTACCCAATTCAGAGACTATAGGGACAAAATATCTACAACAAGGTGGAAGTACTTGGTAATCATCAAGACTTTGAGGGTTCAATTCTAAATTCTCAGCTAAAGGGAGATGATTTCTTTTTTCAGCTGAATTTTAACTTCAGACTCATTTGACACATAAGCTCTTCAAAGAGCTCCCATGACCACGTTGAATGACTGGTTATATGAGTTATAACATTTGAACTACAGCATTCTTCTGGGTGCAGATCTTGTACTCTACCAGATTCACATCTACTGGCTGTGTGACTGATGATGTCAGTTGATCCTTGCTAAGGAAATGACAATTTTGACTCCATTAGAACATCACTACCAACAGCCTTAGCAGCTATTATTTAACACTTACAGCCTTCAATGCCAGATCTCAATACTGAGAGCCTGTTTTCCAAAGTAGTGAGAAGGAATGTTTCAGTTTTATTTAAAATTCAGTCATACAACTGTTTGATATGATGCAGGAAGACAATATTGTAACACATGAAGACTATTCTTGGAAAGTCCTTAAAATGAAAATGAAACCAAACCACAACAAGCAGTTTTATCAGGAGCCATGCTCTTCTGGCAAACATTCATGAAAGACACCTGAGATGAACATATGACTCTAAGTAATACAGAGCTGCAGACACAAGAAACTGCACTCCTATGCCACTTGACCAAACAGTCAGCTGCAGCTTGCCATGTTTGCCCCAAATTAGCAAAAGCCAAGAATTTCTGGACAGCCTAATGTAATTAAAAATGGTCGTCTGAGCAGGTACTTGAAACAAGCTGTAGGTCTCTACAACGCATAGACATCATGAAGACATTAGCGTGCTGGAAGTTATTTGCTTACTTTGAAGGTGTACTCCAGATGTTTGTCAGCCCTTTTTCTTGGTACTCCTTTCAGGGTTATCTTCTCAATGTGTACAGCTGAAATAAAAACAGTTTACTGTACATACTAAAATTACAGTTTAAAAACATACTCATCTAGCTACTCTGAGATGTGCCATACATTTCCTGACTCAGAATACCTCCCTCCTTTTCAGATGCTATTTTACTGTAACAAACTGTAGGGGGCAGGTAGAACCTTGTTCTTTACAATGTTGTTTCTCTGGCCTGACCACAATTCTTTTATTGAAAGATCAGAGGAATTTGTGCATCAACCGAGACTTTTCTTGGACCTAAAGTCACATAAATACAACAATGTAACCGTTGTAAGTGAAAAAGGCAATGAAAAGAAGTCAAGATGTATCTTTATTCTGAAAAGTAACATGCTGAAAAAAAAGCCAAAACCGAATAAAATAGTGACAGTGCCCTCCACATCTGTTTCCAAAACACCAAGTAGTGGCAAGGGCAAACTAAGAACCACACCTTATGTGGAAGAAAACTCTTGGTGAAGGTCTCAAATAGACAGAAATGATTGTTTGCAAAGAGAGAACAAAGAGCAGAAGGCCACCATAATCACATCAGACAATAGACTGAACTGAAACAGAAGCAGAGTACTTTAAAGCACTTGCTACTTTAACATTTCTTCTCTGAAGTCTGCTGTGCTTAGGATGTCTATATGTCTAAGTTCTGGCTATGACATAAACAGCAGCAGCGTATGGCCTTCAAAATCTGGAGATGTTCTTGAGATCACAGAACATTACTGAGGTAATACTACACATAAAAATCCTTACGTAGCTGAGATGGGCTTATCAGTTTTTACTACACTATCCTCTAAGTGTTCAGCAGAATTTTGTTCCTTTATAGGCATCATCAGGACAAATAAAACAAACAGTATTTAATAACAGCTCTACCAACTATACACCATGAATATTCCCTTTCAGTGCTAACAGTTTCCTTTCGATTCTTAAGTGCATTTTTTGTTTGCTTTTTTTCTTTTTAAAAACATAAGACATATACTGTGAACCATTCATAACAACTACAATTGCCTATCTCCTACAAATACTTGCTACAAAGCATATCCTTGGAATTTAATGAATGACCATTTCACCCATTCTACACCTCTTGAAGTATCATCTCTATCTGAACATGCCAAACCTATGAGAACCAAGTATTAGCAATCTCCTAAAAAATTGAAAGCAAGCATTAACCCCAACGGCAGCGTTACAACTCCCTGTTCTTTTCTTCTGACACATACTGAGTTGGAACAGTGCATATATTGGCTGTGACCCTTTACCCGGTAGTTAAGTAATGGGACAACTTGTTCATTTTTATCAATTAATGAAGATTAATTATTGCAAAATCAAAGAAATACAGGATGAGCTAAGGATGCCCGGTAAAAAAAGGCTATGGTCTAACGTTAGTTTTGGCTCATTGAATCATTTTAACAGCCAGTGTTTAAACCAATAACATCAGCTGAGCAGATATTCAACAGTTAATTAAAAAGCTGATTCCCATGACTGGAACTAAGGATAATGCTTTAAGTTCCATTATCTCCCTACACACATATATTTAACATACATTAATTACAGAAACTAATCACCACCATTAACATTCACATACAGACATGCTTTTTTTCCTAATGAGATTGTGTATATTTTGATCTATTGGATGTTATCGATGCTAAATATATTTGTCCTCTAGCACAAAGACATCTTATTACACATTGTAGAACCTTTAACTTCCTTAACTTCTTTTGCTGCAGTTAATGCTCAGTCTTAATAAATGACACAACAGGCAATTAACTGTGTCATTGCAGGACAACCTTAGTTTCACAGTTTCAACAGCCTACTTTAAAATCTTGTTTCCCCAAACACATTTCAGATCTCCTAAATGGCTTGACAAGAAGAAATGTTTGAATACATGAGCCAACAAGGTGTGCTGCATCCCTAAATGTCTTCTGAATGCAACACATCCAGTTAGGATGATTAATTCAAGCATATGTGATGCTGTTTCCATTCTAAGTATAAGATTTCAGAGAATCAGATTCATTAAAATTGAAAATAAAAATATATTTTTAAGATCTGTGCTAATTTTAACCCACTAAGGAGGCTACAGCAAGGACCTTTTATCATAAATCTAACAGATCACTACCACAAAATTATTCTGATCCCTCACAGTAGTTTGTTAATATAATTATCAAGAAGAATTTAAGCATTTAGGTAGATTCAATTATTTGACTTTGCTCTGCTTCTGTTACTTAATTCAAGAATGCTGCTGTTTAGTCTCCCATTTCTGTTTCTAATTTGTGAATATGAACATTCTGTACTTAGAACTCTACAGTAGTTTTCAAATATGACTGTTGTCTGTAACCTGACATAATCTATCTGGTTATTTTTTTTTTTTAATTTCTTTCCCCCAAGGAATTAAAACTCTTGAATTATAATTAAATAATTAGAGAAAGAAGGACATTTACCAGAACAAAACAATAGCAAACTTTTCCCAGATTGCTAGCTCTTCACAAACTGGACGATAGTATAAGCTTCCCTTGATTAGATAAGTGAGCTGCTAATCTTGTTGAAGAATAGAGGGTTAAGAATAAATCTGTTTTCAATACTGTTCATTTCTTCAGAGCACAATCAGAACATCAGTGTAATTGCCAGAACACTTTGAAGTTCTATCCCTGCTCCTCCCAGAAGAACCAAAAGGTGGTTTGCTTCCTAAGGAAAGTTCTCACACTTCTTCAAATACTATCTCTCTAAAGCCTCCTAATGTGTCTTTTTCCTTTCTTTATTCTTTTGTTTTTTAAGCCTAATCAAATACAACTGAATGATGCAGCAAAAACCATTCACAGATTCAAAGCATATTTAGTTTTGCACCAAAAAGTTGTTGAACAATGACAAAAAAAGTGACATTAATTTTTTTTTGCCTTCTCCCAAATGTCACATCTCTTTGTTAAAGAGGAAGCCTATTTGCATCAGTTTTCATACATGCAGTCACTAGTATTCAGCAACTGACAAGGATGACAGTATGTCATAATAAAGAAAAGACCAATAACGATCAGAGAAGCCAATACACTTACCAACCATTCCAGACTCTCATTCAGAAAGTAGAAAGACAGATATAAGAGCTGGTTAGTTACAAGCACCCCTAACTAAACAAGACTTCCACCTTCAAAAAAAAAAAAAAAAAAAAAACCATCAAAGAACTCTTCAAAAGAAACTGCAGACTTCATACCTTCTCGCTGAGGTCTATGGGAAGTCATTGGTAGTCCATCATGAGGTGCTGTGGTCCGTTCTAGCAAACTGGTCTCATTACTTGACGTGCAATCGCTGTGGGAGAAGTCACTCTAAACCAAGAAGGAAAAAAACAAGGAAACATTTTGTTTGGTTTTCTTCCTCCTAGGCTAACACTGAATTCATAGAATCACCAACGTTGGAAAAGACTCCCACAATCATTGCTTCCAACCATACATCTACCACCAATATTTCCCCACTAAACCATGTCCCTCAGTACAACATCTAAATGTTTTCTGAACACCTCCAGGGTTGGTGACTCCACCACCTTCCTGGGCAGCCCATTCCAGTGCCTGAACATGCCCTCAGAGAAGAAATTTTTCCTAACATCCAACTTGAATCTCCCCTGGTGCAGTTTGAGGCCACTCCTTCTAATCCCATCACTAACATGAACCTATATTCAATTTTTCCCAAATTGAAATAAAACGTTTACGTATCGATTTACTCATCCTTCAGAGACCATATTTTGTTAAAAAGAAACCAACTAGCCAACATAAAATTCAAAGCAGTGTAATGTCTCCAGTGACTTCAGAGGTAACAGGTTTGTCAGTTGACCAATATAAGCCTTCATTTCAAGGAAGTGACATAAAGTAGCACCTTAAAAAAGCCATAGACATGGAACTAGGAAATATTAGAAGTTGGTAGTCAGTTTATGTTTTCAGTGAGGTATCTCATTTTACTTGTAACAAGTAGTATAATATATGAGCTTAGTACATGCACGTAAGTACCATCAATATGCAAATACGTTGACCTCTGGGCAAGTGGGATGGTACACAGGGCAGCAGCAACACAAAGGAGGAAAGCAGGTTCTCTATTTAGCACAAACCAATGAAATACTGTTTTTATTATTAAGAACTGGAAGGTAGAACAGAAGTTTCTTTTCTTGGGAAAGTTTTTAAAAAAAGCAAGTTAGATGGATAGTATTCGCTGGACTGGGAATATATAGGTGTATGAAAACTAGAAGGTACATAAATATCTTACTCAAATTTCTTAAAACAAATAGTTACTGAAAGAAATGGATACTTTTTGGAGTAGGTGTGTATTAAAAGTTCAAAGTTTTTTTCTCTCACTCAGGGTGAAGAGTGCTGTTCCATTAAGACCTCCATAAGAGAGGGGCAGAAGATAAACCCTTGGCAGTACTTTTATCATTTTTAAATAAAGGAAGCATAAGGTTTTGTAAATAAGTGCCAGAATGTTAAAGAGTTGCTTTTGTTGTGCGTTTGTTTTTCCTGAAGGACTCCTGATGGGACAAACCAGCAGACAAGACTAGTTACCCTGTCTGGAATTGAGGATCCGAGACTGTCACAAGAAGACCACAACGAAGAAGCAAAAGCATCAAAACACAACAGAAGAGGTTGTGAATTTTTCGATGATCTTTTAAAGATTTTACAGATGTTCCAAGTACAGCTTGCTTCAGTTTGCTTAACCAGCTTTACATCAATCATCTACTGCTTGGGTATAAACTGAGATAACTCCTAAAAATACATACAAGTCATCAACGACTCAGTAAATTCTGCCCTGCACATACCTGTAACTGAATGTTCATTGGATAAATCCACGGTAGTACAAAATCAGCATCACTGTGCCTTTACATTGCACTACAAATGGGCAGACGAACTGAAAAGTATTTCAGTTCTTTCACCCAAGACAGTGTATGGCTTGTGTACTATACTGAGCACCAGTAATTTCAGCTTTCAAAGCAGTGACTTAACATCCAGAGCACTTCTTGTTTCCTCGAGTTAAAACTCACACCAACCCCTAGTCACTCAGTAGACAAGCACAGCAAACTTTCCTATTGACCAAAGCACCACTTCATGCTTCAGATGTCTAACAGATTACAAACATAATGCCAGACCTGGAACAAAAATGGGAAATAGCTGTGTGCATTTTAGCAGCTCTAGCAAATTTTCAAGCTTCTTTTAATAAAGCAAAACTCCTAAGTATAGCCTGGTGAGAGTCACTTTAGCACCCAAACACATAACCAAAAGCAAGTGTTTTGTTTTTTAAGCATTAACTCTCAGGTATGCAATATTCACAGAACTGTTAGCAGTTGGGCATTAAATTCACACTGCTAAAACAGATTTGTTTAAGACTGTCCATACATATGACTAACTGGCTGGGACCAACTATATTAAGTCAACAAGATCAGTGCATGTTTTGGTATGAATCTTCCTGACATGAAATCAGAGAACTGAACCCAATTTCTTTTTTTTTAGATACAAACAATGTTTATTGCCTGGTTGAAGTAAGATCTTCCCTAAATAACATCCATGTGTTTTGTCAAAAGCCCCTTTGATATCATCCACGCAGTGTGCAGAGGACAACATAAATTTGCATTAATTCTGACAGTAGCTCTCCAAATTCTAAATCTGTCTTTTTTCCACCCTTGAAATCACGATGGTAAGAGCTGGAGGCAGTACTCCATTCACTTTAAGGAGTTAGAGATTTGCACCTGATCATGGCACTGATATTTTTATAAATAATTGTAACTGTTGAAAAAAAAAAATAATAATCTACTTTACCCGGCAAGTTAAACAGGTATTACATACACGTATTCTGTGAATGACAGCTTTCATAAGACATGATGGAATACAGGTGATATACAGAAATATAGTTTGATAAGAGCCAGCTTCAGCCAGCTCCAAAAGGGACCTGCTGCCAGTCAATGCCTAATGCTGCCTGCACATCTGTGATAATACACTTAAGCATGGAAAAAACCTGCTATGCAGCAGCTGTAAGAAAGAGGAGTGAGTAAAACATGAGAGAAACAGCTCTGCAGGCCCTGTGTTCAGTGCAGAAGGATGGCAGGAGGAGCTCCAGGCACAGAGCAGCCTTTTATCACTGCAAGGCTTTCTACATGTAAAGATTCACTGTGGTTTGTAGTGCTGCTGACGATTAAAATACAGCGAAGCAAGAAATGTGGGTGGCCAGAAATGAATTGTCAGATAACTGATCTGATAATCTCACAGATCTTAGTGATGAGTCAGAGCTATATTTCTCTTGAAAGCGAAGCAAAACAGTGCTATAAAAATTGTCTGCTCTCACAATCCAGACCACAGTGTTGCAGTTAGAAGACCATTCCTCCTCATATGGTTGAAACAAGTACTGCATTAAAGAGATGACCTATCGCTTGAGATGACTTTTTGGTCACAGGGCACAAGCATCAATGGCTGAAAAAGGTGAGTCATACTGCTCAAGAGGATATTGCTCTGTTAAAATAACATATGTGAGCTAGACTACACACAACAGATGTCCACAGTTCTATTAGCTTTGACTGCTGATGAAAAAAATGCCATGCTGGTATTGGTTTGGCAGTACGTGCTGAAATCTGTTACTGGATAACATACTAATCATTGTGATTGATGCACGTAAGTCTTCTGATGTTTGCACTGCACTTCCATAGAAGAGCTATTCACACATCAGCTCTGATGAACACCAACAAGGGAAACCTGCTTACAGCAGTTGGACAGCTTGATTAGCTCTACATACTAAAAAATGAAAGCTTGTTTTTCTGCAAGACTTCAGTCGATGAGCTGCTAGGGACAGCACTGCTTAGCCTTGCAGGCTGTGTGGATGAAAACTGGCACAGCTTACTTGCTCATGTACAAGTGGGAACGAGCAAACAAAGCCAGATGCCAATAAACAAACATGAAAGAAAGCATCTTGGAAGGGATCAACTCACAGCCACACTTTCTTAAATGCAACATCTGTACCATAGATAAATTGGAGTAACACCAGAGTAATCTTTATTAGATTCATAGAATCATAGAAGAGTAGAATATCCCAGGTTGGGAGACCTGGTGCCAGCTATGGGACCAAAGCTATGACTCGCTCTAAACAATCCTTACAAGCTACTGTCCTTATTGCTTTCCTGTTATGCAGCAGCTGCAAAGCTACACAGTCATGCTGGCACAAAGGCTCAATAAGACCTCTTACAAAGAGGGCTGAAACTCCACGTTACATATGTGCTGCTGAACCTTCTCCTGATGGCAACAGTAGAAAGATGAAGCCTTGAGACTCAAGACTGTGTGCAATGGTAACTGCTCTCTATCACTTAGTCCTTGCTGTTGCTTGGATATAGCATAAATGTGCTATCCCTATCCTGTACATAATAAGCACATTCACCTAATAGTCACAGATGCAAAAAATACAGGACAGCAGCAGGACCAATTCTTGAAAACTTGTTTAATGATGACAACTTATGATGTCATCTTAAAGATTGCCTCCCATGCCAAAAAATCCTATTACTGTCTTGAACAAGCTGCAAGACAAATCTGAAGGCAACTGCTCAACTGGCATTGCTGCTAAGTTACGCTACAGCTTGAAAGCTTCCCACTTCACTATGCAACCTTGTATCAACCATGCAACCTTACCTAGTGGGAGGTGTCCCCACCCACGGCAGAGGGCTGAAACTAGATGGTCTTTAAGGTCCCTTCTAACCCAAGCCATTCTATGATTCTTCTCTACTCAGGTCACACCTGGAGCTCTGTGTCCAACTCTGGGCTCCCCAGAACAAGAAAGACATGGACACATCACACAGAGTCCAAGCAAGAGGTCATAAAGATGATGACAAGTCTGTAGCACCTCACCTGTGATGAAAGGCTGTGAGAGATGAGACTGTTCAGATTGGGGATGTTGCCAGGGAGGAGACTAGGAGTGCACAAAAAGTCGAGAGGGGACACAAGCAGGACAGCTGGCCCCAGCTGACCAAAGGGATATTTCATACCACACGCCATCACACTCAGCTATAAAAGCTGGGGGAAAGGAGGATGAAGGGGGGACATTCAGAGTGATAGCCAGTGTTTGTCTTCACCACTATCTGTGATGAGCTGTGCATTTCCAAAAGCAGCTTAATTATCTGCCTACCAATGGGAAGCAGAGAAAGGATGCCTTTTGCTTTGCTTGTGCGCACAGTTTTTGCATTACTAGTAAACTCTCCTTAATTCAGCCATTGAGTTCTCACATTTTTAGCTTTCTGATTCTCTCCTCATGCCACTTGGGGAGAGTAAGTGACTGACTGTGCGGTGCTGAGTTGCCTCCAGGGTTTAAACAACATTATCTATAAGGGGCAGCAACAATACAATGTGAGGGAGACAGAAAGCTTCCAAAAAGTCACCAGTTCATTCAGGGGTGAAAAACAAACCATACAAAAGCTTCAACAATCCAATACAGATCAACTCGCAGCACTGCAAAATCACGACTATTTTGAGACAAACGGTAAACCAATCTCAACAAAGGATTATTAACTTGGACTATCAAGGCAACTAAACATGAAGAGCCAAACATCTCAGCAACAGCAGCAATTTTCAGTGCTGGTATAATGCTCCATCCTGTGTTTCCTGGACACATAGAAAGGTCTTCAGCACTCATCCACATCAGAATTTTTGCCTGGACTTGAACCACAGTTTCTGTACAACCTAGCTAGCCCATGACGAAGTACAGATTTTAAAGCTAAAGCCAGTAATGCAGCACTTCAGATGTGACTGCATCTCCCATTCGTTGCTCATTAGAAGAAAACTGCTTGAATGTTCAGGCAGATACACACAAGTTATTCTATCACTCTAGATGGTTGTGTGAAAGACTGAAAAAATATTTGCCCCTCCAGAACGGTTTGCTGAAGTACAATTAGTACGGAGAGGTAACAAAGCCCTCACTACTACTTCCAACTTCTGACAGAGAATAATACATCCAAGAGGCAAAGTTTGAAAGTATTCTTTCATGTAAAGCAGTTCTGAACAAGAAAAAAAAAATCTGTCATTCTCTTTTCTCTCTCCTAAGATAGCTTTGAAGGCTTCAAATCCCTTTTCACAATTAAATGTATTTTCACTTTCTTCTACCGTAAAGGACAAGATTAAGAGGCTGAAGAAAGTCAAGAAGTTTATGAAGAAACGCCGTTTCCCGCCAAATCTTTGACCTTGTCTTCTGCAAAATTCAGTCTCTACAAGTATGCACAGTTATGACATGGAAGATACTGAAGAACCTCAACAAATCTGGGAGGAATCGTAGATATTTAGTAGCATCTTTTAAAGCATCTATGGCTAGACACAATTATCAACAAGCAAGTGGAGGCAGAGATTTAAGTAGACAGAAATCTACATACTCTAGTGCTTTCATAGATATGTGTCTTACCTCGGGCATCCGCAGCCTTTTCTTTAGAAAGAACAAACTGAGAATCCTCATGACTACACGCCCATTAAGATCCTGCTGACTACAAATAAGTCAGTATTGGACAATGCTGAAAACCCAGCCACAGCATGACAACAGCAAGGTTAAGCTCAAGCATTAGGAAGCCATGGGTATGCCTGCAATGCTACCACTGCTTATTCAAGACAGCAGAGAAGAAACTGACATGGAAACCAGAGAGATGTTGATGAAGCCCAGCATAAAAGGACTGGGTAAAATTACAAACATGTCTTTGTCCTAACACTTAATAGTTAGAGTTGAACAACTAAAACAACTGGAAGCAGTGAAAGTTTTCAGTCTGCAGTTTCCTGGAGCATGTACATTTAGATAAAATGAAAGAGCTTTGTTTATGACTTCCTTTCCTGAAGCCTTCCAGTAACATTTCTGGACATCCTTAACTCCTTGTTTCAAGTGAGAAAAATTTCTGCTAGGATAGCAAGAACATTTTGTATCTCTGTATTCAAAACATGTAAAACATCACACCCCAATCAAAAAGATGTCTGCCAACTGTGAAACGACAACTTTATGCTTCTCCCCTCTTATTTAAACCAGACTCTGAAAGCACACTTTCCTTTACACCGTGATACTTAAAACTGAGTATATTGGTTCACTGCAGATTCAAAATGGGATTGCCTGATATTTTTGTTTCCCAGTAGCTCTTAGAATTGTAATTTAATTTCTGGCATCTTTCTCAGTTGAAAGTCGCTGTAGATAAGTCATAAAAGTGCTCTTCTACTTTGCAGACAAAATAAAACTATAAATAGAAATCTATTCAGCAAGTATTCTGTAAATAGAAACTTTCCCTTTGTTTTTAAATAGGGACTTTTGCTGCAAAGAATCTCAAGACATCTAATTGCAATATTATTCACCAAATTACCAGCAGAAGACTGCTTATTTCAATAGAACCTCAGTTCTGTTACTACCAAGTATGCCTGCATATGTCAGCATGTAGTCAGACCTCCTTCAGTACTTCAGCACTCAAATCTTCAATCTGGGATGGAGCAAGATTGGCAATAAACGGAATCAGTTTTGATCTTTGTGCACGTATTAAACATATATAATCAATATAAGAATTAAGCTGAGTTCTTTGACTTAAACTGATACATATAATAGTGATATCAGCAGATTTTTTGCACATTGGTAAGTTTGGCTTATGAATACAGACGTGAATGCTGCTGGTTTATTTTTATAGGTAACTCCAGATTCAAAGTTCACATTCTGCACAGCTTAACACATCAAGGGTTTGCTTTACAAATAGCGTCACTGCAAACTACATCTTCATAAAAAAGTTTTGCAAATTGTATCAGCTGTTTCTGCCCTAACTAAACAAAGTACTTCAGAATGCTTAGTTAAAGAAACAAAGTTTCCACAATTACTGAGCAATCCTACCTCTGCAGATCCCACTCCATCAGCACTCTCCACAACTTTTGAATCTACTGACCACTTTGAGCTGAAGTTGTAAGAGTATCACCAAAAAATGTTCTTAAAGTGTAATTAAAACAGGAGACAAAGAGTAGCAAGTCTATTAATCTTATGTCAAGAAGCAACTTTAATGTAATATCTTAGCAGATAACAAAGATTCCAAGTAGAAGACATGATCAAAACCACAGGGAAAAAAAACACTGAAATATGTACATAAATTATATATATACACACACACATATACATACTTCACACTCTGGTAACCAGAGCATGCAGTTGTCAGTCAAATTCTTCACAGGTGAACCTCTTGAGTGCCCCTGCTCGTTACAGCTACGTATTGTAATTCCCGGAAACCTCAAATGATACCATTCTGTCAGACGCCACTGTACAGTTCACATCTCAGAACCACAAAATAGTTTGAGTTCTGTTTGGAAGGGACCTTGCAGCCCACCAAGTTCCAACCCCTGCCATGCACCAGGCCGCCACCAGCAGCTCATGCTGTCCAGGGCCCCATCCAACCCCGGCCTTGAGCACCTCCAGGGATGGGACACCCACAGCTTCTCTGTACAGCTGTGCCAGCATCTCACCTCACCTCGCCTAAACTCCCCTTCCCGTTCTCCCTCGCCCGATCACTACACTTCCTGCTGCAGAGTCCCCCTGCAGCTTCCCATGGGGCACTGCAGGCCTTTGCTCGAAGGGGTTCACAACGCAAAGGGGACAGAAGAGCTGTCGGATCGGCGTGGAGGAGAAACAGCGTCCCCCGGAGCTGATCTCACACCACCACCGTTCTGCGTATTATTGCACCAGCACCGGGGCGACCGCTCCCCGGCCAGCCCGGGACCGCTCAGCGGGAGGGGCCGCTACGTCGGCGGGGAGCGCCGGCGCCCTCCCGTTATGCAAGACGGGGCTCCCCGCCCCCGGTCGGAGCGGAAGCCGCCCTGCGGGCACGTGACAGGCGCGCGGACCCCGCCGCCGCCATCTTGAACGGGGGCGGGAAGCGCCGGTGGCCGCCGGTCCCCACGGCGCGGCGCGAGGAGGGGTCAGGCGACGGCCCCACAGACAAAGCGGGAGGTCACCCCTCCTCCTCCTCGCGCCCTCAGGCCGGGACGGGCGGCGGGCCGGTCGCTGCGGCGCCATTTGTGGCTGCAGGCGGCGTTCTCCACCCTCGGGACGTTTCCGCCCTCCCCCGGCCTGAGAGAAGAGGGCACGGCCGCTGCCCAACGCCCCTGGGAGGGGGGGGTCCGGTGGCGGAGGCCCGGCCGGGCCGCGAGGTGCTACTGGAAGTGGGGCGGGAGCCCAAGTGCTCCTGCTGCGGAGGCACGGCCCTTCCCACCTGAGGCCGGTCCCAGGAAAATTCAAAGAGCGCTTTATTAAAGCAACTCAGCACGTGAACGCGGTGCCCTGAAGGCACTAAAATTTCACAGATTAAAGGAGGATAGAAAGCACGTGGGCAGCTGACGGGATTTTAAATCAAGTCCAATTTCACAGTATGGCTGTATTTGCAGAGGGAAACCTTTAACCACGCTAACTCCATTACCTCCAGTGTGACATCCAAGGTGGTCCCCTACATGCATGAATGGAAAACCCATTGATCCCTCTGCTCCTCACTGGCCATCGATGCCTGGAAGCAGCTCTGCTTCATTTACCATTTAAGAAAGAAAAAAAATAAAAAAGACCCTGCAGCAGGGATGCAGCTTCAGCCCTGGGCAGACCAGGGACTATGTGATGCGTATGTTCAGCCAAGCTGGGCCGGGCCACTCAGCGTTCCCTCAGTAAATGAAACCACTACAACTTGGAAGGCTGTGTTCACACCAAAGCCAGAACACTGCACAACACAGACTTCAATTCCAGTAGCCTGTGGCAGTCAGCTCCTCCATGCCCTCAGTGGGGCTCTGAGCAGCCATGCCTGGGGCACCAGCCTCAGTCAGGCAACGTATTTCCAGTCACTAGTACTTCAGACCCCATGAGATCAGTGCCCAGCCTCACCACTTCCTGCAGCCCCCTCTCCCTGGGAAAGGACTTCCAGGACTCATTTGGGGGTAGCCAGACTTGGTGCAGGCCAAAGAGCCAAAACAAACACTTTTTGGACTTAGACTATGAATTCGTTATGATTTTAGTACCGTAACATCCACCCACTAGCCTACGACCTGCCAAATGTGCTTTGGCCTTAAAACGATACAAGCGTTTGCTGAGCATATTTGAAGTCTTAACAGTTCATCTCCACCTCCTTTGAGCAGTACTCAAAAGCATATCCTTTCCCCACCATTATGGCAGCAGTTTTCCAGGAGCGGCTGAAATGGACAGCGCTGGGCTCAGAAACTGTGCTGCTTTCCACCTTTTCCTGTTAAGTCCCCAATGAAAACCTCATGTGTCCGTTTCAGCAGTCTATCTGCATTGTAAGTACCTACCTTCCAGCCCTTTCTTCCTCTTTGCATGAGAGGCCATCTATAGACCAAAAACCATAGAGCTCTGACACAATGGCTCGGTTGCATAAATATGGGGCTGCTTTTTTTTTTTTTTAAAAGCAGACATTTATCAAAGGAGCAAAACGAGGGAACCTGCACTTAAATACAGCTGCTGCAAATGAGGGTGCTCCACTACCACTTACAGAAAGTCTGCGCTCTGGGACTGCTGCCTTTGAGCAACAAGTGGCACATCTGTGCTCAAGATGTGCCTCGCTGCCTCCTGACAGCCACCCAGAAATTCAGCTTTTCTTTCCACAAAAGCTCCACTTGTGACATTTCAGTTTGCAGCCTCAGTGAAACGATTGCCGCTCCCCTTCCCTAAGGCCTTCAGCCACCTCACAGAACGCAGCTTTGGAGAGATGCAGCCCTACAGCTGCTGACCCTCAACCACTGCCCTGGTCCCTGCGAAGCCCCAGTGTAAATCTCATTTCGGGAGGGGGAGCGCAGGTTCCACACAGAATTATTCCAACACCTTCCTGCTGTCTCAATCCCCTGGCGAACACTCTATAGTTTCTATCTACTATTATTAATATTATTTCTATGAATTGAGTCAAGCTGCCCTGCCACCAGGTCTGTGGTGTGCGAGGAAGTCTACCAGGCCCTACACTATGGTACTGAGGGTCTGAGAAGGAGCACACCAGAACGTTCATCTGGACAAGAAAGAACACCCCCCCCCCCCCCACCTCCCAACACTTCTTTAAGTCACGCTCCGGCATTATTATGTTATTATGTCACAACACACAATTTGAAAACCGGAGGGGGGCAAGGAGAACGACAGAGAAAGCCACAGCCCTGCATGGGGGACTCTGCTGCTGCTAAGCGGGGAAGGGCTGAAGTGGGGGGAGGAGGGGAAGGAAGGAACACGCATTACCTGGGCCCGGTGGCGGCCAAAGCCCTCTTCCACGTCCTGGTCCCCGCACAGGGCCCTCCGCAGGCGTTCCAAGTGCTCACGCAGCGTGACCCGCTGGTGGAAGGAGAAGGCCGGGTGCAGCGAGGCCATGGTGAAGAGCAGGAGCAGCTCCTCTTGCGCGCCGAAGCCCAGACCCTGGGCGGCGGGGAGGGGGCCCTGTCCGTTCTCTCCAGCTCCGTCCATCACCACCTCCACCTCCTCCTCGTCCTCGGCCCCCTCCTCTTCGGCGGCTCCCACCCGAGGCCGCCGCGCCGGGCAGCTCTGCAGGATGGAGTCCACCTGGGGCAGGAGGCGGTGTAGGCGGCCGGCGGCCTCGCGGTTCTCGGAGCCCAGCAGGGCCAGGTAGACGATGAGCTTGGAACGCACGGCCGGGTCGCGGAAATCGCCCAGCTGCCCGGGGTCGCTCAGCCCGTTGGCCTTGGCCTCCGAGTCGCGGAGGCAGTGGTAGTCCTTGCGGGCCAGGTCCTCCAAGCAGGAGCCCAGGAAGCGCAGCTCCAGCGGGTTGCACAGGTCCAGCAGCCCCACCATGAACTCCAACCGCTGCGCCGAGCCCAGCACCAGCCCGAACCACTCGTACACCGTCTCCTTATCGGTGCGGGCCGCCGCCGCGCCGGGGCCGGAGGCACTCGGGAAGGCCGAGGGCGGCGGACCGNCGGCCTATCGGAGCTCCGGAACGTCAGTGCGCTCGGGAGCGTTGCGTCCGTCCCTACCTGCACCTCCGCACGGGTGCAGCTTAGAGCCGCTACGTCCCTTTCCGTTGTTGTTACCTGGGAGAAGAGGCCGACCCGATTCTCACCACAACCTCCCTCAGGTCTCCCCTGAGCCTCCTCCAGGCGGAACGGTCCCAGCTCCCTCAGCCGCTGCCCGTAACGCTACCCCACACCCTCCGCAGCTTCGTTGCCCTTCTGTCATAGTGCTCCGGGGCCCCCGATGTCTGACTTGTAGTGAGGGGCACAAATCTGAGCTCGAGATGCGGCCTCAGCGGTGCTGAGGACGGAGTATATTGCTGCAGTTACAGTGTCGTGCGGCTTTCTGCGTGGTTTTGCAGTTGATTTTGCAGACTGGAAGAACAGAGTATTCACAGAAGTATGGCAAAACGCCCTTCGTTCTGAAACAGCACGCTGGATTCACCCTCACTTTGCCCATTTCGTTTCCCACTGTTGTGACCAGAGGTGATGGAGAGCCTAGTGGCACAATTAAGCATTGGTCAGAAAGCTGTGGTGCCTCTTGCTTCAGTTCCCACAAGCTTAAATAAAGACAGTTTATCTGGAAGCAGACGGAAGCCATGGCTTGCAGAACACCGCAGCGAAGAATAAAATGTGTTTTATTTAGAATTATGCAAAACAGCATCCCTAAACTGTTTACAGAAAAAAAGTGTGAACAGTCAGTGCTAACCCCCTTATCTATCTGTCCAGAAGCTGATTGTGCTGCAATGAAAGAACCTATTTATTAACCAAGTAAATGTCATGGAGATTATAATAATCTTGCGTGCATCATTCAGACTTGCCACAGAGCATCAGTCTACTCTTAAATGTTGTTTACTCACTAAACCATATCCCAGTTTCTCATATCCATGTGGCTAGTCCATGGCATTTTGTTTAAAAACAAAATAGACCTTAAGGTACTGTATGTTAGGTTTCTACTTTCCTAATGGCTGTTTGTCCCCTTCTAGTGACACAAATAGACTTGAATGAGCAAAGCTCTCCTCTTTCCTTATTGTTACAGATTGTGAGCAGAAATGGAGTGGAGAGTGGGAAATTGTTCGAGTCCTACCACATCATCCCAGATTGCTAGCAGTTCTTTATCAGTTCCAGGACAAGGAGGGTGAAGAGTACACATTAAAAAGCTGCATAAACCCATTTTATCCTTCTTTATTTTATGCCGTTTTCTGTTCTCTGCTTAGGACCTGATGGGCTCACGAATCAATCCAAATCCTTACAGTTATTTGTCGGAGCAGTTATCATAATACCCCGGGATAATATTTTCTCACATTGTCATTACAAAATACTAATTCTAGAATTACAGTTAATTCTAGTCATGTTGTTATGGTTGGTTTGTTGTTGTTTTGTTTGTTTTCTTCCAAACAAAAATTGCTGTTGACTATCATAGAAGATAAACCAAATGAGAATTGTGAATGCATCAAGACAAAGCTTGAGGTTTCTGCTTAATTTGAATATAGCTTTTCTATCTGAATAAAATAGGCAGGATCATAATTAAATGGATGCTCAAAGTAACATTTCTTATCCTTGGACAAAATGTGATTCAAATGAAATGCAGTGCTTCCAAATAGGTGACACCACAGAGAGACAAAAATGAATTTAATGTTGGTAGAAGAGGACAAAGGGTGTGAGAGCTAGTCCACTGATCCATTCCAAAAAGGTAGGATAAATAGTATGCACGTGAAGGTAATGGTTGAAAGTACACTCACCAAGTCTGGAAAATACTTGAGCATGTGCCTACATCCATCCCAGTCTGTGATAGTTCCCAAGCTGATACTTAGTTTCATAAATAAACTTAAGAATCTGATTAACTCAGCCCTGTTTTTTTCTCTTTTTTTAATGGTTTAAATTACAATAATTGAGGAAAACAGATTTGAAAGTTAGGAAAAGAAAACTAGAAAAACAACTAGTGGGGGAAAGGAAAAAGAAGATATTCTGAGTCAGCTTAGAGGCATTTCTATAGCTCACAGAGCTGGCAGCAAGGAGAAACAGGATAATGTGGAATGAGAACTGAAACTCTGAGTGTCCAGAGGAAATGAAAGTGAAACTCAGGGCTGTAGGTGGAAGAAGAAAGCAATAGGGAAATGCATGAATACTGATGTGACAAGCTGACCTTGAGAGGTTTTAACCTGATTTTCTTATTAACCTGTTAGAGGAAATGAGAGAAAGAACTTTGTATACACACCATAGTCTCAGGGGAAAACAAGGGCAAATCTCTTGAAGCAGCTATTCATTAGTTGGTCATGATGCAGTGCACACAGAGGGAATAATCTGACTAGAGCAGGAAATACAGACCTCCAGGAGATGTCTGAGCAGTTTTGCTCACTCATGATTTGTCATTTACATTATGGTAGTTGGCATTTTTTTGAGTATCTTACGTTTTGTGGAACAGGTGTCCATTACATTTTAGCTGTGAGAACTAGAAGAAAGCCTTGAGAACATGGTAATTTGAAATTCACTGAACACAAAGCCTGACAAATCAATAGGTTATTACTTCTTTTTTTTTTCCCTCATTGTATAGATTCTGAATATTTGAGCTCATCTGTTCTTTCCTGTGTCCTGTTTTTCAGCGTGAGCTGAACAAGCTTATATTCTCCTGTGCATAACAGGCACACATGGGATCTAATGTCTTGGAATAAGGGAGCCTGGTGGCACATAGAAGGCTTAGGATATCTGCATCACCTCTGAGGTTGTCTCTCTCAATCAGGAAACAAGTCAACAGAACAAATGGTGACATTTACTTAGCAATATTCCCAGCTACACTGCTTGTAGCCTAATCAGAAGGATACATTTAAGTGCTCGCTTTAATCACGGATCTTCTAAATCTGAGATCATAACTTCGTCTTGAAATAAAACTGGTATTGGCAGGAAATTTTATCACTTAAAATTAGTCGTGTTGGATGGACCATTTCAAGGTGTATTATTAGGTACTTTTGAAAGCTTAAGCTATGTTTAAAAATGTTTTTTTTTCAGTACACGTGGAATGAAGACAGATGTTTCTACAACTTAATACTCAGTGTGACCAGTGAAATGCAAACGACCCTTAGACCTAATCACATTTGCATCCCATGCAGGAATAAACATATGGTTTTAAGTGAAGTTTAAATCATTCACACATCGTTTTCAATTTAGAGTTACTGAAAAATAAGTCTGGTGTAGGCAGAAGGTGTGTCCCCAGGATTAACATGATTATGAAAGACAATTTCTAAAGTCAAAGTTGGTTACTGATTTGCAAAGGTCACCTGTCCCAGGCCTCTGTAGTAAGCTGGCCAATAAAGGTACTGTTATGAAACACAGCCACAAAATTCAGTTCACCATTCAGGGAAAGCTGAACTGAGGCTGCAACTGTTTTTTTGCCTAACTATCAAAGGTGAATTATTACTATTTTAAACTGGATGCCAATCAAAAATATATGAAAGATTAGAAACATTATAAAGCTGCAAAGATTTCAGCTTATGTGCAGGTGGAACAGGCTACTTGCCTGCATGAGGTTACAACCCATGGTACAAATAGCAGTCTGCACTGGTTTACTCATCTCTGTGTAAAATATTAAATGACAGCTAACAAGGGTGAGTGAAGAATACAGTAGCACTGGGATATTTGTATCCTTTGGATCTTCTGGCCAGCAGTTTCCCTAATGGAAATTCTTGTTGTGGCTTTACTGTCACAGATCACAGACTGTGCTGATTTAGATCACAATTTCAAGCAAGTACAAACTGTGCTGGAACTGGAATTTGCACAGAAAACTGCCTGAAGTAGGTGAGAATTCATTCTGGGGAGAACAAATGCAATTTCCAAAAACATTCAGCTTTGTGCTTTCAAATTTTGCAGAGAACAGTGGTGAAATGCCAGTGACTGTGGAAAACTGCAGGAGAACCATTGCTGTAAGCTTTCACAATGCATGTGGATGATCTGCAGACACGGTTCAGCCAACACTGGGGTTTTGCTATCATGGGAAGTCCTATTTGAGACCATTTGAGCACATGCCCAAATCATCCTCTGCTCTAGTTAGCAGCAAACTACGTCCTTAAGTGTAAAGCAGTGAAATTTTAACTCCTACACATGAAATAAAAGACCTAGGCCACCTTAAACATCTGATCATAGTTAATTGAAATCTGTTCATAAATGAGGGCCTGCAGGAGGAATGTAGGTGTGGCTCAGACACGCCAGAGCCCAAGCATGAGGCCTGCTTGGTGTTAGTCATGTACATGATAATTATGTGTGCATTTAGGACCCAGAAATCAAACTCCCCTGAGAGATTTATTGGCTGGGTTATTTCATCACCTCTATGCTTGTGCCAGCAGGAGAAGAGCAAACTCCTGGTTAGACCATAAGGAACTTCTGTGCACACCAAACATCCTGCAGAACAAAACCCTCACCAAGATGGACTCAAAGGTTCTTGGAAAAGAAGCATTACATCCTGACCTTTAAAATGTGCAGTCACGGTTACAAAGACCAACTGATGCCAGCATGAGCTGCAGAAGAGTCATGAATCACTTGTGAAATCTCTGCTGCAGAAGGAACACATTATCCCTTCCCTCTACTGGTAGTGCCAGTCTCTTGCTGTCTTAAGAGTCCCATCTGCTGCTGCCCAAATTAGACACGTAGTTCTCACCATCACTGTGCAAAACAGTCGTTGTCAGTGCTCGGAGCATGGAATTCTACACAGCCTGAGCATCTTAGCTACAGCCAGGGAAACCCCTCTCTTGCCATGTGTGGTTTACGTCCCATGGAAGGCCTCAAGAGGGGAACTGCTGCTGCAACTGCCAGAGCTCATTTCTCATCACAGGGACTTTGCAGGTTTTAGCCAGCAAGCCAGGCTGTACAAGAGGAGAGATCTTCCTCCAGGCTGGGAGTTGCCATCATAATTCTGTGGACAAGATGAGGTCTGTCAAAATAAACAAACAAACAAAAAAAAAACAACCAAGAAGAGCTCCTCAGCTGCACATTTCACAGTATCACTTGAGGTGTGGGGTACTCAGCTGCTACTGCTCATCTGACTCCAGCTCTGCACAGTTGAGCTGGCTCAGGGCGCACACTGTTGCTGTTGATAAAAAGCTCAAGCTTCAGCTGAGATTGGTGCGCCACTGCTTTGAATCCACAGCTCACACAAACCTTAAAATAATGCAAGAGTGCTTGCCAGACCAGGTGTTGCACACTGCCATTCAGTTAAAGTACATTGTGAAAACACATAAAGGCAAAGAAAGGACGCTCACTTTCCCCATGCTGTCTCCTGCAATGTATGTGCTCATGCTGAAAAGTTCACAGTTCAAATTATCAGTCCATGAAGGCTTTAAAGTTCTGTCTTTGGGGATGTCCAGTATTCAGTTCAGGTGTAAATCCATGCTACTAACCTCTCCATTTAGCAATCCTCTTGAAAATAGAACAAAGAATTGGAAATCTCTTGGTGGCTAGATGTTTCATTCTGGAGATGCTTCTCATTTTCTAATTCTGAAGAATGAGTAGGTTGCACTGAAATAATGACACTTGTGTAAGCTTTTTAAGTCTGATATATATTTATTAGGACTTTACAGCACATAAGTGGGATGGCTTACAATCTGGGCTATTTGAGGAAAAGCACCACAAAAATCATTCTGATAAAAATAAAATAAAATAAATAATTGAAAAATAGAGTTGATACCTCCCAAGGGAAAAGAAATCTAAATAAATTCCTGGTCCTACTGAAACAGATAGCTCCACTTCAGAGACCTTTGAAGGGCCAGTGTATCAAATTTGGCATTTAGTACCAAAATCAAGGGAGCTGAGCAAACCTGAAGTGGAAAATGTTTTATAAAAAATGATAGTGCATCACCATTACTGTCCTCAGCTCAGATAGTACTGAGCTGTAGCCCCTAGAGTGCCTACCTCAAGGGGTGTTTTTAACAGGATATAATTATCATCCAAAGTCATCTACTAACTCTTGAAAATAATGGGCTAGTCATCCTTGCTTTCTCTAGAACATAATGAATGAGCGATCAGTATTTCAAATAGGAACACTGTTCCCCCCACTCGTGATCTGGAAAGTATTACAAGCTCTGAAAAAAAGCCTGGCTAAAGGAGGATTGGTCAAAGATTTTAATAACTAATGGTTTTAAATTTTATTCTGTCAAAAGAATTCAGCATCTTCCTCTCAATTAGGTTAATCCCAGGTTTACTGACTTCATCCCATTTTTCTCCTCTTTATTTCATTTGATGCTTAACTGCTCTTACTCCTTAAATGCTCACCATTACATACCGATGAGATGCCTTTTGATGGTCTTTGAAAGACATTCATTTAATAAATCTTCTCTTGGCCCAGATGATGTTTTCTTGCTGTGACTTGTGCCAGATACCTCAGTCCCTCCGGTTTCAGCCTCAGCATAACTTAAGAGCAACTTTGAAGTAGGCTGGAGAACAGAGATGCCAGTTGACTGTAAGAGGCCCATTTTGACACTAAGGAGACCCCAGATCTGTGCTTGAAAAGGGTTAGTAGCCTGGGCGCAATTAAATGCACACCTACACACAGCAGTGACCAGATCTTGCAAGTCTCAGGGGCCTCCATTTCCTCCTACCACTATAACCTTTCTGCTCCTGCAGTGTTGGCCAAACAAATTTGCTTGGTATTCCGTCCCCAGAGGTGCTAAGATTTGCCTGCTCCAAGGGAAAACGTTATCTGTAGAAAGCCATGCTGCTTTCTACAAGGACAAGGTGAATGAGGCCTGCGCTGCTTCCAAGATGGGCAGTGACGTTGCTTCCAGAGCTGACTGGCTCCGGTCTGGTGTGGACTAGTGTGTTTGCCTGAAGCCTCCATTCAAGAGCTTCCTTTTCTTCCACTCTACACCTGAACCATCCGTTTTGGAGGTAAACACACCTATACGTGACAGAGCCTTCCTCTGTATTTGTGCAGCGGCCATGCCATTGATCAGGGCCTCTAGAAAGTAAAAACATACAAAATGAAATAGTAATTATAGAAATTCTTAAAATATATAGAAATCCTCACTTAGTTAGGGACACATTTTGCTTTTGTATCTTTATTGTGCCTGAAGGTGTACTTTGTGCTTCTAAATGAATAACAAACCATAATACTTTAAGTTTGCCTAGGGTTGATAAAAAAGCCCCGATGACAGAAGGCTTAAATTGGAAAATGCTGTAAATATGCAGTCCACAGTGCAGCTTTCTTATCTGTCTCGACAACAAGCTTTATCATTTCCTAGAGAAAACGTGGAAAAATCAATTAAACCACATGAATTATGCTGCTGAAACCCTTTTGTGGGATCTCTAAAAAGGTGCTCCAGTTCCTTGGGAAGGGATGTTCTGTACCAGGATTTTAAATCCTTTCACAATCTATTTCTTTAACAATTTAATTGCTAGTTGCAAGATGGTTTTGCCCAATTCTTTTCTTCTCTTCATTTCCCATTTTTAAGGTTCTCCAGGAAACACCATTCTTCAGCTCTGAACATTCTGTTTAAACTCTTCAAAGGCAAAAAAGTTCCCAAACCCTTTGAAATGTGAACGTCTAGCTTGGATATGTAGCTAAAATCCAGCATCTTATGAATTCCAATGGGTTTCCAGCTCCATAAATACCTCTGAACATCACACTTTAGCTAATTTTAAATTTATGCTGTCCAAAGAGCCCAAGTTTTTGAAGCACTTAAGGTGTGCAGTAATGAACACAAGAGAAAAGCCAAAGGAGTGTGACAGATACATGAATTTCAGACTGCAAGTGCCAGAAACATGAACGTGTCTTTTCCTTTTAAAGCTCACGATCATAAAAGAAAAAATAAATCTGCTGAAGCTGATTTGAAACATGCAGTCTAACAAGAGGTTTCCTCTCACCAGAGCTCTGAAAATACTTTGACTTCTTTTGCCATCTGCCAAGTGCTTTTCAGACACTGTTTACTTAATCTTAACCCCCTCCTGGGGGACCATTAAGAAATCACTGAGTTCTTTTCCAAGGTGCAGAAATCAAAATAAACATAGTTAAGCTTCATCATTTATGAATTTATTCCCAGCAAATGTAATATCTTCAGCAATTCGATCTTTGGGAGCTATGGCTGAAGGAAGCAACTGGAGAGGACAAGAAACAGGAGTTTCCAAAGGAAGCGAGCAAAGATGAAGGAAGTAGAATGTGATAACCATACCCTACGGTGGGAATCGCTGTTCAGAAGCTCTGTAAGATGCCTGGAAAGTAAGATAAAATCCACAGGGGCAGTGAAGCAGCAGGAGGTGAAGGTGGTGCCTCCAAGCAGAAAACCTCCCCTGATGGAAGCAAGGGGCAATCCACACAGCCCATGACAGCCCTACGCTTCACTCAGCCCATTCTCAGGGAGTTCTGTATTCCTAACCTGCATTGCTCTTTACAGAGACCACCAAGCAGACATCACAGACATAGTATTAATTAGATGCTACGTCTGAGAGTTTACTTAATCTGGTAATTTATTTGGAGCAGACCTCATCTCCTGTTACACACACTTTGAACTACTCAGTCTCTGCTTTCAATGTTCTTTGCTTAAATCCAAGCAAATCCAGATTCTTTCCTGAATCCCAGCCCACCCGTGATACAGAACTATCAAAAAACTTTAAATATTTTCATTTGTGCTCCCTTTTCCAAGAGACAGAACATAGATGTGTACCATACTTGTACGTGCTAGCACTCAAGGAAGTCATCCTGCTCTACTTAAACAGCTGCGGAGGGAGTTTCTTGGTTTGGAATAGTAAAGTATGTGCAGCCATCCTCAGAGGTGCATCATGCCACCTCCTTCATCCTCTTCTGAACCATCCTTTCCACTTGCTGCCAGCTGGGGATGCAGCACTTCAGCAGTGTGGCGAGACATGAGCACAAAATGGTTGCCGCCGTTCACTTGTGCTGACTTCTAGACCAGTTATTAACTAGTGTAAATGTAATTGGTACAAAAAGATAGTTTGCTAACCCCATAACAACACCCAGACAGAAAGGATATGTTCATGCAAGACTTTATAGAATCACAAATGTCCTCAGCTGGGAGGGACCCAGGAGGATCATTGAGTCCAGCTCCATACAGGATCATCCAAAATCCAAACCCCATGTCTGAGAGCTCTGTCCAGACACTCATTGAACTCTGGCACTCAGGCACCCACCCGGCAGAAATCCATGTCTTCTGTGTCCCCTGTGGTCTCTCCAACTGCAGGAACCAACCCACCCTGGTCTTGGACTGCAGAGTGAGCCCTAGCTCCCTAACGTTTTCTGCCATCAGCAGCAAGTACACCTGTGGGAGGCATGCCCAGGGAGAAGACAAAACTCCAGGGAGGAGATAGGCAGGCTGAGGGGCATCACGAAGTTGTAATGGATCAACTGGTGGGATTGTGCTCTACCATCCCTGAGACAGATGTGTCAGCTGTTCACAACACAAGATAGAAAGGATCCCCTACCCTTTGCTGCTAGATAGGAGACAACCTAAGAGGCAGAGTGAAATGGCTGCAGATTTCTGCCTGGGGCAGCAGGAAAATCCCCTCCATACCTACCTCACCCTCCGAGGTGTCTTTATACAAGGTACAAGGATGTGGAACTCAATAGGTGAGCAAGCAACCGTGTGAATGAAGGTTCATCCAGGTTGGAAAGGTCATGTAGGGTTAGTCAGGCTGTCCTTCATATCATGACTAACTCGGTCAAGAAAAAAAGAATTGTGGTCATAGGTGACTCCCTTCTGAAGGAAACAGGGTAAGAGACATTACTGAAAAACTGTCATGGTGTGGCCCTCTGATTATTATCCATTATCTGAGAGGTCCCAGTCAGCTGGAAGCCAGTAAATATTGTCCTACTTCTCAAGGATGGCAAGAAGAATATCTCTCAAAATTACATGCCTTTCGATCTCACTTCGTTGCCTAGGGAATTAAAAGATTATTCTGGAAATCACCTGGAAACAATGAAGTCATTGGTCACAGCCAACGTGTTCACTTGGGGAAAGTCCTGTTTAATGAACTTAATCTCCTTTTATGACAATACTACCCACTTAATTGGCCAAGGGAAGCCTGTTGGTAAAGTGTTATCAGACTTCAGCAAAGCTTTTATACTGCTTGTCACAGTATCCTTTTGGAAAAAAATGTCCAGCATGCAATTAAACAAAAACATAATGCGGTGCGTAAACAGTTGGCTGACAGGTTGGGCTCAGAGGGCTGCAGTAAGTGAGCTTACATCAAACTGGTGACCAGTCACTGCTAGGGTTCCATTCCAGGGCCAGTTCTCTTCAATTTTTTTCTGAAAAGGCCTGGATACAGGCCTCCAAGATGTACTAAGTAAGTCTGTGGTCAGCACTAAACTGGGAGGAGCAGTTAACACCTCAGGAGCGAAGAAGCTTTCCAGAGAGATACTGACAAATTAGAGAACTGGGCAAACAATACAGACTCTCAAAAAGAGTTCAAGGAGCATTTGTACAACACTCTCAGACACAGAGGATGGTTTTTGTGTTGTCCTGTGCAGAGGCAGGACTTGGAATCGGTGGTCCATGTGGGTCCCTTCAACTTGGTATATTCTATGAATGCAGTGAACAGCGATGGCTAAGGAGAGGTGGTGGAATAAAACTGATGAGATGTTCTCCTACTTGTCATAGCAATAAACCATAATGCAAAAACATAGAGAAGCCATACATAGTGTGACATGAACAAGCCAACTCCAATCCTGGTAACAGTAGCAACACAAGTGTGTCAGTACAGGCTGAGGATTGGCACTGGCGGATGCTGACCCTACCCTAGTACTCCCCACACAGCCTGAGTGTCCTCCCAGAAACGGGTCCAGGCCCTGGATGTAGGACATCTTTGCTGCAGGACAGGCTGGGGAGAAAATCCAGGTTTGCTGGACAATGGCTAAGATAAATGAGTGGGTTTTGTTATTTTTTTCCTATCCCTGAGGAAGAATCCCTGCCTGTCACTTTTAATTAGCTAAATCATGGCTGTCATTGTGTTCCACAGCTCATTAAGTGCTAGGAGTCTGCCTCAGATATTATGGGGAAACTACAGAGCCAGATTGCTAAGGCTCCTTCCAATCAGAAGAATACATTCCGCTGAATTACACCCACGTTTCACCAAGCTCATTAATTTCTCTTGCATTACACCTTTCTAGTAACAACTGAGGATTTCTGTACAGCAGTGCTTTTATCAGGAAAAATAAATAAATAAATAAATGAAAATCAAGAGACAGACAGACCTCTGTTACCAGGCTTAGTGACCTCTCACTCTTATTGCTGAGACACCTGAGTACTATGTGTGTTTTCTTCAAGATATCTTACTGTTTTTCTATCAAAGGCACAAAGGCCATGTACTCCTGCAATAGAAGCTCCCCTACCTTGCAGGGGTGTATGAGGTTTTGCTTATAAATGTGGCACATGTCACTGCTGTAATTCTTCCCCTGTATAATGATATATCTGTCTATTGGAGGCAGCTGTAGGACAGGGCCCAGTTCACAGTGAGGGTGACGGAGCACTGGCACAGGTTACCCAGAGAAGTGGTGGAGTCTCCTTCTCTGGAGACATTCAAGACCCACCTGAACGCCTACCTGTGCCACCTGGGCTAGGGAGCTGCTTTGGCAGGGGGGGTTGGACTTGATGATTTCTAGAGGTCCCTTCCAACCTCTTCAATTCTGTGATTCTGTGACAGCGTGTTACAGAAACAGGCTATGTCTTCCCACACTGATCATATTTTTTCTCACCTTGCTGTTCCTCTAAAAAAATTAGAGCTCTGGACCCAGTGTAGACATTCCTACCAGAGTACACATTTATATACAAAAAAGCACATGAGGAACCACTGAATAAAAGACATCTGTCTTTGAAATCTGCATTTAAATCTTACTATATCCACTAAACAAGTTGCTAATGAATATATTTCAGTTACTCTTACTCGTGTGTTTAATTATGGAAAGCCTTTGAGATCACAGGCAAGGATGCAGGTTCCATTATACACAGCACAAACACAGAACTAAAGGACGGCATGTGTGCAGCATGGGTGTAAGGCCGGGCACAGTGGTCAGGCAATAGGGAAATACACAGAGGCAATGAAGAGATATTCATCAGTGCGAGATGTCCTGATCTCAGTGTCCTGGTAGCCTAGCCCTTGTCGTTTCTTTTTATCAGCATTTCTTAAGAAATCAGTCTCACGCATGCCTTCAGTAAGAAAAGTAGCATTGGAGAAAACCTGACAGCGTTGATTTCATTGTCTTTTTCAGAAAGTGGAAACAGCAGTGCCTATAGGGATGCCAGCTTGAGGGGCTGGCCATTGTGGTGGGGACAGGGATGGTGTGGCTTTGAGCATGAGTGCAGGAGATGGCAGAGGAAGGGAAGAAGCACTTCCAAACCAAGATCAGGGAAGACAGACAGTATGTCATTAAAAACAAACATGCTCTTTACTCTCTTTTCCTTAAAAATATCAAGTCTCCCTGGGAAAGTACAGTTTCTTTCACAAAATCATCACTGTGCTATTTGGCACTTTTAGTCCCATCCGAGCCCTGCGATGAAGTTAAAAACAGGACCACGTGCTTCCTGTTAAAGCAGAACACCACACCCCACCTTGGAAGGTGCGCTCTGTTTGAGTGCTGGCATTTAGCAAAGCAAATTAATAAGTCTGGTGGGGCAGGGGATATAAAACCTCTGCTATGCTCTCCGCTCATTTACCAGGGCTGTAAACTAGATACCGACCTGTCAATGAAATACGTTTCAATTTCACTTTCTTCAGGGCAGAAAAACAAAAAGAACCCCTCCCTCTCCTCTGCAAAAAAAAAAAAAAAAAGGAAAGATTTTCGGTGCCTGAACGTCTGCCTGGTCATTTTCAGAATCTGCTTTTATTTATCCTCTGGTTTGCATTGACCTCTAGTGATAAACTTGCCAGCTGAGAGAATTTAGTTCTAACAGGCGATTCTTCCCTCTGCCAAAAGTGATTGGGTTTCCTCTCTGAATGGTGCTCAGGAGCCTTCAGCCAAGTTGAAATATATCTCAATTCAAAGGACTATAACTAAATTAAGTACAGCTTTGCTCACAGAGATTCTACTTTAAATGATCTTCAGAGTTCGTTCTCATTCAAGTTTGTGGACAGCATGTGTTGTTTTCTGAAACCCAATGCAAGTTTCTCACCACACGTTTGGGTCCCACAAAGCCTCCTCCTGTTCCCTCAGCCTGCCTGGGCCTTCCCACCTCACCCTCCTTGGCCAAACACCTCCTGCTGTCCCTCTTCTCGCTTTCTGTTGCTGTTCCCAGACCCAAGCACTCACCCATCATCCTGCTGGCACAGGCACCTCCACATGTTCATCCACACAGGTCCTCAGTATGTGAAAGAATACTCCAAAGCAGCCATAAGACCCTTATCCTGAAGCAAACATCAGCTGGAGCCTGCATGCTGCTGGCTGGCTACCCAGGAGCCCCACACCTAATGGGTATGAGGTGAAAATTAACTTATCATGGTCTTAAACAAACAAACAGAACCAGCCCACCTCCTCCTTGCTGCTATTGGTGAATCCCTTTTTCTGTATCCTCTACTTGGTTTTCCTCCTGGCCTCTCTCTGTGTATATTTGGATATATTCTGACTGAATGTGTCTCAGAGCAAGCTTCCTCCCAGCCCAAAGTTTTGAAAAACCCATTTGCAGTATAGGAGTTCATTCAGTGGCAAATCCCAAGGAGCAACCAATTCAAATATTGGTTATTGAGGGCTATAAAGTGCTTCTTTTAGCCTAGATTTCACATAATTGCATGTAGCCATCCCCACCCCCCACAAAAGAAACAACCCATGGACTCAGTGGCTGAAATGGCTCAGTGCTGCACACCACAGCGTGCCATATTTGCAGCATGGCACGTTTCATTATGACACTGGGGACAGGGAGCCCACATAGGAGAGCTCCTACATTTGCATACCAATACTTCTGAGCTTTCACACTAAGACCTCTGAATTTCCCCTGTGACTGAGGTCTGTGAAGTGTGTGTGCATGTGTGAAAGCAACGCTTGCCATGAATGTATTTCTACTTGGGGTTTCCCAGCTCCTCACTTCTCTGTCTGCTGTAATGAAACCTCCCAACCCAGTTAAAACAGGAGTTGTAGAGGGTTAAGTAGCCCAGCATATAAAGCAATAAGCAACATGAGCACTGACTAAGTTTCAACAAACTGGGAATTATTTGGGGGTCATTAGCTAGCAATGCCCCTGTCTTTGTCATAAATGTCACTTGATTGGGGCTAACAGGGCTTTCTGTATGCAAACTCTCATGGTTCAAGTAAGAAAGTGAGAGTGCACCCAGCCAGGAGCTCTTGAGCAGCACGGGCGAGCTGAAGCCCAAAGGCTTGATGCTGGCAGCTGGGCACAGCAGGGGTCCCTGGCCCACAGACAGAGGGGAGCTGAGCAGGGCATCCTGACCCCAGCTCACATGGGAGGGCGGCCGCTCCCCATCATGTTCCTGACGAGGAGGATGTGGAAGCAGACTGACATTGTTTAGCTTGGCCATCCTCGCCTCCCACCGCAGCAGCTCTCTGAGCCACTTTCTTTCCCTGGCTGCATCCAGTCGTTTCCACAGTAAGCCCAGTTTGGGCATGGGACGCTTATGTTCAACAGTTGCTTTGGGTGTAGCTGAAGTTTTCATCAGGAGTTCAAGTCCGTACTTCAAACCCTTCACAGCTTTGGCCAGACAGGAGCAGGTTTCTCTGGCAGGCTAGAAGTGGCTGTCCAGCATCCAGCCCTCCTCCTTGCTGAGTGGTGGAGAGGCAGAAGGTGTGACAGCTCTTCACAAAAACCCACAAGAATCCCACAGTGGAAAGCATTTGGCAGCTGGAAACACAGGATTCAAGCCAGTTGCCCTGAATGTGGAAACAATCTCCTAGTTTCGTATCCTCCTCTGTGTCTTTACAGCCTTGTGGCACAGGTGGGCTGGCATCAGCCCTGCTCCATAGGCAGAAGAAGTAGACAGAGAGATCCAAAAGCCTACAGCAAATCAGTGAGTCAAATTCAAAACAAACAAATACATAAACCCATAGAATAAAAGCAAAACACGTTTGCCTGTAACACTGTTTTTTCCCCGAGATCTCTGTGTGAGCTGCGACTCCAGCTGATGATTTCAGGTCTGTGAGCAGACAGCGGATTCACAGCGAGCCCTCATTTCCTGCGGAACCGCATCATGGAGAGATGCTTGGACAGAAGGAAGCAGCTCGGATAGCAGCTACCTGACCTGAAATGGGCTTCCTCTGTTTCCTATTTCACGGTGATTTAAGACTTTGGAGTTTCATAACAATTGGCTCATAACTTGTTTTATGTAAGTCACCACATCTCCATCTCCTGTGAGATGGAGAAGACTCATTAATGGTCTGTGTTATCCTTTCTTAAAGGAAGAAAGGAGGAGGGGGAAAATTATTTTGCTCCATTAAGAAAAGGCACAGCCTCTTAAAATAACATTTTATAAGAAATTAAACACTGGGTGGACTCCCACCCTTGCTCCAAGTGCCACACAAACACCACCTGTACACGCACACAAATCTGCGAGATGATACAGCAACCAAACCAACACAGATTATCATCAGCAGTGGCTCTGAATTATCTGGGAAACATATGGCAGAATCACTCCCAGAGCAAGCAGCCCTGGCTCCTCTGCTCTTTTTATTACCTGAAAGGAGTTTCATGGCAGAAGAGTGAGCTATGCTTTTATTGTTTGTCACGCAGATCCCCCAGCACTGTTTTGTGTAGCTGTCCTCATTAGTTTATGTGCAGAGATATCATATTACTCGGCTTAACTGCATCTTCCAGCAGCAGAAATACGCCTGTAGGACAGAAGCCGTAACTTCATTAGCTCAGCCAGCAGAGGGAACTGCTAATCAGCATTAACTGCTCTCACAGGTCTTAAGTGCATCCTGTCCAGTCCAGTAAACACCCAAGAAGTGACCGTACTTCTCACATTTTGCTGTGTGCCAGACCATGTCAGTGCCCGAACACCCTCTATCGTGCCCCTGCTGCCCTCCTCTCCCCTCACCTCCACCTCACAGAAAAAGGCGTGATGAGCTCTGGAGCCAGCTCTGCACAATGACATTTTTGTGTCTCTGATCGCTTGAGAACTCAGCCAAGCTGAAATCCCGGCAGAAACGCGCCAAGTTTCCACTTCCCTCCTGTACTGCTCCCTGCCCTAGCACACTTGGTGACCCAGCAGCTGTTACTCAGCTAAACTTCCGCAGAGCCAAGGTATGACATACATGTCAGAGGATGTGGCTTAGAGATGGGACTCTGTAGGCCGGGCAGACGGTTGGACCCAAGGATCTTGCAGGTCTCTTCCAACCTGGATGGCTCTATGATACCTGTGGGCTGGGCTGCCAGCTGGTGCCACGGCAGTCACAAAGGCCTGGGTCCTTCTGCAGTCTTCTCCCAGCTCTCACAGGCAGACCCCGCTCACAAGGGGAAAAACACCCCTGGCGTTCACCGTGCAGGTGGCCAACAACCACCAAAGCTCTGTGGTGGCCTGGAACAGGCCAAGGCATGGTTCATGTGCAGCCCCATCCCACCTTTGGCCAATGCACTTCAGAATCACAGAATATTCCAAGTTGGAAGGGGCACACAAGGGTCCTCAAGTCCAGCTCCTAACTCCAACAGGTTTGGGTTTTGGGTGGTCCTGTATCCAGACTCCTTGAACTCTACCACTTGGGGCTGTGCCCCTGGGCAGCCTGTTCCATTCCCACTGCCCTCTGGTGCAGACCCTGTTCCTAACCCCCAACTGCCCCTCCCCTGACACAACCCCATGCCATTCCCTCAGGCCACTTCCCACAGCTCCCTGTGGGAAGCTGCAGGCCACCATGAGTCCATCCCTCAGCATCTTCTGCTGTGGGCTGAACACAGGGACCTCAGCCACTTCTCATACTTAACATCTTCCAACACCACTGAAGGCTTCCCAGTGACTTCCACTGCTGCATTCATTGCAAAGGAGGCAGCTGTGACAGCCCCCAACTCCCTTCCCTGTGCCACTCCCTTCCCTACACACAGGGAAGAGCAAAGAAAAGGTATTGGTGGGTGGGCATCTAGCCTGCTGCATGCAAATAGAGCCAGCAGGGAAGCTCTGTTTGGAAGAATACAATTAATTAACCTGGAACTGGGACAGGATTCAAGTAACACTAATTAGGGGTTTAAAATTAATGTAACGCTAAGCACCTGCTTCCCTCAGTGGTGAGAAAGGTTCCCTGGAAGGGTGTGGTGCCTGATGTGTGCTTTGACAACCTTAGGAGGGAGGGTGCTTTTACCACTTGAATTAATTGCTCAGAGCTCTCGGTGGACCCTTATGTGGAGCTGTCCCTTGTAGGAGGGAGGGAGGTGCAGGAGTGCAGCTGCAGTGTGATGCTCGCTCTGGGATGTGGCAGCACCTTACCAGATCCACTCTAATTTTCTTCATAACGCAACCATGCTTAGGAGTTTTCCACACTTCCTTTTCCTCTACAGCTTATTTTAAAAAAACATGCCTTAGCTCCTTCTCCAGCTTGGATATATATAATATATATTATTAATTATTATTATTTCTTTCTTTTTCCTGCAAAAATTGATAAGGACAGCCACGTGCTCCAAAAATCCCTTCGCAGCTCTTCCTTGGAGGGAACCGGCCCCGGGTAGCTTAGTTCTGGGCAGCGAGTTTCAGCACTTGTCATTCTCGCACTTGTTGATGCTATTTCAGTGCCTTCGTCTGCAACATCTGGTTGCCTTAGATACACGAGGTAACTACGGCAACTAGATATTACAGGGAGAGGGATGAGGAATGCATCAACACTGCTGAATTTGGCAGGCTCTAAAATAGCTTTGCTGTGGGGCAGGGAAGGAGGTCCGGCAGTGCAGAGTGGCCTGCGAGCATCAGTGATGCCGGGGGTGCTCAGAGAGAGGCACCCAGCAAAGGAAGGAGCTGGGAGCTGCACATTTCCTCCCCAGTCTTCCAAGAGAATGGAGGAGGTGGGAGGGTTGTAGTGAGTGGGATCGCTGTGAACCTGAACAGCTCACATCCCAAATGGCGCTGCTTTAATGGCACCTTGGTGACAGCACAATGCTGCAAAGCAGATCACAAAAGCACGCATAGTTGCCATTTGCTGATTTTAATTATTAGTTAATACGTGAGAAGGTGAGCAGCTCTTGGGCTGTAGCCCTGCAGACGGTTGCTAAAGTGCACTGAAACACCCCTGTGGCCTCTCAGCTCCAGACAGCAGGGAGGAGTGGGTGTTCTCAGAGCTGAGAGTGAACCAGCCGAGGTTGCCAGAAAGACGTGTTTATGCCCAAAGTGTCTGTCTGACTCTTTTTTTTTTTTGGTTCCAGGAAAAGCTTTCTTAATAAATCCATGTGAAAATTTGGATCCGTGTGCTGCATGAATATCCTTCACCAGGATTATTCCTACACAAAATTGTTCTCTATGCGGTTAGGACAAATCCTTCATTTCTTACTTGACTCAGTATTACAGACACTGGGAAACAGAAGGAAGCCAGCGCTATGGTGTGATGTGTTCATCACAAGTAGGGTCGGGGTGCTCAGACAGTTCACCAGCACCAGTCCTGCAAATGGAAGTCAACCCTCATTAGCCCAGGCAGCATTGCCTTCAGTCACAAAGGGCTCTGCTTCATTACGCTGCCTGCATATGTAATCTGAGTGTCTAAAACAGAAGGTCCCCCCTTCTCACCTCGGCACGTCGTCTGAGCGAAGTCTGCATGGACTTTTCCATAGGATGTCTTCCTCATTACACAGGCCAGTTGGTAACAAGCATAAAGCCATACTTCTCCTGGTAAAGTGCCCTCTTGGAATTCTTTGCTATTATCTTTGGAGACATGAACTAGTTAGACGAATGTAAATTAAATTTGGTGTCAGTAAATGCAAAGTAATCCAGGCTGGAGGCGTAATGAGAGCATTTCAAGCACCTTAAGGGCTCTAAATTAACTGTCTCAGTTTCATAAAGTGACCCAGGTGGCAATGCCGAGCTCAATAGGCAATCAAAAATGTTGACAAGACGTTAGGAAATTTAAAGAGTGGGCTGGAAGATAGAAAAAGAACACACTGTAAGGCATTTCAAACCACCAAGCATTAGGCAGATTCAGAAATACCTTGCATTCGCTGCTCCCCAGATTTCACAGAAGGTATTATCACATAGGCTTGGGGAAGTTAAACACAACAAATATGAAACCTTCCCAACCAAAGAGAGATTTGAAGGAGTGAGACTACATGCCCTACAAAGCAGAAAAGCAGGAGAGGTCCTGAAGTGGGCAATGAGAAATGGAGAAGAGACATCAGGGGCTTCTCGTTTTCCTTCATTGCAGAACAAGGGAATATCCAGCAAATTGATAGATGGGAAGTGAGCACAGAAAACAAGAAATACTTTCTCACAAACCATGCAATATAGATCCCTGGAGATGGCTGAGAAGGGCGTTACTGTCTGGCCATCCTTTCCTGTTTGGTACCTGCAGCACAGTCCCAGGTTCTGGCTCCATGGTCACCCCACATCACAGTCTGGCTCCTTAGCTCGAAGCCAGGGTGAAACTGGCCATGTATCAAGGCATATGAGGTCTGGCAGCTCTCCTCTGCTTAGCTGTGGGGTTGAAAGCCACTGGCAGAGGTGTAGTAACAAATATGTGATGATTAAGAGCTATAGCTGCTGGCTCAATGAATGTAGGTCAGAGCTGCAAAAACCTTAATCTAGAGAGGAAGTATGAATGTCAAAAACAATCAGATTCATGGAGGATTGCAAGTTGTGTGGGTAGCCTGCACCCTCAGAGCTCACCAAAATTAACCGACAGAGGATGTATCTGTTCTCAAGTAGATGTGAATGGACTGAGCAGCATGACCTTCTACACACACAGCGACCTTGTCAGGTACTTTGTGAAGATTACAAATGTCTTCCATTTGCCTCGCAGCACGTGGCCTGGACCTTTCAACAGCAGTACAGCAAACAGGTTTCAGCTTTACGAGGCCTCTGTGAGAGCATTTTTCCTGACACGTGCCAAACCCCACATGCGATTCCATCACATAACTGGCAGAGCTGGGTGCAGAACACCTAACCATTTCAAAGGGAATGTCGTGTTTGGGCAGCTTGCACAGACTGGGAACCCTGAGCTACATGCAAAGTCTTTGCTCCTGTGTCAGCCTTAATATGGGATAAGCTGCTCTAATCAGACACCCACACAGGGAGGGAAAAAAGAGCCTTTGAGACTTGCTCTTTGCAGACATGTATCGTTCTCACTGTTAATCTGAGAAGTGACATTATCTTCATTTATATATATTGATGTCTACAACAAGAACTTTTGTGAAAAGAGACATAAATTGTGGTCATTCCCTGATATCAAGGACATTAAGCCCCACTTCTGTCTACTGAAGTGAAAGGGTATCTTTGCTTTGTGTGATAGGACCTGGACTTTATAGAAATTGATTATTTAGACAGGTTTGAACTCAGGGAAGGCAACTGATTTTTAACATAGAAGGTGACACAATCAGAACTGTAAATACTCCCAGTAACCTCTTTGTATACAAAGAGGTCTGCAGTGGTGCCTGCAGACTGAACAAAACAGCCCATGTATCAGAGTGGGAGTGTGGCTGCTGCTCAGGTGGCCACCATGCAAACGTGGCCCATTTTAGAAGCCCGTAAACACTGCAAGGTGTGTCTGCTTCAGTTAGTGATTTAGATGATGCTGGTTAGTTTGGAGGTGGTTTGCTGCATGTAAAAGAAGAAGAAGGGATAATCTGCTCTGAAACCGAGCGCTGTGTAACCTCAGCTTTGCTCAGCTGTTAAAATCTATCCTAAGCAAAAACAAGTCCCGTTTGTGGTGTTCTCCATCAGGTCTGAATCTGAACACAAGTGTTCCACCAGTTCCTGACACTGTGGAAGCTGCTCATGCAAGGGAAGTCCATTAGGGTATCAATCATTCTGCTTCCAATCATTGCTTTAAAAAAATGCATTTTTACAGTAGCTGTGTTACATCCACGTGCTATTTTTTAATCTCAGTAAGTAGTGTTTGCTCACAAATCATCAGGCTTAGATTAATGATTTTTTAGACTTCGAAGTGGGAAAAATGCCCACAAGTACACTCCACCTCTGATACTATGTATGTCATCATTCAGACACTGCAGAAGTTCTGGTAGGTATTTCATAAATTGAATTGTCTTTATTGCATTGAGCAAACATGACTTTCTCCCTCACTTCAGGGAAGGATGCACAGGTTGGGCTCTGTGAGTGAAACTATTTCTGTACTGTGATTTTCCATACCATGTATTTCAGGGTCCCTTCTCTTTCAAGATTTTTTTCCCCCAGAATTTCTGCTCTCAAAGGCAGCTCAGAAATGAGAATATTTCAAGGAAAGGATTTCAAAAGGAGGCAGCTCTCGCCCCAGCAGAACAAGAGCCAGATAAGAACGCTTTAATACCAGCACAAAACAGTCTTTGACTTCAAAGGTTTAATTTCTAGCCGGCACAAGATGGATAAAACCAATTATTTCCTCCTCAGATTTTGTTTTCTCCTAATTGAATGTCTGCTCTCGCAAAGCGTGCTGGTGAATGGCATGCAGTGCTGGCTGCAGCCCAGCTTGCCGAGCTCCTGCTTGTATCTGTCTGATAAAACACATAACTGTGCACACTGTGTGCACGCAGCCCAAGGTCCCACTGACTTTGACGGCCAATGAGATCTCTTTTGGAGACCATCAACATCTGTGAGGGAGGTGAGACACTGGAACAGGTTGCCCAGCGAGGCTGTGAATGCCCCCTCTCTGGAAGCACTGAAGGCCAGGCTGGATGGGGCTGTGAGCAGCCTGCTCTAGTGGGAGGTGTCCCTGCCTATAGCAGGGGGGTTGGAGCTGCATGGTCCTAAAGGCTCCTTCCAACACACCCTACTCCTGTGCAGGCGCTGCCCCAGGGCTCCACCTAGCGGCGCCGGTGCCGCCTGAAGAGGGGACAGGATGTGTACTACGCTGAAATCACAGAGACGGAGGTTTCGTCTCCTTTTGCTCCGTTTTATTTAAGGTCTCCGAGCCTGAAGAGTCCTTCTGAGCTGCCTGGCAGCCCGAAGAGATGCGATCACCCCGATGTCCAGGGGAGGAATGCCTGGTGGATGCCAGCCTGGAAGAGATAACTAACTCCCCGTGCGCACCCACAGGTGGGGCTGTCAGGGATGTTACATGCATCATGGAATCAGAGTCACTAAGGTTGGAAAAGACCACAGAGATCATCAAGTCCATCCATCAGCCCTACACCAGCACCACACCCACTAACCATATCCCATAAGCTGCTTATTTCAACTCAGCCCCGTGTGGCTATCAGCACATCTTTGCTCAGGCATGCAGCTTGCAAGCAATCCCAGGACAGCAAGCATCCACCTCCACATGTACCCACATGGATATGGGGAACACACACACACGGGGACTTCTGTGCTTCCACGCTGATCACATTGCTCAAACATGAGAGTGAGTCACCCACCGCACTGACAGCCACGACCTTTGGCTCTCACTCGGCTGCAGGTCGAGGAAGTTGCTGTCGGGTTTGTTTGCTGTGCCCGTGTGAGCTACAGGGGCTCCCATCAGCAGCCGTGTTCTGGTGACAGCGAGGTAGAGCAGAGCTGTGTGTGTCCGTCCGGGGGAAGACATGTAGCAGGCTGACCTGGCTGACACGACCCCGAGCACTGAAGCAGATTTATTTCCATAATGGCATCTCTGTGCCATCCGTGCAGCATCCCTTCAGACAAAAGAAACAACACCTTGCAGAGACCGTTTGGGTAAATGAAGACCATGGGCAGGATGAGCTTCTGACATGCGGTGAAGTGCTACCTGCTCGGCAGAGCCGGGTGCTCTGCAGGGTGAGGTTGAAAAGAGCGGGGCTGCACAGTGGGACGCCCTTACAAGCAGCCTGCTGTGGAGATCATTAGAGCCATTCACATCCATCCCATCTGCAGTGCTCCCAGAGGGCATCCTCAGGAGGAAGTTTGGCTGCGCACCAGCAGGCAGCTGCATTTTTAAGTGGACGCCCCTGGTAAAGGACCGCTTTCCACGTTGCAGAGGGAGCTCTGCCATCTGTTGTCTGGCTCATTTATCACCAACTGAGCTTGCAAAAAGCCCAGCGAGGAACTGAAATGATGCAAAAAGCTGATGTCCTTAGGGAAACGGTGCTCTGTGTTCCCTGCAGGGAGTGGGAACTTCTGTACTTTAGGACACAAAAAGAGAAATAGATGCTAGAAAGAATCAAAAGCAGAGAAAGTAAAGAAAACAAGCTGCTTCATGAGGACTAAGTAATTAAGAACTTTAATGTCAAACCCACATGCTGAAAAACACCTCCTGAATCCTCATTTAAGGAGCTCCAAACAACTGAGACTTCACTGGAATGGCCTGCCATTAAAATCCAGTGCAGATCAATAGGAAAAGCCTATTAGGGCCACGGTTTCTGCATCTGGAACAGCTGCTCCTCCTGTGCTGCCTTGTGATTTCTTCTCTTCTGCAGCTGCCTATGGCCAATTTCACCTTGTTTTTGCTACACTGATCTTTTGAGAGAGGCACAGATGGAAACCTGAACCACCCACCAGCTGCTGAGCTCCTTCCTGAGGGACAGGGGAGCAGCTCTCTGCGGGCTTCACCTGGTGCAGAGCACTGGGGATGGCAAAGCCAAAACAGTGCTGCCACCTGCCCTGCCACCACGAGAGGCAAAACGTGCACAGGAAACAGCATGGTACAACAGCGAGCTGCTGAGAGAACTCAGCTGCAGAAAAGGAGTGAGAGGTACAGAAGAAAGAACAGGCTCCCAAAGGAGAGAAATAGTGCCGAGGCACACAGAGGTGCTGACTGAAAGGCTGAAGCCAGAGCCCAGACTTCCAAGAGATGTCAAGAACAGCGAGGAAGCACTGATGTACTGTATGTATGCTGTCATGCAGGTCAAGGAGAAGGCAGGCCCGTGCAGCAGCTGAGCGGGCGCTCAGGTTAATCACAGATGAGAAAATGTGAAGGTTTTCCTTCAGGCCTTCTTTGCCTTGATCTCCACAGGTACAGTCAGCTTCCTCTGTGGAAGCAATGAGAAAGTAAATGGCGAACTCCTCTGACAGTGGAAGAGGGCTGGGTTAGCTGAGGTAGGCATTAGCTTCTCTCAGTTTTCTTCGTGGAAATAACTTTTATGAGAATCTGCTCCATAATTTTTCCAGGGACTCAAGTGAGGCTGACTCATCTGTAATTTCCCAAATCTTTTTTTTTGCACTTGTTGTAGATGGGTGTAATACATGCCCTTTTCCAGTCATCTGGGACTTCCCCTGCTACAAATGTCAAAGCATGGCTCCGCAGTGACATTGTCCAGCCCTCTAAGCCCCCTCAAATATGTGCTGCCAAGTCCCATCGACTTGTGTAGCTCAGCTTGTATGAGTGGTCCCGGCACTCCTGAGCTTCTTCAGCCTCCTTGGCAGCTTTCCTCAGGAACAACTTCCCAGAAACTGAGTGCAGTTTCCTTGAAATTGGGTGCAATTCCGTGTATGATCTGTTGCAGATAATGCTTAGAACTTTGAATCCCTCAGTGGACACGTCAGATACGACAGACCAGTCAAATTTCACACTAACGAAAGCTAGTGCAATGTCTGCAGATCAATCGAGTGGTTAAGCAGTATGAAGAATCCTCAGCCAAAATAAAGAGGCCGCAGCCAGATAGCCAAAAGAAGGAGAAAAGGCAGACTTAAGACACATTCAATTGGGCACTCTGGGTTCTCATCCACCACAGCGGGGCTCCCAGACGTGGTGCTGCACCCTGTCATTGCCTCCCTCATAAGCCAGGGAGAATCATAGCAGTGCATTTCCCTGTGTTCTGGCCCATGTATGGTCACACTTTACACAAAGACACAACAAATACTTGACAACGTGGAGAGCTGCGCTGGTGGGCCCTGAAGGCAAGACTGGAGAGGCAGCCAGTCCAGCTGTGGAGAGGACACCAACACTGGTAGCCACCAACAGCTCTGAAGCCTCACAGAAGGCAAAACCAGGCAGGCAGACCTATGGCACTGAGAGCAAGGGGAAATGTATTGGGCAGCTGCCAACGAGAGAGGACCCTCGTGGTGTGACTTCTGAGGGTGCCATCACTGGGTGACAGCACAGGCCTCCAAGGCTATGCAGTAAAACTGCACATTGCTCATCACGGGTCACTAAATTGTCTCCTAGAATGGGTCTGAAGGCATAACAACGACTGAAAATAACATTTAATCAGCTTAAATAAATCATCCCATATACAGTGGAATTGGAAATAACGTATGAAAAAACGTTTAAGAACAGGGAAAAAAAAAAAAAAGAAAAGAGGATTTTCTCCTGCACTATCTCCTCGGGAAGGGATGCCACCTGCAATCAGCATCGGAACAGCAGTAGTTCCTCCTCTTGTCTCGAGGGGGAAACGCTGCTCTTTGCTTTGTCCCTCACAGCATTTTTGCTGATGTGGACTCAGCAATCATACGTAAAGGAACATCTTTTACTGTGTGAATGGATTGGATAGACTGGAACTATAAGGAGCTGTGCGAATGCATCTTCCCTACTCCAGTCTTCCCACTCAACAAGACGATTGACATCGCAGCACAGAGGCAAAACAAACTCCTATGGCAGAGCTCTGGAAGAAACAATTTACTGTATAGAACCAACTCATTCTTCATTCTAGAAAGTAAGACAGCACCAAGGAAAAGAGGAGAGGAGAAGCACATGCCATGGCAATCTTTCACTCTGAAATGGAGCTTATTGCTGTCAGCACTGGGCATTCAGGTGCCCGTGATGATCTCGAGATTAGCAGTATGATTTTCCAGGGGATGCAGGAATGCAGATTGCATTCAGCATCCTCTGACAGCTTTGGGTGAGAATCCCCCATGAGATCAAATTCTGCCTGGCAGAGCTCTCTCATGTCCACATTTGCAAGTGAGAGTGCTGCGAAGCGCTGTCCTGGGCAGGCTGAGGGGAGCGTGTGCCTTTCAGGTCAGGGTGAAAGATCCCCAATGGACCAAAAGGATCCCTGGGATACCCAAAAGAGCCACAGCTATTCAGAAGGAGCCCGAGAAAACCAACTTGTAAAGTTCAGAGCGGTTCAGCCTTCCTTGCAAAAACCTCAGGCAACGTGGTCAAATACAATTTCATTTTCTAGTGGCTATAATTAAGTGTTTATTAAGAACATATATATTACATGCTCCAGAAATATCTTTTCCACACAAGGAATTTGCAGTAACTTACCGTGTCCGCTGGCGTGTGCTGACAGCAAGGAATTCTCCAAACACTGTAGATGGCTTTTAAGGCAAATTACAGTTCTACTACAATACCTGATGAGCACAAGGGCAGCCTTCAGCAGGGTTCTCTCTTCAAACACACACAGCAGTGTAGTTGCTGAGGTACTGTTGCTACGGTAAGAAGGGAACCTGAAGGAAGGGAATGGGCAGGTAGAAATGTCAAGATTTTAGCAATGCTTCTCCCAGGTGTGCAGTGCCCTCGCAGAGCCATTTCTCATCTGGGCCTGAACGTGCAGCAAGGCACAGAGATTGTGCATAGTGATCTTTTTTTTCATTGCTGTGGTGAGGGAGCAGACTGTCCAAGAGAGACTACACAACATCAGTGTATGTAAATCCATGGGCCCCGATGGGGTGCATCCACATGTGCTGAGGGAGTTGGCAGAGGTGATTGCTGAACTGCTCTCTATCATCTTTGAGAGGTCTTGGAGAATGGGAGAGGTGCCTGAAGGCTGTAGGATAGCCAATGTTACTCCAGTCATCATAGAGGGCAAGAAGGGTCCAGGTGACTACAGATTAGTCAGCCTCACCTCTATCCCTGGAAAGGTGATGAAACAGTTTGTTCTTTATGCCACCTCCAGGCAGTTGGAAGAAAAGAGAGTTATCAGGAGTAGTCAGCATGGGTTCACCAGGGGGAGTTTGTACTCGACCAACCTGGTGGCCTTCTATGTCATTACTGGCTGGACGGATGGGGGCAGAGCAGTGGATATAGTCTACCCTGATTTCAGCAAGGCATATGACACTATTTCTCACAGCATCCTTATAACAAAGTTGGGGAGGTATGGAATAGATGAGTGGACAGTGAGGTGGGCTGAGAAGTGGCTGACTGGCAGAGCGCAGAGGGTTGTGATTGGGGGAGCAGAGTCCAGTTGGAGGCCTGTACTTCACAGTGCTCCTCAGGACTTGGTGTTGGATCTGGTCCTGTTCTACATCTTCATGAGTGACCTTGATGAGGGGATTGAGTCCATTCTCAGCGAGTTTGCTGAGGATACGAAGCTGGGAGGAATGGCTGACACACCAGAAGGTTGTGCTTCCATTCAGCAAGACCTGGAGACAGGCTGCAGAGTTGGGCAGAGAGGAACCAGATAAGGTTTGACAAGAGCAAGAGCAGAGTCTTGCACCTAGGGAGGAATAACCGTGTGCACCGGTACAGGTTGGAGGATGAGCTGTTGGAGAGGAGCTCTGAGGAGAGGGACCTGGGTGTCCTGGTGGGATGACAGGCTGGCCACGAGCCAGCAGTGTGCCCTGGTGGCCAAGAAGGCCAAGGGGATCCTGGGGTGCATTATGAAGAATGTGCCCAGCAGGGAGGTGATCCTCCCCCTCTACTCTGCCCTGGTGAGGCCTCACCTGGAGTACTGTGTCCAGTTCTGGGTTCCCCAGTACAAAAAAGTCAGGGATCACCTCAAAAGAGTCCAGTGCAGGGCTACAGAGATTATAAAGGACGTGGAGCACCTCCCTTATGAGGAAAGGCTGAGAGACCTGGGTCTGTTCAGCCTTGAAAAAAGACACAGAGGGGATCTGATCCACGTCTGTAAATTTCTAAGGAGCGAGAGGCAAAGGGCTGAGGCCAGACTCTTCTCAGCAGTGTGTGGCAATGGGACAAGGGGAAATGGCCACAAACTGAAGCATAGGAAGTTCCACACAGATGTGTGTGGAAACTTCTTCACAGTGCAGTGACGGAGCACTGGCACAGGCTGCACAGAGAGGTGGTGGAGTCTCCTTCTCTGGAGACGTTCCAGACCCGCCTGGATGCCTACCTGTGCAACCTGGGCTAGGGAGCTGCTTTGGCAGGGGGTTGGACTTAATGATCTCTAAAGGTCTCCTCCAGCCCCCATATCATTCTACAACTTTGTCATTCTGTGACCTTCAATCCCATACTGATTTTCAGGGGGATACGAACGGCTGCTCCAGTGCCCTTGAGCAAAAGCCCGCTCCTTGTTTTCCCACAGCAATACAGAACTTTCTGTTAAAACAATTCTACATATAAAGAATGTTACAAAAGCCTATCCAGGAATGTTTTTATATTAAGGATTTATTTTTGTAAAAATGAGCATGGGCAAATAATAACATATTTGATTCTCTCCATTAATTCAAATCTCCGCTCATTCTCAAACAGGCCTTAAGATTTTCATTACCATTAGTTATGTGTAATACAATAGCAGCCAGAAGCCTCCATGTTAGTGCCCAACACACAAGGCCCCGTTGTACAAAGACATGTTAAACACCAGCCCCTGCTCCAACCTGACAACATGTGAAGTCAGAAGTCCCTTTGGGGTCCACGTCTAAGCAGCCAGGCAGAGACCTGGGGAACATGTGGCACGCTGGTGACTGTGATATGGCTTCTTCACTTTTGGACAGACTCTGGAGGAAGACTAAGAACTGGATCTTTCAGTGTGTTGCGTTTCCCATAAGGGAGCAGCCACAGTGCTGAGATCCCGATGACCCTTTTCTTCATGCCTGCTGCTGATCCGTTTCAAAACCCACTCAGCAGGATCCTGCAATTCAGCGAGGGAAAAAGGTTTCCTCACTGAGGACACATCATAGTAAACTCCCCATTGTCTTCTCTGACACCAGGATTTTGAGCCTGCTCCCAGTGGTGTGTAGAGACCACAGGATGGAGAAGCCAGACGTGCGGGCAGTGGTTCACCCAGTGCTGCTCACACTGATTCAGTCCCTCCTGTCCTGTAAGCGGGGCTGCCTGAGTGCTGTCCTGGACAAACGCTTTCCAGAAAAACACAACTGCAAAACTGAAGTGGGAAAGAATCTGCATCAGCTGGCATGAACCTGATGTGCAGCTCTGCTTCCTTGACCCCACAGCACCAGTGCCTGGAGGAAACAGACAGGCCTGAAGAGACTCCAAGGAGGTGGCTTCAGGATCCAGTAGGAAAGACAGAACAGTACCACAGATAAGACAGCCCCAGTTGCATACCTCCTTCGAAGAGGCAGAGGTAGCAGAGGCCATCACTGAACAGCACAGCCTTCCTGCCTGGCTGAGCCTCAGCTCAGATGGACTGCTTTCCTGAAGTCCACACAAAGGTGAAAGGCAGTCAGGTTGGTCACATGCCCCCTCCCTCAGCCACTCAAGAGAGTGTCTTGCACATCCATGCTGAGCTTTCCACTCCAGCTATATAAATAATGCAGAATGATTCTCCTGAGAGGTGAGGGTGGCTAAGGCCATCCTTCTGTTCTGTGGATGAGAAGTTCATCATGGCACAGTGGTCACCCTGTTAGCTTCATGGGTTCTCTTTCACCCTCAGAGCATTACTACTGCAAACAGAGCAGCTACCTGGAGAGAAGCCCACCCTGCAGAGATCTTTTCCGTCAGAGCAGATGAGAACATGCTTCACTAGAGATCCCTTCACTCTGGTAGGAAATAAGCACTGTTCTTCCTATACATTCACACTCCTGCAACTCTTGCACGCACAGAAAATTAACCCCTGGTCAGGAAACAATAAAAAAATACCATGATTTCTTCTTAGCGGTTCCCTGAGGCTCTTTTCCCTTCACCTTTCCACAGTGGCTGGTGGAAGAGGCTGAAGGATACTGATCTGAACCAAAGCCAACTAAGTAGCTGAGTCTCTACTAACAATTGCTATTGCTCTTTAAATGCAACCCGTTGGTCCCACGGTTCTAAGCGTGATGGTGGTTATACTCTGATTTCAGCTCAGGCAGCCTGAGCTCTGGAAATCATTTCATGCTGACTAAGTAAAGCTCTGCTTATTAATGAAAATACCAGTGAGAATGACAAATTTGTTTGGGCAGATGAAGGAACACGTGCCTGACCCTGACCAAATTCTCCATCTTCAGGCACTCTCTACTCCTCCTGCCACTTGGGAAATGTCTGCAGCTAGCTGTCTGAGATCCTTCCTCCACCTGCTAGCAGTTCTTGGCTTCATGTCAGTGATAAGATTTGTGCAACAGAGCACCAGGCAAACACCGCTCATCTTCAGCTCCAGGGGTTTGCGTTCCTCAGGGGAGATGCAGTAAGGTGGCAGTGAATCAGGGTTCAAAACTATAAATGCTACTTCTTCAGGATAAATCTGATACACTTTCAAGGCGTATCAGTGCTAATTTGCCTGTTACTGTAATCCAAGGCAGTGCTACATCCACTCACACCCTAAGTTAGCAAGGGGCAGACAAGGATCTTGAGTTTCATGCTGGTTTAGGACTGGAGTTCCTGCTCCATTCTGATGGGAAGGGCTGGAGCCACCTACTCCATCCCTGCCCTGCCAGGTGGGTACCAAGCTGAGCAGCAGAGGTGGCCATTGCTTCCTTCCCCCATGAGAGGTATGGAGGAGGACCGAGGTCCCAGTGAGAGGGATCACGTTACACAGCTACTAAAATTCCCACCCAGTAAAAAAACATCCTGGCCTGCGGCCTCTTTCAGCACACTGCCCCTCACCAGGAGGGGATAACTGATGATCCACGTCCTCCCTCTCGCCAAGTCCCCCACCCTGAGGGGTTTCCCTCAGCTGTCCCTTGCTGCTGTTTGGGAGAGGCATGGGGAACTTGCCGCCCCGCTGAGGAGACGGGCGGCCCATAGGGCCCAGCTCCCAATCCCAAGTCTCCTGGGGGACCCCAAGACCAGCAGCGCTCTCGGAAGAAACGAATCTGTCCCAACAACCGGGATCTGGGGACGACCCCCTCGTGGGATGGTGCCTCACATCAGTTCAACACCTTCTCCGAGCTGTGCCCCAGCCTGCCCTCCTCCTGCACGGGCGGTGAGGCCTCGCTGTGTCGCGCCAGGCCTGGCACTGGAGCTGTGTGCTGCCACGTCCCACTGCTGCCCCCTGGGATGGCGGCGTGCAGCTCAGCGCACTTCTCCTTGTAGTGCTGAGCATTGCCGGCAAAGGTCTCGCAGCGGCTGAGGTTCTCCTCCTGCACCGGGCTGCCCACGTTCTCCTCGGCTGCTCCCGAGGTCGCTGCTCCCTCCTGGGAGTTCTGGCTAAGGTAGACGACGATGATGTCTCCCTTGAAATTCATTACTTGTCCGCTGGAAATAAACGTGGAGTTACTGTTTCCAGTCACATTTCCTGGGGGAAGGAGGGGGGAGAAAAGAAGACGTGCATGATTAATATTTTCTCTCATGAGGATGACGTTTAGCATGGTGAATTCAATCCGCTGCAACAGCTTTGCTTTTGTTCCATGGTTTTATCCCCGTGACATAGGGATGCTCTTATAATCAATGCCTTCCACAGGGCTCTTTCACCATTTCCACTTGTGCCTCCTCAGAACAAAGCACACTGTGCTCCCACAAGTGAGACAGCGTGACAACCTCATCATCCCCCTGCCTCCGGACACACAAGCTACCCCCAGACCACCTCCAGTTTGTGAGGAAACAGCTATTGTTTCTAATCCCTATAGGCTTTTTAAAGCCCCGTGAATCATGTTGTTTTATTCCCCCTTGGCATACGATCACTTCTGCCATGTGGGCAAGGCAGCAGGTTTAATCAATAGATGCTAAAAGACCTAACGTCAGGCCATGCAGTCACAGCGCCCGCGTGGAACGGAGCTTCTAAGATTACCTCGCGCTGTCTGATCTCCCACTCCTACACACCCCAGCACTCACCTAGTGCCTGCGTGGATTTACTGGGATATATCCTGCTACAGGGAACAGACAGTCTGCGTACATCAACCTAACAGTGTTACGGTTTCAGCAAGTCTCCCTGTGGTCAGAGATTTTTCAGTATGAATTTTTCTTTCTCTAATTCAAGGACTGGGTCACTGACTCAAGCGGCACTAGGACCAGGCTGTGGAACCAATAAACTTCTCTCAGAGCACAAAGATAATATCCAAAAACACACTTTCAACAACGAACTACCAACCTCCCCCACAATGAAACAAAACTGACCAAACCAACCCAAAAAGAAACTCCTGACTCCAATGAACACCACTCCTTATAAATGCTTTTTTCCTACCTATGGTCATTTTCCTAATGCTCTTCTAGTCATGAGAGGCACTGAGCACAGCCCACCCAGAGATGTGCTGTCCCTCCAGCAGCCAAGGGTGCTGCCTACATTCCTAGGTGTTGTTCACACACCACTGCTAGATTCCTCCAGAGCTGAGTGAAGACCTCATATGATAGCCAACTTAGCTCAAGTAGTACTGGAGCATCTTTCTAACAGCTCTCATCAGGCAATCCTATTTATTTCAGCTACTGTGTGCCACTCAAAAACCGTACTGTAAAAGTTCACCTGAGCTTGGTACGAGATTAAGAAGAGCAAAATGGTCACGAGAACTTCCTGGGTCACACTAAGAAATGTGCTTCCAACTAGAAAAGCATAAAGCACTCCTTCAGAGGACAAGTGAAGGCATTGCTCTCTGCAGCATTTCAGCCTTTTGATCTCTTGACTATGTTAATTACAAAGACAGATTCATTTCCGTGGTAATTGTTCACTAGGAATTGGCACAATGCAAGTGAATAATTTCCTCACAGCCGTCTGATGTTGCTTCTTGAAGCTGAACTGGGAAGGGGCAGGCTCTGGATGTGAAGGTTCTGCAGAGCCATGAGTCACCAAAGCTCTCCACCACTCGTGCCTTATGCTAAGGCCCTGCACAAGGTTTGAGGTGGCCATGATCCAGTGCTCCACGTTCTGAGCTTCCAGGCTCAGGGAGATTTGGAAAGCATTTGCTTGAAGGCTTATGTCAATTGCTATCCACAAAGCCTGGACTGGCACCTGTCCAGAGGTTTGCTTTGGTCCTCTAGGGTCATTTCACAGCTGGGACAGATGTTGCAATTTCCGTTGTCATTCTGAGTACTAAGAAACTAAAACTAAAAGTTCATGGAATTTACCCACATCATTTTTCTTCCTATTTCTTCATCCACCCACTTTCATAGTTTTGCCTTAGCTCAACTGCATCCCAAGTAGCTGCCTGAAGAAGTTTATTTTATTATACATGCGTGTTTATTCCACCTGGGCATTTCATAAGGCCCAGGAAAATGGGTGATGCCCCCACAGCTCCACCAGCAGCCTCAGCATCAGCTGGGGTGGGTCACACCAAGGCAAGGCCACTCCAGTGCAGCACATCAGCTCCACACTGACTAAACCTGCACTCTTTCACTGTCCACTGCTCAGCCACTACCTCGAGGCAGTTATGCCAAGGTTGGGGTGAACCAGGGACGCTGTATCTGTGCTCAGGGTTCACCAGATGGCACTACAGCAAGCACACAGCCAAAGGTACTGACACAATGAAAATCATATATAAAGAATTACAGTGCACAGTGAAGACGGCGTTTTCCACCACGTTACTTAAGCCTGCTTGCCCTCTTGTTTCTTACTATTCTCTCTTCCTCTTCTCGAGCAATTCAGAAAGAAAAGTAGTACTTCTGCAGAGCCAGATATGACTTGACTCCCAGCAGTACCCCACAGTCACCCTCCAGAGAAATAAAACCCATCTTCTCTTTGCTACTGTTGGTTTCTGTACAGATCAAGCAGTGAAACTGCTTAAAGTATTCAGGAAACTGAAGCAGCAGGAAGAGTGTCTGCTCTTAGAAAGATCACTGCACACTTTGAGATTCCCGCACAGCACTGTATGTTTAGAAGGGAAGGGCCTTCAAAATGTCACTTGTGGGTCTTTATAAAGTGTCGCTTTTGGTCTTTGGCAGACTGACAAGAATGTCTGTGTAAGAAACTTTAAGGCGTGATGTGGTTTTAAAGAAGGGCAACTGCTTATGATCACTGTGTGTATTACAGTAATACTTAGATGTCCCAGACAAAACTAAGGTCCCGTTAAGTTTGGCAGTGCATAGGCAAATAAAAACAGAACATCTGTCTTCAGGAGATTATCCTCTATAATGACTAATAAGATATGACAAAAAGATTGCAGGTTTTTAATCATGAAGAAAAGGGATGGAAGTTTCATCCAGAAAAGGCTCATAACTTCCCTTCTTCGGTTTTTATCCTTGCTTTCATTTAACTGTTTTGCTCTATTCACTGAATTAGTAAACTAGGAGCCAAGCAGTAAACTGGAGACATCAGTGTTTCAGCGCTCTTTAAAGACTGAGAGCTTATATTTGGAGAAAAAAATGTCTGTATGAAATTATTTTTAGATGAATTGCAGAATTCACCTATTTTTTGTTTATATAATATATATATGTTTATACTTCAGCAATTTAAAACAAAGAGAAAGAGCTAAAAGCAAAAAAATGGATCACAGCCTCTCAGACCCAACCACAACCACCAGGTAACAGCTCCAGCCAGTTTCACTGACCACCACACGATTGTAACTGGACTGCAACCTAATGGCAAGGACAAAAACGCACACGCAGGCTGCAGAATGGAAAGATGCCCTTCACAGTTCTGCATCTCTTCTCAACTCAGCCTCTCAGTTCTCTACTCTTTCTAAGTCTTCTCCTACAGTGATTGCTTGTAGTGCTCATACTACATGTGGGATTCACTACAAACCAAACGGCCTTCCTATTTCAGTTTTATCTTTCAGATTAGTTTCAGGGCAACTAAGTGAAAAAGCATCACTCCATTTTTTTATTCTCCCAGATCAGAACTCCTGAATAACAGCAAATGAGCACCGGAAATAACCCTATACAACTGTTCACACGTCAGGCCTAGTGGGCTTACCGGATGCTGGAGGAAGGTCTGAAGCGCCGCTGTTTGTCCCTGAAGTGCTTCTGTTTGTGTTCTGGTACTTCATGTTGGTACCATCAGAGGATGCATCTTCCATACCACGGTCACTTGCTAGAGTGCTCTGACCAGCAGAGGGAAAATTCAAACCACAGGTGCACTGTGTGTAGCATCCACTTTCTGGGGAGCTGGAGGCACCGTCGACTGCAGCACAACGGGGTCTGTTCCCCTTTCTGGGAGTCTCCCTGTATGAAATGCCACACCTCACACAGATCTTCTCTGAGTCATGGTTCGTTGCAGAACCATCTGTGTCTTTGCTGTCAATTTCCTTTGGGCAACCGTAGGAACGCTGGCAAGGTTTCTGGAGGTATTTGTCCATGGTGGCATGTGCACCATCCACACCGGGGGAAGGGTCGGAGCCTCGAGGGACAGACACGTCCTCTGTGCTCCCAATTCCTGAAAAGCACTGATTTAAGCTATCGTTCTCCCCTATCTCCACTGGTTCTGAAAACAATGACAAGGTTTTACTGTCAGGCTGACTCAGTAAGGGTAAATAATCAGCAGAATTGAGATCTTTATCCATATATTCATCTTCTGTGGGAACGGGTGGGAAGTGGTCGTCATCGGTCTCAGCTCCCACAGAGATCTCCTGGAGGTTGTCCCCAGCCCCACAGGGTGCTGTGCCCGGGCTGCCGTGCCCACATGTGGAGTGAGCACAGGGTGAGCTGCAGGGGGCAGGGGAGCCAGCAGGGCCCAGGAGATGCACATCTTCAGAGAGCTGCCGGGTGGCGGTGTTCGTTATGTTGACAGTAACATATGCGTCTCTAGATGGCTCCTGAAACAGATTCAAAATAAAACTGTATTTAGGAAAGAAACTGGCTGAAGCTTATTTTCTGAACGAAGGAGAAACAGGCCTGCCTTAATGTTTCCTCAGCGTGGAGTTGGTGGGATTGAGTGGCAGTGTCAGACTCGAGTCTTGAGAAGCCTAACTCTATTCTGTTGTAAGACCTGTGACTCAGCTGGTGTTCCGAAAAAAATCTGGTGTCTTGGGGGATGATAACATTTAATTTCAGTATAACACAGTTGCTAGCTCTTAAGAATCACAGAATCATCTTGGTTGGAAAAGGCCTTCAAGATCAACAAATCCAACCATCAACCAGTCAAGAGGGCACTGGAGAGCTGATAAGTAGAGAAAGGTTGCTGGATTCTGTGCAGTCTGCTGCAGGGAGCCTGCTTTGGCAGAGGGCTGGACTAAATGATCTCTAGAAGACCCTACCAACCCACACAATTCTGTGATTCTGCTGTTTCTTGCAGACATCGCTTAGATCTACCTAACTGCTAAAAAGATTTGTAACTCCCCAGAACAATCTACATTTTTGAAGGGCTGCTGATCTGTGAGGACCTCACTGTGAGCAAAATCTTTACTAGTAGTAATAACTGATTTGAACACTGTGTTCACTCAGAGATGTGCTAGAAACAGAAGCCAACAGATAAGGTTGCTTTAACCTCGAAAAATTTAAGACAACAGATGCAAAAGCCCGTGACATCACTCTGCCAGCAGTGTTACAGTTAAGTTACATTTTTGGTGGAAGCTCCATAAAAAATAAAGGCTTGGGAAATACTTGAAGGGTTCCCTTCAGTTCCTGCTAGTCAGGCATAATGATGGGTATTTGGGAACCGCTACCTTTCATTTCTAGCATCTGTTCCCTTCCTCCACGGTGGAGGACACAAAGGAAATGCTGCCAGCCACTAATTGCTGTTGATTCACTCCTCTGTCCCAGAGGATCTGAGCAGCTGCCAGTGCAGGACACTGCAAGAGCATTTACGAGACAAAAGAGGAACTGCCTGCTCAAAAAGTTGCTGGGTTTGTTTTCCTTTTTGTAGCAATGGGATTTGAGTGTTACCACATCTAAGCGAGACAGAGCTCCTAGACTGGCAGGTGGGGCAATGGAAGAGCATGCACCTGGGAGCTAGGGGATGTCAGTCCGTGTCCCTGGTGTCAGTCACACAGCACACATGCACGTGAATCCATGCTCCAAACCAAGAGTTTCAGGCAAGGGCATCTGGGGCTGTTCCAGAGCAAAACCCTTTGCAAGGTCACCTGCTTCTCACACACAAGGATTTTTCTGACTGACAGAATTCAAGGGGATTGTGGCCATTTCCTCTAGCTGATGGCTCTGTTGTTAGTTCCTTGGTGCTGTCTCAAATCCAGGTCTCTTTCCCATGGGGATTCCAGTATGTAAAAAGATGCAAACACAAGCTAAGCTTTTCCCAGCCCCAGTATTCAGAAATGCTCTCTCCTAGGTGAGAGTATCAGGTGTTCACTAACATGGGCTCATGTTCAGCTTTCTCTTGTGAGTATTTAATCATCACAGAGACTGTTACCACTGTTAAAGCTGGCTGAAACCAGAGAGCAGGTTCAGAAGCTATTTGAGAATGGTGATTTCATAAGCCTCACATTTACAGAAAACCAGACTAAAAAAGCCAGAGCTCTGAGTGGTTTTCGAGAAATTTAAAACTCGTTTTCTTGTCCAAACACTAACATGAAGTCTAAAGTAAGGAGGGGCATCAAGAATGTTGTGAGGAAACCATAAAACAGAGGGAAAATCTTAGTGTCCCTGATTTTACCTTTGTTCCTTTTATTTGGCTGCACACCTCGTTAGCCCAGTTCTGTAGATCTGCTGTAAGAAGAACAGAAGAGTAGCTGTAACACAGAGCAGGCACTGAAACTAGCCACAGACCTAAACACCCACAGTCATTCAAGATCCATAATATTACAGTCAATGAAAACCAGCAAGACTGTTTTTACTGACTGTTCAAGTGTCCCAGCATCAGGTTAGCTGAGGATTCATTCTAACTGGAACAGGGATATACTGCCGTGGAACAAATGTCTCCAAGTTCCTAAGACAGATCACGTTAAACTGTGTTCCACATCAAATGGAGTTTATTTCCTGGTCATATGTCACCACACTATGACTGGCCCCACACCCATTCACTTACAACTGCACAGTCTACTTCAAGAGAAGTCACACAGATAGCACAAAGACCATTCCCGAACAGGAGTGAGCAGACTGGAGAGAAGAAGGTAACCCACCGAAACCACTGGGTGGCAGGCTCAAGTATAGTGCATTCCACCTAACGGAGATGTACTTGATTGGGAAATGCAGTTAATCAGAGTTGTCTCCCATGGAAAAGCTCCAAGTCCAATAATGCTCTACAGTCGTTTTATAGAGTTAGCAACTATTCTTGCTTTCTAATTATTCTTTCAGGAGATTACACAGGGCCCAAGTTTTGCTTTATGCTTGTGCTGGTTTGTGTATATCTGAAGATAGTTAAGCTTCTTAGCCCCTGCCACTTCCCAGCAATGACTCCGTACCTCTGATGTTAGGTCTGTATGTTTATAATCAGTCCCCAGGCAGGTAGTTTCTTCCTGAGCCTGTAAGTCTCTGGGACCCTAATTAGCAGGATCTACTGTGCAAAGGCAATGAAGGACTGTCGCTGCAGAGCAGCAGGTCAATAAGAATGTTAAGCAAAGAGTGCTCTCCCCTAACCTGCTCTGCATCGCAAGTATTTGCTTTGCGAAGAGAGTCACCATTTCCTTCAGCCCATCCCAGGAATTCCAGATTTAGCACAACCCATGTTTAGTGTGGTAGAGGCAGCATATTTCTAAAACATGGGCTGAAAAATACTTCACTGCCTTCCCTTCCACTGCTCCCAAAACATTTCACAGATTTTTGGGGGCTCAGGAAAAGAGATCAAGGAAAAAATACAGTAAGAAATGCTTTTCATGTTTAGGAGAAGAAAATAAAAAATGAAGAAAACAATAAGACAGTGTCCTTAACAGTGAAGACCCAGATCTTAACACAGATTTGAGTAACTGCAGGAGATCCTTCTGTGCTATTCACCTTGTAATCCAGTGTTATCCAGTGTATCTTTGCCAGATTTAAATATATATATATTTACTATTTACGCTACTCCTTCTAGTATTCAGCTAAAAACATTTCCTCTATCACATTTCAAAACACACATCAGTCTTGAAATCTACATTTTAACCCATCCAAATGCAGTATTAGGGGAGGAAGGAAAGCAGGAAGAAGGAGGCAGGAGACGGTGAAGACTATACAAGTGTCCCCCTGCTTCCCCTGGGCCACGAGCTCTGCTGTGCCAGGCAGCACAGAGTTGCCATGCTGATACCAAAGCTCCCATCACTGCCCCTACATTGTCTGTATGTCGTGGCTACATCCACCCTGAAGGTGGTCACCCTACTGCCAGGGCTGCAGGAAGATGCTGAGCATGATGCATTATGCATAGGTGTAATATAATTCCTGACTATAGGAAGGTTTTTCAAAACTGGCTCTCTGCCAATCAAGACATCCATACTGGACAGGACTTCCAGAAGAGTTGCTGAGTTTGACATCTCAGTGGGTACCTGTAAAAACAGTGTGTGCAAAGAGACAGTCAGCTGTCACATTCATACGTATCATTAGCTATCATGTACCTGTCAGCTTTTTTCCCTTATTCTTGTAGTATACAATGAAGATGACAATGCCAATTAGTGCCACAAAAAACAAGATGACGATCAACACATACAAGATCTTGTTTGTTCCTGGAAGATAGAAGAAAGATAATACCATCAACATGCAGCCTGTTCTCAGTGGTATGACAATCCTTACTCCTGTCACCTGCTTTTCCACAGGAGAGGGGTTTTGCTCTTCCTAACTGATTTTCAATTTCTACAATAATGTCCAGAGCTCTAGCACTTAGGGAGTTCTCTGACAAGCAGCCTCACTAAAGGTACATGGTACAGAGCCATCTCGGTATTTAGTGTCTGAGAGAGGTGTGACTCAGCCACACTCCTCTGAAAGTCCTCCTGCAATCTGCCTGTAGCCTATGGGCTGTGCTTGCTCTGCCTCAAAATGAGAGGGACACACAGCTTGTGGAAGACTTCAGCCAGCAAAATTTTGCCTTCATCTAAGGATCACTGCATGCCTCACAGGAGAGAGAGGAGAGCAACTGGCAAGAAGGGAGAGCTGAGAACATTAGGCACTGCTAAAAAGGAGACATGAGGAGAAGCTGGTGGCCTTTAAACAGATAACATGTACAGAAACTGGCAGGCTGACACAGGAAAGAGCAGTAAACGTGATGGATATCATGGATGTGTAACAGCAACACTGCTCACCATGCAGCTTCAGGGGGAGGTGTAAAGCACTGCATAGCACCAGGCATTGGGCACTAGAGCTGCCAGGCTTCAAGTAGTCTTTAAAGGTAAGATTTTGCAAGAGCTCCGTCTTGGTCTACAGCTACTTCCCCGTCACTCATCCACAGTGGGAAAGGAGTTAAGCCAGCCAAAATCCCTAGTAAACATACACTCCTCCTGCCTGGTACTTTCTAATAGATAAGCTTTATACAGACACATACCATACTCTGGTTGCTCAACCATTTTCCGTTTTGCACAAACTGCGTCTGTCTTATCAGTCCCAGGGACCATTTCTGCCAATCCCAGAGACGTACAGCTAGAAAGGAAAGACAAAGAGGCTAGAATCCCGAAGAGGGAGCTCACTGTGGCTCCTACACTTATGCAGAGTAATACTTCCTGTTGTAAAGTACTCTTGCATTCCTCCACCCTGAAGAAGCTGTTATGAGTGGTGTTCCCCAGGGGTCAGTACTGGGGTCCATCTTGTTTAATATCTTTATTGATAACCTAGACGAGGGGATTGAGTGTACCCTCAGTAAGTTTGCAGATGACACCAAGTTGGGAGGATGTGTCGATCTGACGGAGGGTAGGGAGGCCCTTCAGAGGGATTTGGATAGGCTGAATAGCTGGGCTGAGATCAATGGGATGAAGTTCAATAAGGCCAAGTGCCGGGTCCTGCACTTTGGTCACAATAACCATATGCAGNGGAGGATGGTTGGACTAGATGATCTTGTAGGTCCTTTCCAACCTAATGTATCTGTGAATCTATGAATCTATAAGCTCAGATACCTTCTTTATCTTCACCTGTATCAGCTCAGCAGTTGCTGTCCTAGCTGTCTTCCTCCCACCCTGGAAAGACTTGAGATCCAGCATGAGAATACCACTGAGAAGCAGAGACACTCCCCTGAAAAGAGTGTTTGCTCAAGCTTCTCACTGCCCTGTGGCCATAATAGGCATTTTGGAAGGCAAAGGGACTTACTTGGTCCAGGATTTACACTCATCAGTGGATGAAGCAACCTCTGAGAAGTAGCCTCTGGGACATGGCATACAGTTTGTGTCCTTGTCTTGTTGCACTGTATGTGGCAGAGGAAGAAAAAAACATCACAACTAAGTTTCCGTGGGTTCCTTCCCAGCGAGGGGAAGGTATCTATGCCCCCCTAAACCTCCCACTCCACCCAAACCCCAGAAGCTTCCCCGAGGAGAGAAGGATCTAAAAGTCTATTAAAGCAACAGTGATAGTCACACATAAAAAGAGCTCGGGTGTGATGAGCATATTCCCCTGCACGATCAGAGTAAGAAATGACCAGGCACCATTTCCAGTTATTGCAAAATAACATGCTGTTCTCATACGAGGCCACTTCCATTAACTTCCTCTTGTCAATGCTACAACACAGGCAGTGACGTTAACTGGTACTGTCACTTCTGTGAAGCCACAATAAACAAAGTGCTGTATCAGAGTTTACTAGATTGCAGGGAAATCACCACCACTCTGCTCCAGGCCCATGCAGCATTTCATCCTCCATCGCTCTACTGTGTGCTGAATTTTTGGTGCTCCCTATGCTTGGTACAGGTGTTCCCAGCGTCCACTACAACCCTGAACTTAACCACACACAAAATACCTGCATTTTGCTTTCAGTCAGACTTTGGTCTAAACTACATGTCTGTAATAAATTCTTGCATTGCATGTCACCTAAAGCAGGGAATACTTGCGCTATCTTAAAGGTGTTGATTGCTTTTAACTCATAACACCACAGAATGGCAAAACAAAGCCATCTGACAAAAGCTGGTGTCAAATCTGACCTCAGCCACAACCACCAGTGGACCACTTCTTTGAACCTGGGAGCAACGCATAAACTAACGATCCACAGCCACACACCTCAGCAAACATGAGAAATGCACTGAAGACCTTGCTGTTATTGCCATGCCCGTGTTAAAGCTCGATCCAAGATTCCACCTAAACTACAAAGGCAGAAGCCTTTCAAATGCAAACGGTCCTGGAGCATTACACACAGCAGTAACGGTGTGAGAGTCTCCGGTATCTGCTCTTTAGTGTCACAACCCACATGATGCAGGCCTGAGTCGGGCGTTTCATTTGTATGTACCCTCTCTGTATCTTACCAGGATGCCCAACTCCAAACCCCGGAGCACAAATGCTATTCCGCTGACAGCAGTCGCAGTCCTCGTTCCAGTGGTAACCTGTGGTACAGGCACACTGCCTCTGGAATGTGCTGTTTCCTGGGTTTACCTCTCTCAAAGCTTTCCCTAGAAGAGAAAAGCAGATGGCAGTAAGTATCTCTTTGATAACAAACCTTGAGTTTACGAACATCCTGTTCTACCTATTTACTTTGCTTGAATGCCAGAGGTGAAACCATTCATGCTAGAGGAATCTTTCAAGAAGCGTGGGAGGCCCTTGATCAGCATGGGGCACCTCACTGATTGGGCTCCTGAGCAACTCTTTTCCTTGTAGCTCCTGTAGAAAATAAACAGAGCTTTTGCAAGAGTGAGACAAGGGCAGAAGTGAGTGCCAAGTATGCTAGGCAAAAGGACAGCCTTTAACATCCATCTCACAGGGAGTAAATGGCCTGACTGAAGATAATCTTATCAGCATCATGAAGACTATAGTTGCAGTGCTCAGCAGAGAACAGAAGCAAAACTCTCTGGTGTCTGGGGACTTTCCCATCCACCAGGTTCTTGTGCAAGCTCAACCTTCATTACCATGTACCCCAAAAGGAGCATATTCCCTAGATCACTCGCCCACCTCATGCTTCACTAATTTGGATTAAAGGTTTCTTCAGTATGAACAAGCTCACCTTGATCACATATTTTATGCAGCAAGCATTTGTCTTCTTCATTCCAGACATCCATATACTCGTTTGGGCCACATGGCTGGCACACACTATCAGAAGTCTCAGTGCATTTAGCAGACATATACTTCCCTGTGAAGGAGAAAAGGACAAGCAGATAATTTGCAACTTGCACACCATTTCTCTGAGCACAGGGAAAATGAGATGGGCTAATGGTGACAACTATTTCTTCCTCCCGCCTCACACATTTCCTCACTCAGGTGACCAGAGTGGCACCAAAACATCCATGAATGGATGACATGGGAGCAATCCTATCTACGTGCGTGAAGACCATGCTACTTTACACCATGTGCAGTAGTTCAGTGCAAAAGAATTGCTACAGCTTTTGCTGAGGTCAGCGAGACTACTCCTACTAGAAGGCACTTGTGGGCCTGAAATTACGCATTTGCAGGGGTATGTGCAAATAGATTTGTGGAGTCATGAGAGTAAGTTCCCTGGCTGACCTCCAGAGCTGTTTGTAAGGAGCTTTTCGATTACTGAGGCAGTACAGCCCAGCACTCACATACCTGGCTCACACTTCTTGCAGCACCGTCCAGAGTATTCATAGTGTTGCTCACTTTCACATGGCAGAGTGCTTTGTAGTGACAACTGGAGAGGAGATGAGAGAGAGGACATGAGACCCAATATACCCAGAAAGCTTCAGGCCTATCCCATCACAATGCTGACAGAGAGCAGGAAAAATTTTCTCCAGCGTAGCATTTTGGATAGCTGAGCAGTAAAACATTACACAACATTTATGACTTCAAAGGTTCTTTGTAGACAAGAACATGTTTGCACAGAGATCTGTGATACAGCCAGGGGATAAATCAATAATAGCACAATCCTGCAATTGTCATAAACTCTTGGCATGCTATTTAACCTATTTTTTTTACAATACTCATTTATTTCAAACCTATGACTTCAAAACAATTTGTAAAAAAAAAAAGAAAAAAAAGCTGTTGATGTAATTCTGTGGTCTCTTCCACGTACATGACCTCAGAACAAGACCTGGGCCACTGACAGTTTTAAAATGTGGTATTTGGCAAACAAATAAAGTGAATTATTTATATCCTTTGAAAAGAAGAAGTTCCCAGCTTCCCACTGGAATACACAACACCCCTGGCTAGTCCCAGAAAATGTTGGACCTTATTTCTGCAGCTTTTTATAGCTCCCCAGGTGTTCTGCAAAGGTGACTCCATTTAACCGAGGCAGCCATCCACCAAAGGGCTACAGACTAAGACAACAGCCTTTGTTCCTCTCCAAATCCAAAAAATCCATCACAACCGATCCCAAACCAACCAGGTGAAAGTGTCACATGAGAGGCCCTTGCTTTGAGTTTGCCTGGAGCACCAGTGCCAGGAGGCAACCAATGCTTTATGTCTAGTTGTTGATCTTCCCATTGGTAAAATGACTCCTAATCAGCTCATAGCAAGAAATTACTCGTTATGGTTGAATGCTGTTATCAAAATCTCATTTACTCGATTTCTGCTTGGAGAAAGATGCACCAGGACTGCTCAGCAGTAGTTTTTCCAGCCTAATAATATATAGAAGTACTGTGACTGCTGATAATGGTTTCTATTCCTCTACTTAGTGTTCTCCCCTGGTTTGCTCCATGTCTTTTCCTCTCCTCCTTCTTCCTTCTCTAGTCAAACCGACCGCAGTATCTTGAATATAAACTATTTTCCCCAAGCACCTTGATGTCTTCTAATGCTGGGAAGGGATCTTATGACTTAAAAATGACCAAAGAGGATGTATTTTTTCTTTAAAGCACCACCTCCTCGCTTGGAGTCTGAGCCATGAGTTGGTGTGTAACTTGTGTTTACCAAAACTGTGCCTGAAATAGAGTGAGTACCTCAAGTCAGAGCTCTTGAGTTTTCAAATTTTTACAGGTTATACTTAGAGCCATTTTTTATCACCACAATGATCTCAGGTGAAATTAAGAGTTCAAACTTGCAAGAACACATCTTTTGTTTCATTGTTTCCTTGTCTCTTTCTTTGCCCTTATTAGCAGTATCTTGCTTTTTGATTAGATCATATGTTTCTTGGAACAAAGAGTGCACGCCATGTTTGTGCAGCACCTCACACAAAAGGGTAACCTACCATAATGTAAATAAGCATTTACACGCTCCCAAAAGCTCTTGTTCAGCTTAGGCTTCCTCACAGACACTTTTGTTTGTCTTCCCAATTACCAGAACAGTGACCAGTGTTGGTGAAGCAACAGGTGATCTAGGAACAGAAAGCTGGCCAGGATGGCAGCTGAATGGTGATGCTGCCCAGCACCCCAGGAGATGCTCTTGAAATGCTCCAGTATCCACGGAGCCAAAAACAAGATCAACAGAATGGGGCTCACAGTACTCTGCTGGACTGAGCAGCAGAGAGATCTTGAGCAACCGATTCCTGTTTCCTGCAGTCTGAAGTGGCGAGAAAAGCAGTGAGACCAAGAATGGGTCCAGCCACTTGCTTTATCAACAGAATGTTCTTTTCTTCCTTGTTTGCTCCATTTTGAAAGTTCCTCTTTAGAAGAAAAGGCTAAGAAATTACTGAAGTGTCAAACAAGGGCAAAGTTGTCCTGTTTAAGGAAGGATATGCAAATCTGCTGAAGGGCATTCAGTGGAAGGGTTTGGGATAATTTCTGAGAACCAAAACTCGTCCTGAACACAACAAGCAACTCCCTTGCGTGGAGGCCAGGAGCTAATTGCTCACTACCTTTTGTAAACTGCTCTGGACCTTCCTGCTTTGTAGCATGAAGAGAGCTATTATTGCAAAATGTTCCCAGCTGCAGCTGCGTAAATCTATGCGCTGTGTCAATAATCATTCTCCTCCGTGACTGCGTCCTTCCCCTTTTGAGACAAGGCAATGCATTTACACAGCTGCCATGTTTCCTTCTCTGATTTACTCTGTGTCCATTTGCTAACTCCTTCCTGAGCCCGGCCTCCTCATGAAGGTGGGAGATGCTGTCCAGATATGGACTGGCAGAGGGCAGAGAGGAACAGAACTTTCATATCTTCTTCAGGTAGCTCCAGTGATCTCAGAGCCTTCTTTTAACAGGGCCCCACTGAAGTCAGATTGTTCCTTATTCAACCATGTGCCAGAGGGCTGCAGTGCACTGCCATACAGGGCATCAGCTTTCCATAGGTGTCCATCTGAGATAAGGACATGTAATTCGCTTCACAGAGGAGGAACTCACACCCAGAGGCCAGACAGCTTCAAAAGGTGGCAGAAAATTAGTGACAAAGCAGGAAAGAGAAGCAAGCCTCCAAAGTAAACCCTAGGACATCCTTCCTCTCCTCAGGCAATGGTGATTTTGACATCACGGAGCTCTTCTCTTAAGAGACGAGGCCTTGGCAAAAGCAAAGATGCCAACCTCACCTGAATTAATAAAGCAGAACAAAGAAAACCCAGGCTGGTCATTCCTTTAAGTCTTACTACTGGTAAAAGCTTGCATTAAATACCACCACAAGATGTCAATGAATGTTTCAGAGCAGCCTAGGTGCTTCTGCACATTTAATTTGTCACTTAAAGTGTGTGCAATGCACACACATTTGTACCAGTTCCTAAATAAAGTTAGTTCTCCTTCTCTCAATTGGTCCTGGGCAGACTGCTCCAGGGGCCCTGCTGGAGCAGGGGGCTGGACTGGATGAACTCTGGAGGTCCTTTACCTCCTCAGCCGCACTGTGATAAACACTTCCTCAGAAGAATACTCAAGAACACTCAACAGGCAAAGAATCCAGAGAAAAAAACCAGCAAATGTCCTCTGGGCTCAGTGGATCGTCAAAGGCTGTTAGGTAAAGCATGCCAACACCTGCTTACCTTCAAGCACATGAGTAGCACCACTGACTTCCTTGGAGAAACATGCGTGTTCCTGTCAAGGTTTGCAGGAGGAGTGTGTTTTGGTGCCAAGCTCTTTTTTTGTTGAAAAGGACGCTAAGCAAGAGCGTGCTTGTGCTCAGAGGGCCGGAGAACTTCAATGAGTCAGCTACAAAGCACAACCACGTTACTCAGACCTTGAAAACACACACACACACACACACAGGTGCTTCTGAAAGGGGAACCAGCAGCATTCAGATTCCTGTCCTCGGGCTTACGGAAATATTTATTCTCGGTGCTGTTGAGCAATCGGATGACAACAGAAGCTGTGTGTCATGGATGCTAAAATTACTTTCTCACTCAGATGAATATTCAGACAGACATTTCAGAGAAGATAAAGTTGCACGGGCCTCTTTCTTTTAAAAGAAAAAATCTGGAAGAACAAGCTCGGGGGTTTCCATGGCCTTTTTCCCATGTCATCTCTGAACAAGAACCTGAGGCCTTAATGGGGACTGCTCATTAGCGACAATCGTAGTTTAGAAAAGCTGAGATGTAAAGGGACACGTCAAGGCCTAACTACCTCGAGATGACACCTTTGTGCTCAGTGTGGTCGTTTCTGGAGAGCATTCAAGACATCTGTCATCATCTCACTGAGCAAAGCACATTCTTTCTCAAGTTAGTACTGCAGACCCAAAGTACCTATGGGAGAGCAAACCCAGGTGGCTCCTGCCTTGCACACCACTCGTTCTGGGACCTGAACGCACCCATCCTACTCGCTTTTGAGACTGGAGATCTCCATACTTGCTGTAGAACTATAATATTTCTGTGGTTCCTTGGGATTCATCTGTCTCTGTCAACAGGACTGAGCTCTGACCAACAGTTTCTCAGCCAGTCTGAAGTAGACCCTGCAGCCTCAGCACCTTGGTCTTCAGCAAGGGCAGGCTCCACGACTGATAAAAACTCAACAAGGGCAGCACGCAAGTCACCACCACACAATTCCAGTTATTCACTTGCAGGTCTGTAATTCAACACAAAAATTTCAGATTGTGAATGAAATGCTTTCGGTGATGTCAACTTTCCAGTGACCAGTAAACCACATCACAAAACTACCATCACGTGGTAAAATACAGCCGGGAAATGGCAATGGCTACTAACTAAATATTATTTCTATCTTAAAAATAGGTCCTTGAAACCCTGCTAGAGCCTGAATACCTAAAGAGGCCAGAAGGAGCTGACAAATAAAATAGATAATAAAAAGACTTAAGAGAAAAACGTAACTTGCAACCAGGAAGTGAAAAAGCAGCGGTCAAAGCCCAATCCTGACTATTCCCATTGCCCTTTGGTTTTAATGTGTGGCAAAAAGCAAACATCTGAGCAACAGGTGCTGCTCCAAGAGGGGGAAGGACCAGCAGTCAGTGCTGCTTCGAGCAGGCAGACCATGCAAAGAAGTGCTGCACAGACCACACTGGCAGCAGCATGCTGGGAACCTCAGGGATAGCAGATGGGAGATGGCTGAGAAGATAGATGGCAGGGCTGAGAGCAGCCAACTGAGCGTGTCCATCGTGCAGCTGTCTTCTTCAGGCTGAAAACTCATCACAGCACAGCTCATCCAGTTGCAAAGTCACCTCTGCAGAACAAGCCCCAGGTTTGGATCTCTCTGTGTACTGTGAGCGGGTCCTCGCTGCCATGGTCACTCAAAGACTGGCAGCTGCTAGGTAGGGTGCTTTAAAGATGAATCAGAGAGCAGAAACCAGAAAGCCAACCAAACCAAAATATTTCACTAAGAGGGCTGGTGGCAACACAACAGTCTCTAACAAGCAGGAATAAGAATGACAGAGTAAGGACATAACCAAATAATAATAATAATAATGATAATAATAAGGCATTAGAGGCACCTTTACAGGGAGTACTTTCCCCTTGCACTTTAGTTCAGAAGAATACTTTTCCATGCTTCATCAGCTGAAGTTGAATCTTAATGCAGAAACAGTCACAAGAGATTTCCAGGGCCGTTCTATAGTGCCTCCATCAAGAAGGAATTGGTGCTTTTACCAAAGGAGCACACTGGGCTGAGAAATGGTTAATTTACTCTTTCAGTGTCGCCATGAGGAACCAACTCTGCCAGGGTTCAGCCAAGTCAGCAGGAATACCCCTCCCCGATTTGATGGGGTTTTGGCTGATTTCCATGATAAGCCTGCTTTACCGCACGTGGTATTATAGCAGGGGAGAGCTCTTTTCTTCCTGTGAGAACAGATTCATGGGATCATCTCATTGTTCCTGCTGCCGTGCAATGAAATGTTACAGAGAACACGATGCTCGTAAGGCAAAACTATTTGGTGCAGCAAAATAACAGGCTCAAAATAGATTCCCCTGTGTGCTACATAAGCAATTTTTAAGCCTTCATATGAACCTAGCGGCACATTTTTCCCTATCTGTACTCCAGATTAATAGGTTGCCTAACAAAACTTCACAGTTATTTTTTTTTCCATGTGAGACTTTTTCTTTTCCCTCCATTTTGACCACTGACTAAATATACTCTACACCAATGTGCAGTCACAAATGTTGTTCTTTGCCATTCTTGAACAGATCCTATATGCTTCTTTTTCTTCTGGAGTAGCCACAAAGTGGTCAGGGTGAATGACCTCACTTTTATTTTTTTCTTTTTACCCCTCCTCAGTTAATTGCCTCTTGCAGGGTGGATTAAACCGGCCAGCTTGGCTCTAGCACCACGTGCAGCCCCTCCTGGTCCCTGCCACTGGGGTGGGGAATAAGAGTGAGGGCTGGGAATGGTACGGTGTCTGTGGGCTGCAGGATATATCTTCTCCCTTCCCAGCAGGCCTCCCTGTGACTTTGTTGAGAAGAGGACAGGGCCCTAACCTGCCATGATTAATGAGCCTTCAGTTGTGTTTGCAGCCATGACACCCTAAGCGCTGTACAAACAGAAAGAAAGCCAAACCCTCCGCCCAGAGAGCTCATGCCCGGCAAAGGCAAACAGCAAGGAAGCAATGCAGAGCAGCTGAGGTAGGTGTGCAGGCATGGGACAGAAACCAGGGTGTCCTGGGGTCTGTAGCAGCAATTAGGATAGCCTGTGGAGAGGGGCTGAGCCCAGTACAGTGCCTACGGCAATAACGATACCACATCTCAGGCATGATGCCTCAGTGTGGTGACAAATGGGGAGCGGCCCACCAGGACACCTGTGTTTCCCTGGAGCCCTGCCATGTAGTCATGGCCACCCCTGCAGCCCACCCTGCAGCTTTCAACTTCAGGTTGCTCCATCCCACATCTGTGTGAACTTTGGGCTGCGTTTAAAGAAGAGTAAGTCATAAAACAGGGCAAGTTCCTGCAGGCAGACTATTGCATTACACAGACTGAGGCCTACCCTAGTCCATAGTGCAACCTAGTTAAACAGCACTTAATTTTTATATTGCATCCCTACACACAAATGTTTGCCTTTGTGCTTTCCATCGGTAATAATGAGCCACTCTCAGAGCAGCTGCAGCAGAAGCCAACAACTTGAGGGGTGGCATGTTGGCCTTCCAATGAAAGGAAAGGACAGCCTTCTCAAGAACACAGCTGCAGCTGAGGACATGAAGAACCACACAGTCCAGTTTCCCTCTTCTCCCCGCTGTCCACCTCCTGTGAGCTAACCAGACTCGTATGGGTTGGAAGGAACCCTTAAAGGACACCTAGCCCAACTCCTCTGCAATGAACAGGGACACCTACAGCGAGATCAGGTTGCTCAGAGCCCCATCCAGCCTGACCTTGAGTGTCTCCACTGGCTTGGTCACTGCAGACGCCACCAGGAGCCCTGGTCACACTGAGGGGAAGTGGGCAGGGAGCAGCAGGACAGCACGCGTCACGTCTTCATTGCATCTACACGTGTCCCTGCTACAGCTGGGCTTTCAGCATTTGAATTCTGACGGACAGATAGGCAAACACGGAGAAGGCATGAAGGCATAAATGCCAGAGGGTGATGCTTTGAGGTTTCTGAGCCCTTCTGTGCTATAAATGCTGAGGGATAGTATTGCTACAGACAGCTGATAGGCTCTGAATTCTACTGATTTGTGGAATGTGGTGAAGGTTTGTTTTGGTCCTGTCTGTGGGAAAGTAGAAATTACATCAGGAAGATGATGCTCAACGTGAAAAGAGAAGCAACAGCAGTTTCTTAAACCATGTGTTGGTTTGGTTTTATACGCAGTGCGTTATTCCTCTTACATGCGGTGCTGTAAAATGTTATTTCAGATTTTTCACAGGACCCAGGGGAAATTGTAAAGCAATGAAAAGCGTTCAGGTGCCTTTCGTGCAAGGGTATTTGGACAAATAAACAAGCTGAACACCGGTTGCTTTTACACTGTTAACACCAGAATAAACCTAAGGCTTTGGATGAGCTGTTACAGAAGTTTTGCTCTATCGAGTGATTCCTTTGGTCCTAATCAGAGCAGGAACATGGACCAGGAGGACATTTTTATGCTCTGTTTTTTTTCCCTTCTCACCCTAAATAGAGTGCGTTTGGGCTAACAGATGTTGAAGTTAACAAATGTTGACCAAAACTCTTCTAGATTATGAGAACTTCTGGAAGCCTTCACTGAGCAAATGTTCCCTGTAAAGCAAAGACTGAGATAGTGGAAGAATCCTGTTGCCATACAGGAGAATAAGAAAACTTGGCATTACATCAGGCTACTGGGATACCGTGTCCTTGTAAATGCTCATTCTTAAGGGCTTTAACCCCACCTGACAGAAACAATTAAGCTGCTCCTCGCTGTGAAGCAAGGAAAGGGATGTGACTATTCCGCACAAAGACAGGCAGACTGTGTCTCAGAAAGCCAAACACCGTGTCCTCTGACAGCTGCCCAGGATGCATCACTTGGAAAGATCATCTTGTGGCTTAAGCACAAGACAAGGAGGGTGAGCTCTGCTCCCTGCAGTTCTGCTCCATGCTCGGTGTGTGACCTACAGCAAGTCACGAATTCTCTGTTCCTGTTTCCTCTTTGGCGAAAATGATGACGATGATAATGTCTATTCTCAGCAGCACTATGAGTACCCATTAACTTACATTTGCAAGTGTTTCTCATTCCTGACAGGAAATACATTGCCAATTTTACTGTCGTACCACCACCCATATTGATGATTCTATGTATGCTTTTTTTCCATGCAAACTTAACGCTACAGATTTCCTGGCATCCCTTACTACCTTGCTTACTTGTCTAAAGCATTGGCTATGTACTTACAGACTCAGAACTAAGCACATGTTGAAAGCAAAGGGAAGACTTCACATTCATCCCAAGTAAACACAAGTTCCCTGTTCTGCATCCTCTGAAAAGCTATGAATTGACAGACCTACTGGCTCCTACATCAAGGTACCTAAAGCATGGGATCTGACTTTCCAAGGCTAGAATACAGCAGGTTTCAGGCAACGAGGAGATCCTAAAGGAACAAGTGCCCCAAAACAAAACAGCTCCAGAAGGAAGAAAATGTCATGGGAGCAAAAGCACAAAGACCACTAAGGTCTGCTTGTCACGATGTGTTGACCACAGTTCTGAAGAGCAGGTATAAAATAGGTAGACAGAGGTTATGGACAGGAGATGGGAGAATCCACCCGAAATCTGTGACAGGCAAGTCACTTCTGAAACATGCAGGCTTGCTCATATACATATGGAGGACACCTGGAAAGCAGCTATTTAAGAGAAGCCTAAGGAGTAAGAGTGGACAGAAAGAAACATATATTTTGTTGGGGAAAAAAAGGCTTGTGCGGTTTCAAGGCGACATATTTAGGAACAGAGATCCAGAGGGAAGGTTCTCAGGGCCATGTGGTCAGACATTAAAATTGTAAGCTGCAGACAGCAGAGGCTTCTTTTATTTCATCCGTAATCTCTTTCCCTTGAAGCTGCACCTTGCTCTCAGGGAGCCCAACCATGACCAGTGCAGCTCTATGATAGCAATCAGTTGAGGGAGGCACTTAAAATGACACTTGCACGTAATCAAGAGTAATGAGACAGAAACTGTAGAAGTTCAAATGAACGAAGTGCACATGGCTGCCAGACAGCGATTATCGGGGGGAAACAACGCGTCTGTAGTGCAAGAGTGATGAGAAACCTGCTAGTCTAAAAGGCCCTAAACAACCTGGAGAAAATGATTAGAAAAAGTGAGAGCAACGCCCTTACGGGGAAAGGCTGAGGCCAGGGACTGTTCAGCCTGGAGAAGGCTGACGGAGGGTCTTATCAATCATTTAAAATACCTAAAGGGTAGAAGTCAAGCAGACGGGGCCAGGCTCTTTTTGGTGCCCTGTGACAGGCAAAGAACTGCAACATAGGAAGTCCCATACAAGCACGAGATAAAACTCGATTCCTGCGACGGTGACAAGAGCGCTGAAGCAGGCTGCCCAGAGAGCCTGCCGTCCGCACACACCAAAAGCACTCGGTCGCACCGAGGCTCTGCAGAGGTGCCATCCAACCCGTGCCATTCCGCGAGCTCCTGCGCACGGCGGGCCGGGCTCTGCGAGCCCACACGACACGCAGCCACAGCCCGCGCCCCACGGGCGCAGCTCACCACGGCGAGAGCCGACAAGCGCGGTGTAAATCCGCTCGGCAGGGTGGAGCCCGCCTTATTAGCAAACGCTACCCCCCAGCAACCCCACCGCCAGCCGGCCCCGCCGATCCCCTTGCCTTCGCTGGGGATCTTGTTCCCGTCGGCCCCGCGCTGCCCTTACCTGCGGGCGTCCCGCGGCGGCCAGGCAGAGCAGCGCCAGCCAGCCCGGCGGGCCCGGCATGGCGCCCGAGCCGCGCTACCGCCGGCCGGCACAGCCCCGCGGAGCGGCACGGCTCATGGGGCTGCCTACTTCTGCTTCGTGCCGCCCTTCCTCTCAGCTACGCGAGGGGAGAAG
>VXAB01010396.1:129689-157237 GCA_013399175.1 Odontophorus gujanensis | reverse complement strand
TAAATTAAGTAACTGACATTTAAATAAAATATAAATACTTTATGCCATTTCTATTTACCACATCATGGCAGTAATCCATTTAAAGTCAATGAACAACTTAATTGGATGTCTCACATACTGAGAAGATCTCTCTTACATTCTTTTCCCAGACTGTTTGTATGAAACCTCACTTGGAATTTGCTGCTATTTTTAGATTGCCTGTAAACACTGAAGTTATTATATCCCCAATAAAATATTTTCAAATCACAAAATATATGAAGCAGTAAGACTTCAAACATGCTACTAAAATGTAGCATGGGTTGAGACGATCTTTTCACTGGTATTATGTATCAAGGAATTCCAAACTTATGCACTAAATTGTATTACAAGAAACAAAAGAATGTCTAATCAAACATAGATCATTGTCTTAGAAAATGTTGTTTTCTCTATGACCAAAGACTGTCCACAGTAATAGAAAGAAGGAGAAAACTTGTGGTGGAAAATAGAGACCTGAACAGTTTGAAGAATCAATGTGCTATATCTCAGTGGTTTAACAAAAAAAAAAAAAAAAATAATAATAATAATAATAAAACAGAACGAAAGGTGTGAAAGTGTGTTACTTTCTATCCCTTTATCAATTTGATTTGGCTTTTTGTGGGATTAGGCAAGAGTGGCTTGCCAACACAAAAGACGTAGAGAGCATGGAGATGGTGAATGGTCTCCATCTGCTTCCTTTAGTCACAGCTGCCAATTAATTAGTTGTAATGTAAGTTGCGCCTGAATGTTAAGGATGTGTAAGAAATCTCTGCAGAGAATAAGCTCAACGTTATGTATTTCTTAAACCCATTTCCTCATAAACATTCAATATCTGTACTTGATATAATCTCTTCTGGTTTACTTTTGACTAACAGTTTTGGTAGTATCCATAAGCATATGCTGTAAGGATGAGGTCTACAGTTTGTTTTCTTGTAGTAGAATATATCTGTTTTAGCAGGAAAACCAGGCAGACCATTAGAGGTCTGGTTTCTAGACAAAAGAGTAAAGGGATCTGTGTCCCATTGGGTTACCTGCAGGTGATGTAGATAATGTCTTGATTATGTGATAGGAAATAGCATGTTGTGGTTATTCAGGTGTGAAAAAGATGTAGGATTAGGAAGCTCCTCACACTGATCAGAAGGTATAACATCTGGAGACTGGGAAGTCTTCATTAAACAAAAAACAACCGCATTTTGTGATACATAGCGTGCATTGCAAATTGCTTTCTGGTAAGTTGTCAGGTACCTAACATGTGACTTCTCTTCTTTTTCTTAATGCTTTTTTGCACATCTCATAGAATGTTAATGGGTTTTGTGTTCTGAGTATGGTGGAGATGGACTAAGTTAACTTGTTATAATTTATTTTTTCCTGGCCTTGAAGGAAAATTTAGGAGGATTTAAAGGCAAGTCATTGATCACGAAGTATGTAGAGGCTGATGGATTGCAGCCCTCTGTATAACATTTTATTTTATAGACAGAAATTAAAATACTTCCTGAAAGTTACTTTCTAATAATGAAACACTTTGACTTTGTAAATAGCAAAATATGAGTGAAACAGTGTATTTTATTTTATTTTTTTTTAGGTTTCAGAGACCTAAAACTATACTAGAACTTAACTAGAATGGATACATACTTTAAAGCTGCAGTTTCTGACTTGGACAAACTACTGGATGAATTTGAACTGAATACAGGTTAGTATCTGTGCTCCTTTCTTCTACAGTGTGGTAATATTGGTCAAGTGACTGTTAGAGGGAATTTGAAAGTAATAAAAGATAAGTTAAAGCTTATGGTAGTGAATAGATGAAATTTTGAGAACATGCGCTATAGAAACAGTTAAGTCTTACTAACTTTGCTTTTAATCTCTTTTTGCTTAAAACAGATGAATGTGACCACTCCAGAGCCCCTCAGAATCCATATGATCCAAAACACCGTTCTCTTCCTTTGGATTTGGATTTCTTGCAACAAGTATACCCAACACAAAAGCTTCAGGAGAGTGCTAACAGTTGTACTGCATCAGAAGAAATCTCTCAAGCCAGCCACAGTGGACCAAATGAAGGGATTCTGGATTCTTCATCACAAAATGAGAGGAGTGTTTCTGGGCCTGATATTTTGACCATTGTGAACAGTACTTCCTCAGCAGGAAGTCAGAGTTCAAACCTGGGAAGTAGTATACCTATGTGTGATCTTGTTAATGACATAAGTAACTTGATCCGTTCAGCAGGTGCTAGTGTAGATACTCAAAAATTGCAGCCAGGTGACTCTCACTGTAGTGAAGACTGTTTGAGTGGCTTTGGCAAATCTTGCATACCTCTCCCTGATCGTATGTTTTCATTGGGTTGCAGAGGTGTTTTATGTACAGAGCAGAATGATGGGGACTCAATGCTACAACATACAGGACCTCTTAAAACAGAAGAGAGTAATCAATTAGCTTTAGAATCAGATGTGTTTGCTAAACCAGAGGTTTCAGATCTGTGTGATTATCACTTCGCTTTAAAAATGCAGTCCTGTATTGAAGTATTTGATCATCTTGAACAAACTGCTCACCCTAATACTGCATGTGTCTCTGAAACATTACAGAACTCAAATGTGTACGATCCCAAAGATGAGACAGCATGTGAAAAATTACCTTCTGAGCCAAAAGATGGAAGCACGTGCTCTCCAGTGAGGGAGGAGATATATGGAGGAAATGCCACAGAAAATGTAACCTTGGAAGATCAGTGTAAAGTGGAATCTGTACCTTCAGATCTGCTGCATAGACATCAGTTGGACAAAAGCCATGGAACATTACCTGAAAGTCATGCTTTACAAAGCTCCGTACATCAAACAGGGACTGAAGTAGAACTAGAAGAGAAAATTACAGAAGAGAATGTTGGTAGTGAAGAAGTTGCTGGCAGTGAAGTACTAAACAGCACTCTACCTTTGTGTGTATCAGATGAGGATGACCAGACATCACTGCCACATCTTCCACTTCCTGTAACTCTGTGTGGTTCCTTGGTTGTAACAGAAGAAAAAGTTAATCCCCTACCTCGGAATGAAGTAGCAGAGGTTATTAGTGACAGTTTAACTTTTCACACTGGGAAGTCTGAAACTGATCTCTCTAATTGTGAATCCTGCAAAGAGACTGACTTACGTGAACAGGAAGGATATTTAACTAATATCAACCAAAGTATTGCAGAAAAAAGAGATGGAGAGACATATAGTACTGAGAATGTAGTCGATGACAGTGATTCTGAGCAAATCAAAGATATTGCTTCTACTTTTATGGAATATGAAGCTGATCCATATGATGTTGGTATAGACTGTTACTACAATGAAAGTGTTAGCCAAACTGTAGCTGACTTTATAGCTGAGGAGAGTATTATTGAAAGTAATAATCTTGTAAGTGATGCAGAGCTTGATGAATTCTTGTACGGGCAAAGTCATCTGTCCAATTCACTGAATTCTATAAGCAGTGCTAATAACTTAACGGCAGCTGACCCAGAAGTGAATTTGAGAGGTGAGAACCTGGATTTCACAAAAGCTGCTGAAGAACATCCACAGACAAAACTGGAAGATATAACTAGCATTAACAGTAATCTTGAAGTTTCTCTTGCTGCCAGTAAGTTGGAACCTTCAGCAGAGGAGTGTGCATTTCATATTCAAAATATGACTGAGCGTGATAGTGAGGCACAGGTTTCAAAGCTTCCTGCTGAAGGTCTGAGACCAAAGCTGCTGTTTGATTGTACACAAGAAGCTGTTGGTCAGAGACAACTGAATCAAACACATGTGCTTGAGGGAGCTGCTACTCCAGGCGCTCCCTTTTCATGGAACAGCATTCCTTCTGATGAAGTTTCTGAACCTGCTGGGGAAAGTGGCACTGAAGCAGGAAAAAGTCAGACATTTCAAAGTGTAGAACCACTTCAAACACCTGCAGCACTTCTGCAGAAACAACCGTTGTGGGTTCCTGATTCAGAGGCACCCAACTGCATGAACTGTCAAGTGAAATTCACGTTTACAAAAAGACGACACCACTGTCGTGCATGTGGAAAAGTAAGTTATTGGTGAGGGGTCCTTTTGTTACTGTAAGCATATTTACTCTGATTTAGAGGTAACCAGAATGCGAAGGAGAAACATCAATTATCTAAGTGTTTTTTGTTTTTTTCCCCTAAAGTTTGTATCAGAGTTAGACTCTTACAAAAGGCTACAGTAAGTAAAAAAAAATACTTATTTTTTGAAAATAAGAATGTTGTCTTTGCATCCCTTTATGCTATCTTCCATTACTGGCTAGGCTAATAATTACTTGTAGTTGGGAAGATGGGACAGTGTGTGCTGCAGTGATCATTACAATGATTCAGTTTTTTCCTTACTTGAGATTAATCTTAAGTATTTAGGCATCAAAAATTTTGGCAATCAAAATTCAGAGAAGTGATTATGATAGGTGTAAAACAATATCCTTTACTCTGGCAGGATGTGTTCTTTCAGCAGCTATCACAGCAGTAGCCATGCAAAGGACTTAAGTCTAAATGTGTTTTCCACTGTGTTTAAATGTCAGGGAGGGCAGGGTGAGGACAGTTGGTGGTGGGTGGACAGTTGGACTGGATGTTCTTAGAGGTCTTTTCAAACCTTGGTGATATTTATGATTCTGTGTATGCTACTTCTGCTGAGTGAATGGTGCTCGCTAACTGAGCAAGTAATCTGTAGACTTTTCTATTTGTCCAGCCTATGGTCTCCTGCAGCGAGTAATAACGCTGAAGTTTGTTGTTAATCAAAAATAAACTTCTTGTGAGCTATTGCAGCTTATGTACTGGTACATAAATTCAAATTTAGTACTAATTGAACTGATTTTTTTTATGTGTTCCTGTGCAGGCGTTACGGATGCTAGTGCAAAGACCAGTCATTACTTACTAGCTGCTTTCATCCCACTTTAAAAGAAATGTGGAGTGGCTTTATATTTGTTCTTTTCTTTTTTACCCAGAGTCCCTCTTCTAGCAGCATGTATTCAAAGCATAGTTCCCATTTCCTTCTATCTCAACAAACCTGTAGAAAGCATAGGTCTGCAGTGGGGTGCCAAGAAAATGAAGCTCTCGCTGTGACAAGCTAGGAATTATTGAACTTAACGCAGTTATATATCCTACTAAAATTTCATAACAATTTAAAATACAGTTCTATGGAGTATGGTTTTGAACTTCTTGAACTTCTTTTTTATATTCACTATGAAATTTATTGCATGTCTTCTGGAGATGGGAATAGAAGCACCCTCTCGTACTCACTGCTGCTTACTGCTAACAGCCAAGTAGTGTTGCTGATCCTGTGTGTTAACAACAAACTGTCTTAGCATAAGAGCAAAGTAATTCAGGGTATGCTACTGTGCTTTTGCATTCAGAAAATGAGTGAAGGCAGTACAGATGGTGTAACTGTTAGAGATAATGGAGTGCTGTGCAGCTGTAACTGTCATAGCTTTTCTGAATGTGCAGTAGCTTACTATTTTGGTACTTGTCTTCGAAAACAAAGTCTACTCTCATGGACCCATGTTCAGTTGCTGTGTTTTCTATCAACTTGAAGAGGAACAGGTAGAAATTCTCAGTTGTCCTCTCTGAACTTTCTAGAATTGTTTAGTTTTTATGTAGCCCTCCAGATTTATTATCATCAGGAGAAGTGTCAGAACTTGGGAATTCTGCTTCCTGTTGCACTGTCCATCCCTTAGTTTGTTTCTACCTCTTGCACGTTAGGATTGAGGTGATGCCTTTAATTGAGGGTCCTGGCATTACCAAGTGTAAGGGGGTGAATGGCACTTGGCAAAGGATTGTTGTGCTGCTCAGCATTTGAAGCCCTAAGGTTGATTGCAGATGATTAGCAATCAGTCCTTTTCAGTTACATTCTTAACTTTACCAAGCGCGTGTGTTTTCAGGTGAGATAAATTAATTGATATGGAAGCGTTAATTATTATGAACATACCATTAGTATGGAAGTATTTAATCCAATAAAATTAGTGTGTTTATTTTATTGTCTTGCACTGATCAAATGTTACTGTTTTAACTCCTTCAAGGAGTTCACTTGTAATAACTTTTATTTTTCTTCTGTTGTTCTGTTGCTTCTTTAGTTGTTTTCCTCTTAATCCACTTTGTTTTCCTGAAGATAATTAGGGGTAGCAGACTTAGCTTTGTTTCCACTTAACTGCACTAAGAAGACTTCTGGCAGACCAGGTTTTGAAAGACATTTTTTGTTGAGGTTAGTATTGCTTCTAGAATCTTTACATAGCTGAAAATGGTAGTGCTTGAAAGCTTGCTAATCCAGCTTGCAAGAAGAGCACCAGATATTTGTGGGAACTTCTGAAAAAAAAAAAAGAGAGAGAGAGAAATGGAATTCTTTGAATGGGATTGTTGAGGTATGGTTCAGGTTGAGAATGTACTTTCCCCCATCCCCAGATCTCCTTTAAACCAGACAGGTATATCCTGTTCCTGTAGAAAAAGATACTCTGTTCTTTCAAAGTGGTTTTCATGCTCTTCAGATGCTGTGCTGAAGGGAGTAAGAAGGCAATTGATGCTTTTGTTTTTTGTTTTTTTTTTCTGGCACCGTTGATACTACTCTAACCAGTAAATTCCTGAAATGTGGTAAATTGTTTGGGAAGCAGTGACCCTGTTTTGGATAGTTGTCCAAGTGATAGCTTGGAATCTCAGAGTAGAGTGCCTCAGTGGAGTGTGGATATTAACTTCTGTGAGACAAATGGGTCAAGAATGGCTCTTGCTGATATAAGAATAGATGGCTTCATCCATGCTGTGAATCCTGATGAGAGATGACAGTAGTTATCCTCAGAGATGGTATTAAGGCAAGAGAACAGATGAGTCTTATCTCTGGGGTTCAGTGCTTGTTCACATCATTCTGGATTTTCCTGTGAAACAAATAATAACGTAATAATAACAACAACAGAATTAGGAGTGAATCTGAGAATTAACTGGTGCAGCTTAGAATTATTTTTACCATTCCAGATGGGCATTTTAATATTGTTAGTTATCAGTTGTCGTCTTTGTTGCAGCGCTTTGTAGTGTACAAGTTTCATTCCTTATTTTTTCCTGAAGGTTTTTAAATACCATCGTAGACATCTTGCATGAAAGATGGGTGATACAGGCTTGAATATTAAATTGCAGAAGGCCTAGAATTAAATATGTGTGTGTATTTCTTGGAAGAATCTGTTAATTGTTATGCAGTTATATACCAGCTGTTTCCATCTGTGATCTTAAAAGCAAACAGAAAAACTAGTGGGCATCTGTCCTTGCGTGACTAGGTCTGCCAACAGCAGAAAGTTTTATGGGCTGTTCTTTCTCCTGCATTTTTCTCCAGGAGCACTGGGAGGAGGTGAGCTCATAGCTGAATAACATGAGCATTTCTGACCATATGTGGAAGACTGGTTTTGTAGAGTCTAAGGAATGCTTTGGGCCAACAGAAATGCCTGACAAATTTTAGACTATGCTAAATAGTCGAAAACAACAAGTTATGGATTACAGTTGTATATTTCCTGTGTCTGAAACAATCTCTATTGCTATTCCAACTGTTTCCCTTGGATAAGCAACTGGTACAGTCTATTCTTTCCTTACTTAACATTTCAAACTGAAATGTTCCTTCTTTACAAGATAAGCGTTCTCTAGACTTGAGGGTTTAATAAAATACTTTAGAAAATACTATATAATATCTGCTTTTGAGAAAAGATACTTGGACTTGTTAAACAAGACAAAGAATCACGTGGAATATTGTTTTACCTTAATCATAAATGGAGGAATTCATAAAAAAAAGAAAATGAAGTAAGTATGACTGTGTTTTCAGCAGCCTTCCCTGGAGGCAATCTTGATGGAAATACACAGAGTAGGATTTTCAGGTTTTGTGCAGAGTTTCAGCAGATGGTGAACTTGAAATTCTTCAGTCACATAGATGATAATGGACTTCCATGGGCTTTAAGACTAACAAAAGCAACAACAACTGAAAAACACAAAACGGGTTCAACTCTGTCATTTAGTATTTAGTTCTTCAGAGATTTTCAGCTGGTGAATTTCCCTAGAGTCACAAGTGTGAGTGTGACGTGGTTGTCTTCCCTGCTAGGAAGTTTTGCAGATCATAAGGATTCCCTGAATAAGTGAGAAGTGTGTGTTTTGTTTAGAGTAGAATGATGGATGGATGGATGACACATGACAGCTAGAGTGTTACCCTAGTTAATGCTGCAGAGCTGTGCTGCAGCATAGTTCTCTGAGTTTTTCAGAAAAGTGATGGAATGTAGCCTTTTTCATAAATTTTTAGCAAGGAGCTTTTGATCTTAATGAAAGTTCTTAATTCTGTTAATTTCCCTTCTCTCAACACGTAAACATATTGTAAGAGAAATGTGTTAAAGCTCCTCTTCTTCTTCCATATTCCTGTGATTATTTTATGTATGCTTTATTATTTTAATTAGACAGATGAAATAATATAACGAACCCAACTCAGGAATTACTGGGCTTTGCTTATAATATTTATTTCAATCTCTTTCAGGTTTTTTGTGGTGGTTGTTGTAAACGGAAGTGCAAACTACAATACATGGAGAAGGAAGCAAGAGTCTGTACTCGCTGCTACAATGATTTTAATAAAGGTAAAAAAAGGTTTGGATGTTTTTGAATAACCATAGTGATCATTAGAAATATATATATGTACAGCTAGAACCTTTAATTTTTGTGCTTTTTGGGAAGCTTCCGTGCTTCATATAACATTAGATTTTTCTTCTGTATGATACCTTGAGCATTCACTTCACACAACTAGCTTACTAAATTGTGCCCTGCTTTTGCAAAACAAACAAACAAAAAAAAAACGTCATTATTGTACTGCACACTAAAATTATTGTATTGTAACATTTAAAGCAAACAAATTTTTATTTTTCAATTTAGCACAGGCGTTTGAAAGGATGATGAGTCCAACAGGTCCTGTCCCTAACTCCAGTGTCTCCTCTGAGAATTCTTCTGCTCTACCTTTGCAGGAAGCCTGTATACCTGATAGTGCAAGCTGTCCTTTATTTTCTTCATCGCTACCCATTTCAGCACTTAAGCAACCTGATAATGAAGGTATGTTTAATTACAGTATAATTTAACAAAGACTTTTTCAAGATCTGCTTGGGAAGCGTTGTTTATTATATCTTGATATATACTAGATATAATATTAAACAGAAATTCTGTGAATTGGGACTCAGGAAACTTACTGCTAGTTCCAAGTTCAGACTCCATGTATGAGCTTGACCACATCTGTCTTGCATCCACATTTCATAAATGGAGATTGTCTTTTATCTTATTATATTTATACTGTAATTGCTTTGCTCAGATATTACTTTCATCATTTTTGTATTGCTCAGGAGACCTCTTTCATGCATTGTGATTACCAGTTTTACAGTTAACACTAAGTACTTTTTTTAGGGCAAAATTAAGAAGCAGTAGGAGTTGATTGTCTGTAAAGCAAAATGATTAGCCGTTGAGTAGTTTTTGTTCCACTACTACCAAATATCTGATTTTCATCAGTGAAAATAATTTTCTGAACGTTATGATTAGCTTTTTTTTTGTTACTGTTTCATCTTATAGTTGTGATAAGCGTTTTATTCATATCTGATAATGGAGGGATAGTTGACCAAGAGGTTTCAGTGGGTAGCATGATAGGATATAGCATGACAGCTTCCTCTGCTATGAAGAAGTGTTTTTCCCATGTATTTTCTTGATCAGAGAGTAGCTGGTCTAAAGCTGTGCTTCATTTCAGTTAACAAATCCTCTGTGTAACTGATGGGAGAAGGGCCTCTAAATTTGTATCCCTTTTAGTTATTAGGACAGTAAAATATTATTAAGTGTCACGTCAGTGATGTTTTCTCAACCTATCCTAGAGCTGTGCCCCAAAGAACAGAAGAGAGTTTGGTTCGCAGATGGCATTTTGCCAACTGGTGAAGTGGCATATACAACAAAGCTTTCATCTGGAGCAAAGAGGTCATCGCAGGACACAGCACTCCCTGCTGTGCCAGGGATGGATATCGTATGAATTAAGAATTGTGTGTAGATGAATGAATTCTGCTGAAATAACTGATTATAATAACTATGGATTAGGACATACATGAACTTCAACAATGGCGTACTTAGAAAATAATCCAAATCAAGGCTTTTCTGTGAAGTCTTTGAAAAACTACTGTTAAGGTGTCTTCAGACATTTGTCATTACTATGCTTTTTTTTTTTTTTGGATTGGTTTGTTATCATTTTACATGTTTACTAAGTTGGTCCTACAAGAACTTGCTTCATGTAATACAATACTGTGTTATAGGGTGCAGCAAATGTGCACTTCTAATGTAAACAGAACAGACACTGAACTAACAAGAGAGTAAGCTTTTTAAAAAATATTATGCTCATAGCATTAAACTAGCTGTACTTGACAGGAGGGGTCTAAAGGAGTAATACAAGTTTGCTGTGAAAAAGTTTGGAGGTAGTTTTTATCTGGAGTCTTTTTAAAATAAAATACAGCTCTGAAATACTGTCTCAAGTCATGACAGCGGTCAAGAGTTTTAAAAAACATTTAGTAAATTTAGTAATCAGACCAGATCCATTATGAGTGTGTGGAGTATCTCTACAGTTGTGTGCTGTATTAGCATGTAAGTCTGCCTTTGTTCATGAATAATACATAACAGTAAGTACAATTTCATGTGAAAAAGGATTCCAGTAAGTAGAGGGTCAAATCTGTTTTTTGTACAGACTTTGGGCCCAAGGAATTGTTCAAGGTGACAGTAAGAAAGTAAGAAAGTGCTAACATTTTTAATGGGGATAATCATGCCTTACACTTCCATTTGTTTGAAAAGAATTCTTCAATGGTGGAAGTACTGCTGATACTGTTGATGAAAACATGCCAGTTTCAAGAGTTAATCACGACACTCCTCCCTCCCCATGGGAGAAGAGGGGGGAAGGAAGAGGAAGAGACAGAACTCACGTGAGAATAGCTGAGTCTTCTAGAAGCACAGAACCCAGGAAGTGCACCTGGCACTGTGATTTAAGCATCAAACAGCCTGCTGCATGTTGCTGTGATGTGGAATACTTAAACCAGGACAAAATGTTTACAGAAAAGCTCATCAAGAGGTGATGAAAATAAGGTTTTTTATTTCTTACATCAGTAAAAATTCCTTTCCATATGATAAATACAAACCAAATAGCTAACTTAAGTGATAAAGAGGTGAGGAACTGACAACAGGAGTTCCCTGTCCTGGACTGTGCTGTTTATCGTACTCACAGACGTAGGGTAAAATTTTTCAGACAGTGAAGGTAAATAGTTTCCAAATATTCATGAACTGGGTGCTAAAATGACAGGTGTCATATGCCATGAATTGCAGAATTAGGGAGTGTATGAGTGGCTGAACTTACTTTTGTTGCATTTACTGCTGTCTCACTTGAAGACTTATGGTCAGTGATCAGTCTGAACAAAGTACTTAAACAGTTGTTTAAAAAGGGAAGTAAATAGGAGGGAACAGAAATGGAAATGGAAAATTGTCAAACAGTAAATGTATCCCTGCTGTTTGCAGAACTTAGCAGTTCTTGGTATACCCATCATAGTAGTCAGAAGATACAGCCTGTCTTCTGTTCTGGGGGAAGAGTAGAACATTTTCACTTAGAGAAGATCGGCAGTGTCTAAAATTAAAAGTAATGTGAACACAGAAACAGTGAGTTGATGATTCTCATGTGCAGCTTTAGGAGCTCAAATAAAACTGCTGTCTTGCAGCTCTTAAGCTCTGGATGTTCTTTACTAGGTAGCAGGTAATCCTGAACATGCTGCCTTAGACTGCTGTGAAGGCCAAAATTACCAAGTGATCTGAAAGCCAGCAAGTGAATTCATGTGGAAGGAGTCTGTCACAGGCTGTTTTAATTGTGCTTCTTGTATTTTTGTGTTGTATGGTTTTGGGGGTGTTACTTTTGGAATTAGTCTTTCTCCCTCGTCTTTCAGCACATTGTGTTCTCTAAGCAGAAGATTTAATGGAAGCTGAGGGCACGCCAGGAGAATTAATACAGGACAAGCATAGAGTTATCAGGCTTTTATCTTGTCACAATTCAGTCTTTCCTGATGAAAACTACAGGGGCTTATAGTATGATGTTTCAGTACACTTAATGAATAACATCCTCCTTTGTTTTGATGACAGTTCATTTCGTATTGTGACTGCGCTCTTAGTTTATCATATGCATTTCACTGAGGGAGCAGCATAGTTCCACCAAACAGCAGCACAGGTACACCACACCAAAAGTGAGTTGGACTGTACAATCCTAGACTTCATATATAGTAATAGAAATATGGTTGCTCTACTGGACTGCTTTTGTTCAAAATGAGTGCAAATTACAATTTTCTGTATTAATGTTTTTACAGTATTTCCAAGTGAGGAAACAGTGATACTAATGAGGTTGCTCGAGGGATGCTTAGTTTTGTTGACTGTGTTATATCTGAATACATGCTGAAATGACTGATCTACAGCACTCGGAGAATTTTTTATTATTGAACAAGTGAAATAGTGAATCATCTTTACCTTAAATGGGAACTAACATGACCTTTAAGAATGCGGGGGGGTGGGAATGTGAGATCCATAATAGATTTGATTAGTTACTTCTTGAATAAAGAATTAATTTCCTATCAATTTGGTAGATCTCTTATTCACTCTTCTTCCTTCTGAAATACTATTGTAAAAGTTATCGTTTGTTGTGAGACTGTGTAGATCATCTTTATTCTCATAGGCCACAAATGCAGAGGAAGATGACATACCAACTGATGTAAATTCAAAACCAAAAGAAGAAATTGATGTTTTTACAAGAATGGAGGGATTATGTCCTTCTGCTCCTTCAGAGGATGCACAACGGACCGTTTCCAGCCAGAGTGAGGTGTTGAACAGTGATAAATCTCTGACTCCAGACACTGAATCTGAGTGTTGTTCTGCCACTGAATCTGAGAAGTCTAGTACTAATTTAGTAGATCGGGCTAAAAGTGATATACCTGTTAGTCCTACAAGTTACAGAGCTCCTTGTGGTGTGGAAAACTGTGTTTGTAAAGACATCAGCCTTCTTCCTGATGGTGATAAAATGCCACCGATTCTGCTTGCCATGGATGAAAAAGGAAAAGGTAAACAATTATCAGTTTTGCATCACCAGATGTAGGATTTCTAAGTGTGAATTTTAATGCAGCTTTAAGCTCTCACCTGTGCTGTACATAGGATTGTTTGTTAATTAAACATGATTTATTAAAATGTGAGTATATTATGAAAATAACCATCACTTACATCCATTACAGCAGTGATTGTTTTCATTGTAACTTGTAGCAATATCTGAGTTGAAGAGACAACATAAACAGTTTATCAGTAACTAACAAATAAATGGCAACCACAGTTCATGCCTTTGTTATAAATTACTGCTTTATTTTTGTATGACCTTTGAATCTTCTGGTAAGCTACTGTATTGAGTGGAATACCTGGTTGATCCACAGTTGTTCAAAGATTGAGAATAATTAACGTCCTATTAAGATAGGAAATTAAGGACAGTCTTTCATATATTGTCATCTGAATTTTTTATTTTGGGTATCTGGTTGGCATGTTGAACTAAATCAGATATTAATTTCTTTAGATCCTCTAGTGGAAGAACATCTGTCTCACCAACAGGTCACCTTGCTTCTTGAGAAAGGAGGTGCCAATCTGTTAACTTTCATCCTAAATGCAAACTTGCTTGTGAATGTCAAGTTAGTATCTTGTAAGTAGTGCATGTTTTCTTTTCCACTAAAACTATTTTTCTGATTGTAAGAACAGTATTACTGTGGTCTCTGTCTTTATAATCGAAGATTCTTCAGAAAAATGCTGGTACTTCTCAACAAACAGGCTACACGGTTTGGGGCAGACAGAAATTGTCCTTCTGTTGCAGTGTTTGCCAGATGAGAACATTTTTCCAAATGAAATATTCAAATTATTTATTGACATCTGTAAGAATGCAGTAAAAGGTATGTAATCATGTCTGACATTATGCTGTGATATTTTCTTACTTGTCTTCAAAGTTGGAAGCTTATGCTGTTTTTATGTGTTTATAGGTATCTGATGTGGTTGAAAAACTTTTCAGTGTTTAGACTTTTCTTTCTGTTGTTTACTTAACAAAGAATGTACATTTCTCTGGCTTAAGTACTCCAGTAAATATCTGGTTTGCTTCATTTGTATGGTCCAGGAGATTCTGTGTATAAGCCTTTGTCCTTAGAATATCTGGATCTTCACCTGTAGGAATGCAGTACACATAAATATATACATGGAAGGTCTGTTAATTGAAGTTCATCAATTGCTGATGTATAATTTAGTGTTTCTTGATATTTTTTGGAAGAAAACAACAAACACCTAGTTTCATATTCAAGTTCATCTAGATAATAAATAAGTCTGTAGAATACTTCTGTAGGTTTAGGTGTCTTTCAGGAAGATATGAGATATACCCTATGGTTTATAAGTCTGTGATGAAGCAGTGGTGGTAGTAGTAGTTTTCTTCACAATGACATGTTATTTTTTAAGATCCACAAACGCTTTCTGATCCTCTTTCAACAGGAAAGTTAATAAGAAACATGGAAAACATTACGTTTAGTGAAAACTTTCTTGGTAATGAAAATCATGCAGGATTCCGGTTTGTTTCACCAACTTACCAGAAACTTGATTTAAAAAAATGATTAAATTCTACCAGATAACCCTTTCCTTTGTGGCATTCTAATCCATAAGCTGGAAATATCCTGGGCAAAAGTTTTTCCAAACAGTTTAATGTTGAGATTGGGAGCAGAATATGGGGTAAGTTTTAACACTGCAAATAGTTGTATAGATATAAAGCTTCCTTTGAAAAACACAACTTTAGTAGTCAAAATATTCAAAACCACGCTAGCAGTATTTTATTTTTTATTTAAACTTCAGCATAAAGCTGAAGTTTCATATATGAGAGCCTTCCTGTTGAGACATCTGGGAATTTACAGTATTCTGCTAGACTTAATTGGTTCTTTTTCATGTTAACTGGAGGGGATTAGGCCTGAAAACCAAGACTGACACTTTAAATAAATAAATAAAATGTTTGGCTTCTGTCGTCACTTGAGAAAGTTTTGAAGGGAAGTTCACCAGCCTAACTGTTCTTAAAAGGTTAGCATACTCGATATCTCAGTATTTAAAAATGCAAAGTCATTCTTTCAACATGAGGTACAGGGAGAAGTTCATAATGTATATACCAGAGGTTGTGCAGTGAGAAAGCCTTCACATGGGAGTCACGTTCCACAGTCACTGCTGCTTTATGCGACCTCTTGCTGCTCCCTCAATCAGATCTTCACTCACTCTGCTCCAGGCTCAGTGGAGGGAAGTATTTTTACAAATTACTACTGCCTTGAAGAGCAGATAAAGCTGGCTTGCACAAGACCTAAGAGTAGAAGCTGTCCTAAATATCTTCCGAAGTTGCTTGTGTGCCCTTTTTGAATAACACAGGCACTAATTTAGAGGTGTAGGTACTGTTTTGTTTCCTGTTGTTTTGCCCCTTATTATTTGGAGATGAGGAGTTTTGAAGAGGTGCAGCATGAAGATGTTACTTAAGTGAAATGAATTTCAGAAGTATCATATACAACTTCCTGACATTGAATGGGCTTTCAGTAAATAGGATTACCATTTTAGAAGTGTCAGGACAGTAAAAATGCATCATTCAGTTGGTTGTGTATTTGACTGAATAGTGGAATTCTACTACCTGTGAGTTGACAAGGGTGGAAGCTGCTTTGTCATTCTTTTCTCCTAACAATTTTATTGTCGTTTTTATACCAAACATGAACTTTCTTGGACTGATCTGATATTCTTGGCTTTGCTGTATTGTTTGTTTTACTATCAGATGACTTCAGGTGATGGTGTCTTGGTCTCCTGATCTCCTTGCTTTCTCTAGTTTCTGTGTGCATGTTTTCTGTTCCAGCCATGGGACTGCAAAGAAGTTAGAGCTTATTGCTTTGTGTGAACCACTTCATTCCCTTCAGTCTTGTTTATTAATGCTGAGTGGTATTTCAATTCATTTTACAGCATTAATATAAAACTGGATGTTACTTGTATAGTACTTGTGTTTAAGAAAGTATTGAACCTTGCAGCCCCTCTTAAAACTGGTGTCACAAAGACTAAACCAAGGGTGTTTCCTTTCAGCTCACTTTTTGCAGAAAACATAGCTTGGTAGAGCATAGAGAAAGAAGCAGCGGGTCTGTGCCATGAGATATCTGGCACAGATCTGGAGCCTGAGAAGTGGCTCCATACAGATGTTGCAGTAGAATTTAACTGAGGTTGAGGAAATCATGCAGTGGGCTAAGGGGTTGTCAGCAAGTGAGAATCGCAGAGGCTGTAGTTCCCCTGGATGTCCAGGTATTGAAATTGAGAAACTTGGTCTTTAATTGAAAATAAAACAACTATAAAACTCATTAATATCAGTAAGCGTGACTTTTTTGTTTCTTCTGTTCCAATATATCCAACTCCTTTGGTGAGTTTCAGACATCGGAAGCCACTCTTTGGAGAAATAGGACACACAATTATGATTCTACTTGTTGTGAGTAATTATTCATTTAACTTCCTGTTGTAATCCAGATTGAGTAAAATATCCTCAGAACTTTGATTCTTTAAAGCTGAATGGTTTATGGCAAAGTTAAAGAACTGTTTGTTCAGAGCTGACTTGGAAATTCCTTACTTAATGAATTAAGTGTGAGCTAATGAAGTGTGCTAGTTTCACACTGATGGGCAGCTAAACATCACAGTCACTCTTTTTCTACACAAAGAGGGACAAAATAAAATGAAAGAGGGGTCAAGTGTTGAGATAAGAACAGGGAGATCACTCTCTAGTTGTTGTCAAATCAACATAGAGATATTAACATAATTTGCCTATTACTAACAAAATTTGACTATCACTTACAGGTTGATTTCTTACTAAGGGTAACTTTCTTACTAAGAGCAAATCTCCCCATCTACCCTGTTGTACCACTTTCTCCCAGAAGGTGCGGGTGAACTGCTGGAGAGCTCTGAGAAGGACCTGGGTGTCCTGGTGGATGACAGGCTGGCCATAAGCCAGCAGTGTTCCCTGGTGGCCAAGAAGGCCAATGGGATCCTCAAATGCATTAAAAAGAGCGTGGCCAGAAGGTCAAGGGAGGTGATCCTCCCCTTCTTCTATTCCCTGGTGAGGCTTCACCTGGAGTATAGTGTCCAGTTCTGGGTTTCCCAGTACAAAAAAGACAGGGATCTCCTTGAGAGAGTTCAGCAGAGGGCTACAAAGCATAGAACACCTCCTTTATGAGGAAAGACTGAGACCTGGGTCTGTTCAGCCTTGAAGAAAAGAAGACTCAGAGGAGATCTGATCCACATCTATATCTAAGGAGCGGGAGGCAAAGGGATGAGGATGAACTCTCCTCAGCAGTGTGTGGTGATAGGATGAGGGGAAGTGGTAGCAAACTGATGCATAAGAAGTTCTGCACCAGTGTGCATGGGAGCTTCTTCACAGTGCAGTGATGGAGCACTGGAGCTGCACAGAGAGGTGGTGGAGTCTCCTTCTGTGGAGACATTCCAGACCCACCTGGACACCTACCTGTGTAACCTGGGCTAGGGAGCTGCTTTGGCAGCTGATCTCTAGAGTCCCTTCCAACCCCCACAATTCTGTGTTTCTGTGATATTTCATTAAATTTGAAAAATAAACATGACAGGGAGATACATTTTCTAATCATTATATTACTTACTTTCTCACACAAACTTACCTTTGATATGATTAACCAATCTGACTGTGTTATACAAGGACTTGATTTCAAGACAAGAACTTTTTCCTTTGTTACTCAGATAATTTTAATTGAACTTCTGGTAAGCTTTTAATCCTGACCAGTAACGTTTTTCTTCAAACGCTTGCAAAGAATTTATCCTGAATCCTGTAAGGAAGAGTGTTGGAAATGTTGTGGAGAAAATTGCACATAACTTAGGTGATCATTAAACCCTCTCAAATCTGGAAACCATTACAGTTAGAGGAAACAGCAATCACTGGCACTCCTCTATTTTTCCCATTGTTGATATTTGTGTCACTGCACAGGGAATTGATCTGGACTGAAGCTGCACGATAGAAAAGCTAGCAATTAGCTTTATTTATTTGTTTATTTATTTTTAATGGAGGGATCTTAAATCTCAATTCTGTGAGCCAGCTCCCTGACTCACTAGAGATGGGACAATACCAACATGAGGTCAGAGGAAGGACTTGAGGGTGGAAAGGAGAACAATATGAAGGAGTCTTCCTTAATTGCCTTAAGCCTTTGTATTATTCAACAACTTAGGAAGTGCTTAAGCCACAAAGAAGTAAGATCTACAAGAACAGCCCAGGAAAGACATACAGACACCTAAGGAGCAGTGTAAACTCATCAGTGTGCACTTCTTGCTGCTGCAAAGAGCATGTTGAGATGGATTTCCCTTAGTCTCTGATGTGATATATTCATTGCTTTTTTTAGCCTGATTTGCACCTTCAGACTTAGTGGGCTCAAAATAGGCCGTGGGAATATAGGCTCCTTGGCAAGATTACCTCTTCTTAGTAGGTAGTCTTTAGTCTTCGTAAAATGGCCACAAAAAGTTCTCATGTTACATAGTTTAACAACAGGATAAGAATCTTTAACTACATGTGATGCAAACTCAGTTAAATATGATAAAATCTAGCACCATAGAAGTGATGGAGGTGGTGGTAAATGATGAAGGCAAGGCACATCTGTGGTGATATACCATCAGATGATCCCATTTGAACTGAAACTTCAGTGCAGTGAGACCTGTTCATAAATTGCTCTTGCTGCAGTTCAGCTGACTGGGGAAGATACTGATTTCCTGGTTCAACTGCTATTAAGAGCCTTCCCAGCCTTTCTTAAGTTGTGCTAGGAAAGGCAGATGAAACCATTTTACATCTGTCATCACTTTTCTAGAGTAAAACATAATGCAGAAATTGCACAGAAGTGGATGATGGATGGTAACCTCTGTCAGAGGAAGGTATAATGAACAGTGCAGGACTCAAGCAGTACTATAAGTACTGAAGAAATTGCAGAGTTGTAGAGTAAAATATCCTGAGCTGGAATGGACTGATAAGCATTGTCAAATCTTAACTCCTGGCTCCATGTGAATCTAGAATTAAACTGTATGTCTGAGAGCTTCCTGAACAACAGCAGTCTTGGGGCTGTAACCACTGCCCTGAGAAACCCATTCCAGGGCCTAACCACTCTCTCAGTAACTTCTCCTGATATCCATTCTGAACTTAACCACTGGTCACCAGAGAGGAGATCAGCACCTCCCTCTCCGCTCCCCTCCGTTGAGTGATCGACTGCCATGGAGTCTCCCTTCCGTTTCCTGTTCCCTAAACCAAACAAACCAAGTGACCTCATCCACTCCTTCTGTTGAGTATTTCACGCTATCTAAAACATTACAAGACCCCAAAGTGCGTAAAGTAGACATAGTTGAGGTAAGCCTCTGTTACGTAGTACAGCTGCTTCATTAATGCTATGAATTGGGTAATATATCCATTAAGGTACTTAGGCAGCGAATCACAGCAGAGGAGGGGGATAAAAGGGATCATCAAGTCTTTAGCTACTTCTAATGACTTAAAAGTCTGGAGATGGGTGTAAAATATTCAGTCTCTAAGATTTATTCTAAAATGTGTGGAAATAAACTGCTAACATTGTTGTCTTAACATATTATCTTTGCCTATTGCAGGACCTTAGAAACTACCAGTATACTTTGCATACTGTGGACAACCTACTTGTTCATGTGAAAATGGGTAGAAGCTGTATTAAAATACCATTAAGGAAATATAATCAAGTAAGTTAAACTATTCCAAACCGCTTTTTATCTTTTTTTCATATAATACCAGTCACATCTTTAACATGACTTCTTTTATTAATGGAAGGTTGCAGGGAAGGTGAAGGCAGCGGAGAAGTTCTTAGGGGCAGTAGTTCTTTTATTCTCAGATCAGTTTCCATGCAGTTCTGCAAGACATTTCTTCACTTGATGGCAGCTCTCTAGTGTGCTGTTTGCTGTGCAGTACACTCTTCAAAGTTTAAAACAGAATAAGCATGTGATACTTGGGGAGAGAGTGTGAAATTCATTGTGCACGTATTCATCTTCCTGAATAAGTCACTTTTTAGGACAACTGTTAAATGTTAAGTGAGGATGTACAATTTCAGTGAAGTCTTCTAGCGTGCATTTCCAAGAAGCTTCTCCTATATATTTCCCATGGGTGATGTTTTACTTAAAACGTTATTAAATAAACAAACAAACAAACAAACAGCATGGTTTTTATTGCAGTCTGTTTAAATGAACTTTAACAAAAAAGCTGAGTAGCAAACGTTTAGTATATATATTATTTTATACTAAGTTTACTACTCAGTAATATGGCAGTATAACTAAGAACCTAGTATACAGTCTCCTGACCAACAAAATCCATGCAGCTCTGATATTCTGTGTTGACCAGCAGCATTCAGACTTTTCTCTGTCAAAGTAGTATTTTTAGTCATGCTTAGTTTGACACCAGTCAGTCAGGTTAATTACTTTTTGTAATTAAGTGAGTAATCCTGGTAGATTTTTGTAACGTCTTACATTTACAATGAGCATTACAGAAGGAGATTTGTCAGTTTAATAGCAAATCTTACATTGGCAGGTGATTAAGGTGATAAATTCCTCTAATGACCATGTAATTAGCATTGGAGCCAGTTTTAATACTGAAGCAGATTCTGACTTTGTGTGTGTGTAGAATAAGCAAGGTCTCTATCATACACAAGCCAACAGCACTAATGAACATCCTAGGAAAGGTAAGCTGTCTAGTGTGCTTATGGGGAACAATTATATTTCTAGAGCAAAAATCATAGAAGTTTGAGATGGAAAGGACCTTTAAAGAGACAATCTCCTTGCCATGGGCAGGGATGCTTGAAGTCTCATATGACCTTTCAGTTTAGTTCAGTTTTAGTTTCAGTAGTAGTGCTGTAATCTTCAGGAATATCTTCTGTAAATACATTTAACTTAAAGTCATTAAAAAAAAATTGAATAGGTTTTGTGTTTAAAAACATCAAAACACCACAGCACTGTTCTTGTAACTGTTTCCTTTTTGTATGTTGGGCTCTTTCAAGTGTGCCTGTTACCCATCTTTTAGTATCTTATAGAAATACTGTCTGCGCTCATTAAATAAGACAGGTAGTCTTTTTTTTATTTTATTTTTGCTAAAGTTTACTGGTTTTTGTACCAACTTCTGACTAAGTGATTCATGTTATCACTTTCAGTATCCTAATACCTATTCTGCTCATTTTCTTAGTTACATCATTAAAAATATTTTTTTAAAAAGGGAAATCTAAGTTAAATGCTGGTAATGTCAAACTTGAGGTATATGTAGTGTCACTCTGTTTCTAATTTTTCGAGTTACAGGTGCAAGTTTTGTGGTATTTAATGGAGCCTTAAAGACATCTTCAGGATTTTTAGCTAAATCTAGTATAGTTGAAGGTAAGAATTGTACTCCGCGTTTGTTCTGCAGAGGATTTTAAAAGTAAAAATCAGCCTCGTCCAAGGTCTTTATTCCACATTAAACAAAACTCTTTCAGGACTTCTAAGCTGTAGAAAACCTATCACAAACAAATGGTGCTGTATGAAAATACATGCTAGTCTGTCTGTTGGTTTTATTGCATAATAAGTTTTTAACTCTTCACATTAGTCAGTGCAAAAATTTCCTTCATAGCTGCCAATACCTAGAAGTACGTTCATTGCTCTATTGATGAAATACATACATTGATATGTGTATGCCAAAAACTTAACATTTGTCTGAAATTGCTCTACTAGTCTTAGCTCTGTTGAGTAGAAAGGCTTTCATTATACGTGACTCCTGTCATGGATCATTCAATGCTGTAGCTGAGTATGGAGTCCAGATTAGGACTTGCAGGAGAGGGTTGATCCCACTAGGATCAGGAGTACTGCTACTCTTTCTGTAGGTGAGTGAGCATTTTAACTGTTCTTCTTCTAGATGGATTAATGGTCCAAATAACACCAGAGACAATGGAAAGCCTACGTCAAGCATTAAGAGACAAGAAGGACTTTAAAATAACTTGTGGCAAAGTGGATGGAGAAGGCCTAAAAGAGTATGTAGATATTTGCTGGGTGGAAGATGAGGGAAAAACAAACAAAGGGTAAATATATTATCAAAGCATAAGTCTCATGTTCCTAACTTAAAAATCTGTTTTTTATTTCAAGAAAACAACCTAGGACATGTTTATTCAGGTAATTTGCTACTAAGATCTGTAAGAGAGTAAGGACTGTGACCTGCCTGTTCTCCTCTAGATGTCACTAGCAGAACAGTTTCAGTTGTAGTTTTTGCCAAAATCTCTGTTTTCTCTTTTTGGGAATTTGATAGGAAGAGTTTGTGAATCCTGAGGTTCCTTTGAAAGTCTCTGTCAGTCCAATCACTAACCAATTTAAGGATGCAGTTAATCCCTTTAAGCTTCTGGGACTGAGGGGCTCAGAATTGCACAGTACTGCTGTTTGCTAATCACTGCTTGGAATGCCAGCATTTAGTTTAAAAAATTAAAAATTGTATCCTTATTCCTTGTGATTTGAACAGTTATATGAATAACTCCACATTTTAATTACATGTGACTAACTCAAAACTTGCCTCGTGTTAACCAGGCTCTGTCCCAGGTGGTAGGGTTGTCTTGGATTGTTTTTTTTGTTTTTGTTTTTGTTTTTGTGGCTTTATTGCCTGATGGAACAAATGGAGGCTTTAATTTAGGCAGCTTCAGTTTCTTAGACCCATAAGGTGAGGTTTTTATTAAGTGTTGTTTGTTTCCTATCTAGGATATTTTTTTTTGTAGCTTCTATATTATTACCCAGATCCTGTATTATTTTGTTACAGAGCTGTTAAATAGCTTTTAGAGATAACTAAACATTATCCTTTAGAATGGGAAAACATGTATGAAATGAAAAGTTATTGTAATTGTTGACAATACTTGACAATAATTGTTGACAATCTTTCGTAGAATTTTAAGCCCAGTAGATGGAAAATCGGTGGAAGGAACTTGGAGTGAAAAAATACCCCATACCAGAGACTTTGAAAGAAAAGGAAAAGTTTTGAAGTGTACTGAAGTTAGTAAATTAGATCTATTTGAACTTTTTTTTGCCTACTGCTACTATTTATAATAGTTAAGTGCTAAAACAAGGGTACTGAATGTTACTGTGAAAGAAACTAAAGTATGCATACTGATGCATACTTTAAGTAGCCGTACTGATGTGCAAACTGTTCTTTAATTCTGTGGTAAGTTTATGTACTTTGAGTTATTTTCTTCTGAAAAGGAGTAAATGGTACAAGTTTGTTAGCACTGGTAACTCCATGAATATGTAATCTGGATGTTCTCATGGTCACTTAAGTATCCTGGTTGAGCTCTAGGAATACTATGCCAGCAAAGCATTGGTAGCTCACTTTGTTCTGTGTTAACTGAATATTATTTATTTTCTTTCTTCTGATATGACCAGACTACTGAATATCCTTATCATTTCTGTAATTTCAGGTGTATTATTTCCTAAAGGACCATGAACTACCCAGTCCTGTTCATCTCCAGTTTGCTAAAGACATTGCTGCTGCCTGCAGTACTGCTCTCTGCCCACCCCTCAAAACCTTGAAGAAGAATGGGATGAATAAGATAGGCCTAAGAGTTTCTGTTGACTCAGATATGGTAATCTTTCAACTTGTATTGTAGACACTCAAATTCTGAAACCTTTCCTGTAAGGAGTTTGGACCTCTTTCTGAATGTTCCTCGTTTTTCTCCTGCCCCAGATTCAGACTGAGGATGAAATTTCATTTAGGAGCTATCTTAATGACTAATAGTTTGCAAAGTGATTAGTCCTGTTTCCTTTCTGCCCCATGCTGTAGTAGCTGTTTGCTGTAAGTTACCATTTTTTGTCTGGCTGTGACTCTTTGACACTCATTTGTCTCTAGGGTGAGTCAGTAAAAGGAATCATTCTGATGCTTTTCTTGATGTAGTTTTCTGCTGCATTAGCTCCTGACTCTTAATTTGGTAAGATACTTGCTTCAGCATTTCTACAGCAGAATACAGGTTTGCTCAGCTCCATTAGTATGTGATATTCCTAAAAAAAGACTGCAGAACTCTGGGGCTGGTGTGCACTTCTCTGAAAGAAGTAAACTGTAAAACTTCCTTATCTTAAGGAGAAGCTGTAAATATTCTTTTAAATTATTTTTCAGTAATTTATTTTGAAATTAACAGACACTGTGGTGACAGAATTCAACCAGGTCATCTTTGACAAGAGTCTCAAGCAGCCTGAGACACAGAGGATGCATGGTCTGTAGAGATTCAGTGACAATTCTAATAGTTCACAATTGACTTGGAAACCTACCCAGTTCCTAGTGTTCGTGTTATCTTCTGTCTACGTGATGCTACGTGAAATACTGTTTTACTAAAATTCTACACATTTGTCTTGTTAAGAAATGTTAATGTTTCCATTCTAGTTGAGTACTTGGCAGGATCTGGGGGTCACCTTTTTCCACAGAAATACCTGAATGAATTGGACAAAGCTCTTGATTCCTGTGATCCGTGGTGGGATGTCAGATCCTGCAAGCTTACCACTGAAAATTGAATTCGTATTTTTCCTTATGGAACATTTATTTTGAGAGCAGTTTCTGGCAAGGTGCCAGTTCGCTAGCTCTGAACACCGAAGTTGTAATGCATCAAACACTAAAGATCAAATTTTCTATAAACTGTTCTGATTTTAATAGATTTTCAAACTGAGTTTAAACAAAACAAAAGCCCAACTTCCATCTGCTACTTTACCACGTAAAGAAATGTAATTTGTAATGTTCCCTAACGTTCTGAAACTTTACTTAATACATCTGCAGAAGAAGGCAGTTGCTTACTTCTGTACACTATTGTAGCATTTACATTGTGTAGTTTAACTTCCAGCCATACTATCTTGCCTCTTAACATCAGATAAGTATTAAAGAAATTGCTGCAGTTAGCTCTAATCTCAACCTGAAGCATGTGCTTTCCACATGCAAAGAACTTCCTTGCTGTTTGAGGTTCAAATACAAGGTCTTAGGTAGCTGACTGCATACTTCATGTGTCAGTATAAATACAGGTGGACACTTCTTGACGTTTGTTTTTGATCAGCAGAAAGAATCATAGGATGGCTTAGAGTGGAAGGGACCTTAAATATCACCTAGTTCCAGTCCCCCTGCCTTGGGCAGGTTGCCCACACCAGCTCTGGCTCCTCAGGGCCCCATCCAACCTGGCCTTGAACATCTCCAGGGATGGGGCACCCACAGCTCTCTGGGCAGCTGTACCATGGCCTCGCTGCCATCTAAGTAAACAATTTCTTCCTAACATCTAACTTAAATCTCCACTCTTTTAGTTTAAAGCCCATCACTATTAGACTGTCCCATTGCCATCAGACTGTGTAAAAAGTTAAGCTCCTTTTAAGTACTGGAAGGATGCAGTGAGATCTGCGCAGACCCTTCTTTGGAGTACTGCGTCCAGGCCTGGGGTCCCCAGCACAAAAAAGATGCAGAGATTTTGGAGTGGGTCTGGAGAAGGGACACAAAGATGATCAGAGGGCTGGAACACTTCTCTTATGAAGAAGCAGTGAGGGAGCTGGTTTCTTCCACACTTCATTAGATTCCTGTGGGCCCACTTCTCAAGCCTGTCCAGGTCCCTCAGGATGGCATCCCTTTCTTCTGTTCTATCAGCTGCTACTCCTCAGCTTGCTGAGGGTGCACACAGTGCAACTGTCTGTCTTATTGTTGAAGACAAGACCAACCCCTGGGAGGATGCTGCTCATGACCTGCCTCCACCTGTATGTAGATCCATTCATCACATCTCTCTGGCTGTGACCATCCAGCCAGTTATGTATCCATCACGTGATTCACCCTTCAAAACCGTATCCAAGTCAGAGATAAGGGTGTGGTGGGGGACCGTGCTAAAGGCCATGCAGAAGTCTAGGTAGATGACATTGGTTGTCCTTCCTTTGTCCACAGGTGCCATCGCTCTATCAAAGAAGGCCACTGAATTGGTCAGGAAGAATCTGCCCTTGGTGAAGCTGTGCTGGCTGTCTCGGTTCCTCCACTTGTTTTGCATGTGCCTTAACGTGTTCCAGGAGGATCTGCTCTACAGTCTTCCCAGATGCAGATCCAGGCTCATCAGCCTCTAATTCCTCGGGTCGTCTTGTGCTGCTCTTAACAGTGGGAGGGGATTTTGTTCACCCAGCTCCAACCCAGACATTCAGGGACATGACAGGCATGGAGAAGCCTGACAAGCAGTGAAGACCAAGTCAGCTTTTCCATGTCTGTTGTATTTAGTTTTCCCTTCTAAGTTATCAGAGGGGGTGTGCTCTCCTTTGCCTGTCTCTTCTGCCCAATATAGCTGTGGAATCTCGTTATTTTTCACGTCCCTTGCCAGGCTGAGTTCCACGTGCACCTCGGCTTTTCTGAACCCTTCAGCAGGACAGCTGATCCCGTTACATTTTTGGAGGGGCCCTCCCAAATTCCTTTGGGACAAATCTGAGGCTTTCCCCTCCTTCATAAAGTGACGCTGTTTTCTGTTTCTTCTCCATCACTCAGCAGTACGTCCCCTTTCCCCATCAAATGTAGTTTAAAGGAAAAATCACAAGTTTACAGGAGCATTGTAGGTGAAGTCCTTACTTCATAAGACAACGTGCTGGTGGTTCAGGAATTACTTTTCGTGAAAAACTGATTTAATTCTTGGGTTTGTAGGGATTTATCTTACTAAAACAGATGCTATTTTTATAAATACCAATCTTCTTTCTTTCACTGGGTGTTCAAAAGTCCTGATGCAATCTATCTGCCAAGGATTAATAAAGTCCAGGTTATTCTTGAAGTGATCTACGTGTAGCAATAAGACAGGAACTCTGCGCTGTCTTTTCTGCTTCCTGCTCCCGCTTTCCTTACCTCTTGGCAGCCTCCATTATTTTCAGGGAGGACAAATGCATTAAGTGTGAGTTTTCATGAACAGATTTAGTATCGTATTTTTCTTTTTTCATATTAGGTCCTTAAAATCTATTTCTGTACTCGGGATGCATGTGATTTGTACCAAGGTTCCATGAACCACGGGTTGGCAACTGTCGCAACTGTTTACCAAAAACAACAGAGCCAAGCCCAAGGTCTGTGCTGTTTCCAGTAAGAGCGCTGCTCCAGGTTGACGAGACAGCGCTGTCTTCTTGATGCTCACTGGGGATATTTCATGTTTTTGTCTCAAAAGCAACTTGTAGCTTAACCTGCTCAGCGCCGTGCTTTGGGAACACGTTGGAAGGTGTCAGGCTGGTGGCCTGGAGGACACTGGGGATACATTTGAGCGATTCTAAGGCAAAACCTGAGGCGCCGTTTTGTCCTGCACTAAGAGCTCAATAAAGGTTATCTCCTATTTAAAGAAAACGCTCCAGCGCGTCCCGGCGCCCGCCTCGCCTCCGCCGTGCCCGCCGCAGCCGGGATCCCCCGCCTCTCGGGGCGGGCCCCGGCCGCGGCGGATGCGGCCGAGTGTAG
>VXAB01010396.1:74248-129670 GCA_013399175.1 Odontophorus gujanensis | reverse complement strand
CAGCAGCGTGCCCTGGAGTACAAAGGGCAGCAGTGTCTGGGCGCGACGGCCCGGCGCTGCCACCGGGAGGGGGGAGGAGTTGTGTCGCCGTGCTCTGCGCTGTGAGGGCTGGCAGTGGGAGAAGGACGCAGAGCGATGTGTCCAAAGGAGGGATGCGGACATGGACAAAGGTCTGCAGGGGAAGGCGTTATGAGGAGCGGCTGAGGTCCGTTGTACTGTGGCTGCTTGGCCAAATTACACATTCGAAACTCGATTTTCCCTCGGCCGCCCATTTCTAAAGAGCCTAGTGACTGAGGTACCCCAAAACGCGTCTTGGTTGCGTCGCAGGCAGCTGCTCCTACTCCGCGATCCTCAGGCAGTTAGCGAGCACCGTTTGGTGTAGGAGTCCCTGTAGTTACGGGTAAGCAGGCCCTGGAAGCGCTGGGTTTGCTGCGTTACAGCGTTCTGTTTTTAAATAACAGGTGCGGTTCACATGGTGGAAGCAGATGTCCTCCTCCGTGGTGGCGAAGGAAGAGATGGGGACCCTATCATGGCTCATCCCCCTGAGACAGACAGCGACATCACGCTGCGGGAGTGGCTGGATGAGATGGTTGGCACAGATAAGGGCATCAAGCTGGATTTTAAGAGGTATTTTGAGACTGAACTTTGCATTCATAATTAACAGCTTTATAGGTAATGCTAACTACCTTCTGGTGGTCCTTAAACTAACCTTCTTGCTCTTCAATTCAGAGTTTATGCATTCCACACTGGAGGCTAAACTCAGTGAATCAGTCACTTCTACTGAATACATTTAAAGAGTAGCTTTATTTGTTTTGAACCACAAATAATTGTTTCATATTCAGTGAACTTGTTACTGAGTTGTAACTGAGCCTGTATGGAAGGCTCCTTTCAGTTTTCTACTTCAGCAAAGGGGCAGGGAAGGAGAAGGAGCTGCAAGGCCATCAGGGCTGCCAATGGGATGAGCACACAGGGTCACTGCTACTGGCACACCAGTCTCCTACTGACACCAAGGTTTATCAGAGATAATCAAAGCTTACTGAAAAGCTGATGCTGTTCAGGTCTGCTGCAGCCTGTGTTTATTTAGGAGTGTCATCCCTCAGACAGAGGAGAGAAAAGAGGTTTCATTTTTTCAGTTTTAATGATTGCTTTAATTCATTTAAAAACAGATGCCTCTTATTTATTTTTTTTTTCCACAAGGAATTTCTAGCCAAGTGCTGATCTTAAAAAGCTTTTGAAATTATTGCCCAGTGAAAGTATGCTTATATAAAAGCATTTCAAAATTACAAGCACACAGCACAGCTACACTTGTGTGAGTGACAGAATCTGATGTTCTCTTGGATTCTCATTCATTGGTTACTGTTGCTGAAGTTTTGAAGGTTACTTTAACAGTCCTTAAGAAGAAATATTTTCTGTATTTCTACTCTGAGCGTGGTTGATCACATAATCATATTTCCTGCTAAAATTACTGCATTCTGCAAAAGGGCTTCAGAGTTGCACCTCAGAAAAGCCACAGTCAATTCAAAAAAGCCTTCAAAATGCAGTCAGCATTGTGTTTGAATTTTCTCAATGCTGTGCAAAAGAAGAGTGTTCTCTGGGTTTGTTTGTTCTATTTTCGAGAGACGCTCCTTTGTTTTTCGTGCTCTGTGCATTATTGTGTACTTCATCAAAGAAATGAAGGCATTTGGGTGACGTTGACAGTCACCTGTTAGTTCTGGGAATGAGTGAAGTGTTCTGGCTCCAGAGCACGTGAGAAATACTTAAACCAATAATGTTAAACCAAGCCATTACTGGTTTTTCTCTTGAGGAAAAAAAAAGAACCAGGCCAAATAAGCTAGTTCTTNGCCCAGGACCGCGCCCGTCGGTCCCGCGAGAGCGCGGAGAGAGGCGGCGGTGGAGTACTTCGTGAGGGCCGGGCGCCTGGCGGGCAGGGACGGCGCGGAGATCCGCTGGTGGCACGCGGCCAACAGCCGGCGCCGGGCGCGGGACGCAGCGCGCAGTGAGTGCCGGCCGGGGGAGGCCGTGCGCCGGGCACGGGGAAGCCTGGCAGCCCCGCAGAAAGGGATCCGGGGGCTGTGGCAGCAGCAAGGTGAACGCGAGCCAGCNGACATCACGCTGCGGGAGTGGCTGGATGAGATGGTTGGCACAGATAAGGGCATCAAGCTGGATTTTAAGAGGTATTTTGAGACTGAACTTTGCATTCATAATTAACAGCTTTATAGGTAATGCTAACTACCTTCTGGTGGTCCTTAAACTAACCTTCTTGCTCTTCAATTCAGAGTTTATGCATTCCACACTGGAGGCTAAACTCAGTGAATCAGTCACTTCTACTGAATACATTTAAAGAGTAGCTTTATTTGTTTTGAACCACAAATAATTGTTTCATATTCAGTGAACTTGTTACTGAGTTGTAACTGAGCCTGTATGGAAGGCTCCTTTCAGTTTTCTACTTCAGCAAAGGGGCAGGGAAGGAGAAGGAGCTGCAAGGCCATCAGGGCTGCCAATGGGATGAGCACACAGGGTCACTGCTACTGGCACACCAGTCTCCTACTGACACCAAGGTTTATCAGAGATAATCAAAGCTTACTGAAAAGCTGATGCTGTTCAGGTCTGCTGCAGCCTGTGTTTATTTAGGAGTGTCATCCCTCAGACAGAGGAGAGAAAAGAGGTTTCATTTTTTCAGTTTTAATGATTGCTTTAATTCATTTAAAAACAGATGCCTCTTATTTATTTTTTTTTTCCACAAGGAATTTCTAGCCAAGTGCTGATCTTAAAAAGCTTTTGAAATTATTGCCCAGTGAAAGTATGCTTATATAAAAGCATTTCAAAATTACAAGCACACAGCACAGCTACACTTGTGTGAGTGACAGAATCTGATGTTCTCTTGGATTCTCATTCATTGGTTACTGTTGCTGAAGTTTTGAAGGTTACTTTAACAGTCCTTAAGAAGAAATATTTTCTGTATTTCTACTCTGAGCGTGGTTGATCACATAATCATATTTCCTGCTAAAATTACTGCATTCTGCAAAAGGGCTTCAGAGTTGCACCTCAGAAAAGCCACAGTCAATTCAAAAAAGCCTTCAAAATGCAGTCAGCATTGTGTTTGAATTTTCTCAATGCTGTGCAAAAGAAGAGTGTTCTCTGGGTTTGTTTGTTCTATTTTCGAGAGACGCTCCTTTGTTTTTCGTGCTCTGTGCATTATTGTGTACTTCATCAAAGAAATGAAGGCATTTGGGTGACGTTGACAGTCACCTGTTAGTTCTGGGAATGAGTGAAGTGTTCTGGCTCCAGAGCACGTGAGAAATACTTAAACCAATAATGTTAAACCAAGCCATTACTGGTTTTTCTCTTGAGGAAAAAAAAAGAACCAGGCCAAATAAGCTAGTTCTTGCTGACCGAAAGTGCTGAGTGGAATTCCTTCCAATGTGCAGTTCTCTCAGCAGCACAAAAGCTAAAATGCACAAAAGCACTGCAGGCAGTAAGCATGGGTGGCTCAGGGCACAGCTGGCTGCTGTTCCCAGTGCTGTCTGCACAACCTGACACAGTTCCTCTGACCTCATCCTGGGCCGGGGCTGGGAATGGCCTGGTACAGAACAAGCCTTACAGAGTGGTGCAGAAGACTGCAGGAGGAAACAGGTCTGAACAGTTAGTAAGGAAAGCACAGCTTTATTTACAGTGATTTTAAGTTCCTGAGTGTTATGTGGAATGCTCATTAATTTGCTGCAGGAAAATAATCGTGGATTTCCTTGATGTTCAGTCAGTTTCCCAGTTATTCTGTGTTTCTTTTCCTACCACAACACAGCCGTTTTGGAAGTTTTCTTAGGAATAGGCAATGTGACAGCTTGCCTTAGAATCACAGAATCGTTAAGGTTGGAGAAGACCACTGAGACCATGCAGTCCAACTGTCAGCCCATCCCCATCACGCCCACTGACCTTGTCCTGCACACATCTGCCCTTAAACACCTCCAAGGATGGTGACACCACCGCTTCCCTGGGCAGACCGTTCCAGTACCTTACTACCCCTTCTGCAAAGAAATTCTTCCCAGTGCCCAACCTGAGGCTGTTAGACTAGGTGGTCTTTTGAGATCCCCCCCAATCCCTGACATTCTGTGATGCTGTGAATCCCTCTCATCGCATTGCTGTTACCCAGAAGCAGGGCTCAGCCCCCACCTCACCACAACCTCCTGTCAGGCAGCTGTAGAGAGCAATAAGGTCACTCCTGAGCCTCCTGCAGACCACAGAATCCCAGGTCCCTCAGCTTGTGCTGCAGACCCCTCACAGCTTTGCTGCCCTTCTCTGGACACACTTCTGGGCCTCCATGTCTTTCTTGTAGTGCCCAAAACTGAACACAGTACTGGAGGTGCAGTCTCATACTCAATGTACAGCCTCAGTTATACCTTTTATTTGGCTCTGAGGGGACTTTGAGAGTATGTGGCTGAAGACATTTTGTCAAATGCTTTCAAGAGGTGTTAGACTGTTTGCTCAGGTAACTCCATTACATACTGCTTATAGAAGGAGGCTGCTTCATGCTGCCACTGCTATGCCACAGTTCTGAGCTGAGAGAAGAACCTTTGCCAGGGATGAAGTGTTCAGATGGGTGCTCCTTCAGTCTATTACTGGTCTGAAAATGTGCAGTTTTTGCCTTTTTACTGTCCTAGTAAGGTTGTGTCATCCTGCACAGACATGAAGGTAACTTTCAGTCTGTCAACTGTATTTGAAATAGGGGTCTGTGGATAAAAAATGTACCCTGTAGAGCTCAGCTACTGTAGAGCTACATTCTGCAGGGATGTACTTGAATTGGAGAAATACGTTTAGATTTATGATGGTACCGTGGCATCATCAGCCCAGCTGTCTAACCTGATGAAGAATGTCATTCAGAGCCTGCTGTGGCATCCTTTACTGAAACCCTCCGCAAGCGTTGAATGAAGTCCAAGTCAGAGCAAGTCTCAGGTTATAAGAGGCATGAAACGTGGAGGGCCCTCCATGTTTGCTAAGTGACAATCTGGGTTTTTTGGGAGGGGTTTCACTGACCGGACTGCGTGTGTGCTGAATGCTTCCTGTCCTCACTGTGGGTAAGGGGTCTCACCTTGCCTGCATGTTGCTGATACAGTCTTGACGCCGTACAGCCCTCCTTGGAGCTGCTGCAGCTTGTGGAGCCGTGTTTGGATCGACCTGTGTGGCTCAACGCAGACATCCTCCCGGGACCCAACGGGAACAGTGCTGCTGTGGATGCAAAGGGGTTCCTTGACACCGTCACCTTGTTCTTCCCAGATGTAACCTTATCGCTGGGGTGGACGACTGGCTGGCACCCCGACCAGCACAATGAAGGTCAGGAGAGAGAATGGAATGCTTACATGGTGTGGCCTGCTCTCCTCAAGTTAATTTCGTGATTGATTCTAGATAAATGTCATCTCGTGACAGTTTGAAAATAGTGGTGAATGTAACAAGTATTACTTTATTTATATTTTATAACGTGTAGCAATTAGTTCTGTGTTTGAGCTTAGACAGAACAGTGTGGAAATCTGATTTTTCTGTCAAGCAGTAATTTGTTCTTCAGCTCATTCCCTCATCCTGAGGAATGTCATCGCACTAATTGCCCGAGCCCTGTGTCAGGTAGTCTGCTTCCCGAGTCCCACCAGGAGAGGTTTGGTAATTGGATTTCTGGCACATTTCAGAAGTAAACTAGCTGGAAATCTTCAATCCTATCTGTGTGGTCTTGCATTAGATAAATCAAATGGTGAGTTGATTTTTGCATTTCCACTTTTGCAGTAGACTTTCCAATGCATCGATGTTAGTATTTTTTTAAAATCACAGTTCTCTGAATCTAATTGGAGCTTGTAATTATTAATCCCTATTAATAATTAATAATTATAGTCTAGACTTTGCATCCAAAACATATGAAAGCTATTTTATGATCCTTGCTGCTGCCTTCCCCTCGTAATCCTCATGGCAGCTTTGCCAGACTGCTTTACTCCAGTGCACCACATGAATTTGTGAGGAGCAGCATAGTTCCCACCAGCGTCATCTGGGACTTCTGTGACAAAACTGCACACCTTTCCAAACCACTAATTGTTTACTATCAAGGTTCAGCATTGCGTTATGACAACTGTATTGTATACTGTACAGTATGGCTTTAAAATTACTACAGCATTTTCTCCAAAGTTGTTTCAGTACAGTAAAACATTACTGGAAATATGCGTAGGAAATACTGTACTGAGTGATCTTTTTAAATAAATTTATTGTTATTTTCATTCTGAAGTTCAGTTAATGGCAGTGCTAAGTAAGGGTGTACTGTAAGACACAAGAGAAACTGATGCCAACTGCAGGTTAACTGTTTGCCCAACAAAACCTTGATTTTAAATGTGGTGCATTTTTAGGCTGAAAAGTAGTGGTGACTGAAAAGTCACATTGCATGTGAGTAATTGAGAAAAAAGCAGTTAACTGTTGTTGCTGAAGAACAGCAGAACAGCACTCTTAACTACCTCCAGTGCTCATAAATGGCTCAGCAACAGCCACTGCATTTCAGATTGCTTGTTTCTAGCATTCTGTTAAGTACAGAACATTTCATGTGCTACATTTCTGCATAACTTTGTGTGCTACTGCATTCATTCAGATTATTTCCTTTTTTTTTTTTCCAAAACATTTCTGCTTTTTAGGAGCCACAGTCAAGTTAAATCTAGTATGTTTTGATGTCATAAGCAAAAGCTTTCAGAGAGAGAGCAAAGGTACAATTTCATGGACACTTGAAAACATTGTATTCTGCAGCTATATGCAGAATTACCCAGCAGTTCATGAAAACAAGTTTCTTTTTCTCGTTTTGTTTTGTTTTCCCTTGGGACAATGACAGTGCTTATAATAATTTAGTGATTTCATTTTTGAATTACCTCATTTTTCAAACGCAGTGTCTGCTCTTGACTTATCTTAGAATCACTGAGTCACTCAGGTTGGAAAAGACCTCAAAGATCACGGAGTCCAACCACAACCCAACCATACTGCCCTAACCCTAGCAACCCGACACTACATCATGTCCTTGAGCACCACATCCAAATGGTTTTCAAACACATCCTGGGATGGTGACTCAACCACACCCCTGGGAGCCTATTCCAGTGCTTGACGACTCTTTCTGTACAGAAATGTTTCCTTATATCCAACTGAAACTTACCCTTTCACAATTTGAGGCCATTTCTCCTTGTCCTGTCACCTGTCTTGCAGTGTAACTGTTCTGGAAATCATTGTGTCTTTATTTTGCTAGAGGTTGTATCTGTGAAGAAATCTGTTTAATCAAATGGTCTTTATTGTAGGCTACAGTTGGACAATGGTGAAAGAAATGGCTCAGATATGCAGTACAGTCTCTCAGCCTGTTACATTCCCTGTTCGGGCAGCTTTAGTGCGACAGTCAGTGCCTGAGCTTTGCTGGTTGATAGACCAATCAGATCGGTAAGTTTGTGGGACTTTTATTTCTAGCAGCCCTTATTGTAAAGTCATTTATTTCTTAGTAATAAACCACTCATTAAAATAATGAAATTTGAAAAACCTCTTTTAATATTACTTGTTAAAGGTAACTAACATTTTATAGGTTTTGTAATCCAGTTCCATTAGAACCATTTTATAAGACTAATGAAGTTAATTAGTCAAACCAGTTTGACATTGCAGTTTGCAATTAATTATTACTTACATTTTATATATTTCTCAGATTCTTTGTATTGTATATAGTTGGCCTAAAACCATCCAGGCTCAATTCTGAATTGGAACTCATTTATTAACAGTAGATAGCAGGGCACTGCCCAGTTTGCTCGCAGCAGGACTGGGGACAGAATCAGAAAGGCAGAAATGAGAAACGTTGTGGGCTTTGATGAAGACCATTTTCCAGGTAAAAGGGGGACAAAATAAAACAAAACCAAGAAAATCAAGGGATGCAAAAACCAAGTTCTCACCTCCAGCCCACTGATGTCCAGTGAGTCCCTGATCAACAGTAGCCTTAGCAAGCATCCTCCCTTCTCCCCCAGGCTTTTATTGCTGAGCACAGTGTTGTATGATACTGGATGCCTTCAGTACTTTGGTCTTTCCAGGTTACTGTTCTGGCCGTGTCCTGTCTCAGCCTGTCAGCCTTAGTGCTGTGTCAGCACTGTTCAGCAGCTTCAAAAACATGGGTGTGTTGTCTTTTCCAAAACATAGCAGCATACTGCTGTAGAGAAAAATAGAAAATTCTATCCCAGACAAAACTACAACAGAAGTTTCCTAACAGTCTGATGGACTTTGCTTTGGTACTTGAAAAACATTTAGTAATTTCCAAACACTAAGTTGTAGTTGCTTTTTAAAAGTGTTCTTACAAACCTATAACAATTTCATAAAAAACATATTTACACAACAAAAGAAGAAAACTTGCTTCATGCATACTGCCATTTCCTCATTTTTTTCACCTGCTTTGCCTACCCGTGCTTTAATAATGTTATTCCTTAAGCACCAACTAAGGTCGAAGTGCAGGACAGAAAATGGACAAAACATAAAATTTGAGACTGATAACATCAACTATGCCTGTGATTGCCTCCTATTTTCTGCTAGGGTGCTCTGCTTTTACCTAGATTCATAGATTCATAGATACATTAGGTTGGAAAGGACCTACAAGATCATCCAGTCCAACCATCCTCCTATCACCATCCCTACCCACTAAACTACTAAATCAAATCCCTTAGCACCTCATCTAANCTCATCTTTTCAGCCTACCCAAATCCCTCTGAAGGGCCTCCCTACCCTCTGGCAGATCAACACATCCTCCCAGCTTGGTGTCATCTGCAAACTTACTGAGGGTACACTCAATCCCCTCATCTAGGTCATCAATAAAGATATTAAACAAGATGGGCCCCAATACCGACCCCTGGGGGACACCACTCGCAACGGGACGCCAGCTGGACTTAACTCCATTAACCACTACCCGCTGGGCACGGCCCTCTAGCCAGTTCCCCACCCAGAGGAGAGTGAACTTGTCCACACCACGGGCTGCCAGTTTCCCCAGGAGAATATACCTGTTTGTTACTTTGTCAAAATTAATGATTAGACTGAAATTTCTCTGCTAGTATCTGTCTTGGATTGTTTTATTTTGTTCATAGAATCATTAAGATTGGAAAAGACATCTAGGATCATCCACCCCAACCATCAGCCCATCCCCACCATGCCCACAAACCATGTCCCTCAGTTCTGTGTCTGCCTTTTTCTTGAACACCTCCAGGGATGGTGACTGCACCCCCTCCCTGGGCAGCCTGTTCCAATACCTCACCACTCTTTCTGAGAAGAAATTGTTCCTAATCCCCAACCTGAACATCCCTTGGCACAACTTGAGGCCAGAGCAGGGTACAGGGGGATGTTCACCTCCCTGCTCCTGCTGGCTTCACTATTTGTGATAGAAGCCATAATGCTGTTGGCCTTCTTGGCCACCTGGTGTGCCAGGATAAGCAATTACATTTCTAACATTAAGATACAGTTTTTACTATTTTAGAAGTCTGTTAATGCAGTGTTTTTTCCTGTGTTATATCCATTAAATTAATAATATTCATTCTTTTTTTTTTTTTTGATAGGTACAGCCTCACCGTTTGGACAGGCAAACAGGATGTGTATTCTGTAGAAGATTTGCTTTTCATCCGTGAAAGCTTTGATAAAAGTAGAGTTTATTATGACATCTCGGAACCACAGAATTCTGAATTTAAAAAAGCAATAGGAATAGAATGTTAAATATGAAGCCTACAAGGTGTGACCTCATTTATAATACTTGGTTTCTTTAAACATGAGAATGTCTTGTTCAGGGAAGTGTGTTTTCCTTCCCAATTGGAGTGTATAGAATGCACCCGTGGTCATTGAAGTAGTTCTTGTATAATTTTCTTAAAACATTTCCCAAACAGAAATGCAGTGCTCCTTTAATAGGTCAGTATTGTTACTTACTCATCACATCTTCTCTGTCATTCTCCCAGTGGCATCTAACACGTATGTATGGTTTACCATGTATGATTTACAATTATTTTCCACATTCCAGATTTTTAACTCAGAATACAATTTCAAAAATTTAAGTTAAAAAAAAAAACAACTCATTGTAACCTCATTTATCACCTGCAGGAGAAGACTTAGTTATTCTAAGAATTTTTTCCCTCTCTTTCATCCTCATATTTTAAAGTGAACAGCAGTTATGACCAAAGGGTCATTTGACAGCGCAATTCCTTTGAATGAACTTGGAGCAAAGAAATATTCTTCAGTTACTTGTGCCAACTTGAGCAGATCTGACAGGTATAATCTCCGTTCTTTATAGCATCAGGTTCTGTTAACACTGCTTGCACACTTTACTGTAGTGTAGGAAGAAGAGGCATTGACTATTTCCTAACTTGCTGTAACTGTGGTAGATAGGTTCTTCACGGACCCTCTTCTAACCCAGATTGTTTTGATTAACCCAGGGTTTTAGTGCAGTTGTCTGTACAAGCATGATAGCACATCTCATCATGTGATATCATTTTCTTTGGATGGTGACCTTTTCACCTTACTCCTTTTCAGGGAGAACAGGACTTAGAACCCACAAAAGCTCCCATTAACCAAAGTTCTGGATGTTGCTTTGAGTCTAAGGTACATACAGCAAGCTTAATAAGTTAACTGTACATTTCCAACTTGGGCCAAGCAGTGAATTTTTCTGTGAATTTGATAGAACTTAGGCAGTAGATGTCACAGAGGGAAGTTGGAATCGTTGTTCCTCCATAACTACTCAAAAAAATCCTGAAGTTAAGATATGAATACGTTACTGAAAACAAGAAAGTGATTTTCCAAGGTGTGCATTGCTTAAATGTGCTGTGGAATCAAACTAAATGCTCCACGAGACACATTTTTCTAAGAACAGTTCTCTCCATCTTCTGCATTCATATGAAGAATTACTCAGTTTTGGCCTGCTGTGACTGCAAAAAATCCAACCTTCAAGTTAGATCTGAAGCTTCTACATTTTACGTATCAGCTGTCTGTGATGAGCCCATCTGATGAGGTTATTACACATTTGGTTTTGGGTTTCACTTTCCATTTCCAGTGAAACCTGCTTACTGTTACTGACCCCTTGGTCCTTAAAGCTTTCACTTAACGATTTATGTTGTGCTATTTGGGGGTGGAATAATTTGATTCCAGCACCTGGTGCATATTACCTTTCCTATCAACAGTGATTATGCACAAGTAAGGAATGAGAACCCTCTGAGTTCCCTCACAAAGAATCAGGTTTAAAGAAATATTTTTTTCATAAACCACATTTATTCAAAGAGCCTTTGTTTTTTTCTAACCTTATGCACTCTTGTAGTTCTTGAAATTTTAATTGAAGAGCACTGTTGATAGATGTGTTCCGATGTTTGTAGACTTATTCTTGTCTCTTGTTGCTGTAGTATCTCTTGGTTCATGCAGTGTGTCTCTGTGGTGCCTAGGATATTATGTATTAGCTTGCTGTACTCACTGACAGTTTTACCAGGAGTTTTATATACTGATCTTGTTGGGACCAATATGTAGATGTAAGATCTCATAAATAAAATCCAAGCCAGGATGTTGTATCAGTTTTTTCTTCTTTGCCTCCCTTCAGGTTGAGTTTCACCATGTCTTTGCAGCAAAGTGAGACGTTACCATCTTGTAGCAGATCGTACTCTGATTTGTGTTTATACTGCAGGGCACTGTAATTACTGCATTATTTCCCCTTCATTGTGGCTGAAGAAAATATTCTACACTGCAGTTTTTGTAGTTGCTGTAGGGCAGCAAGGGCCACGTTCCCTTCTGCCACAGCCACTGCCTTCGCTGCCTGATTGTCACTCTTGACATTGCTGAAGCATCACAGGGAGTGGCTTGTTGAGAAAGAATGCTGCAACTCGTGGCATCTGTCAGCCTGATAGTGCCAGTCCCCTCAGGGGAAAAAAAAGCTCAAACCAGAAACTAATTACATTGGGCTCAAAAATTTGGGAATAGCTTGGACTTTGTGCAGTCTTACAAGAAGCTCACTGCTGGCTCTAAGATCATCGTGTGTTCTTTGAACATCGTCTAGTCCCAGTTGAACACAAAGTAATTTTTTTCCCTATGTGGTACAAAACCTCTGCATTAATAATAGAAATACACTGCAGTGCTGGAGAGCCACAGATCCTAGTGGTTAAACTTGAAACAGTGGTTTTGACTTCATGCAGATGCTCAGAGTCATCTGGTACTTTCTCAAGCGTTTCAGTGTTAACACTTTTGCTTCCTAAATCCCAGTTTAAGGGGAATTGCATGCTGTCTGCAGCACTCACTGATAATATTCGTGTACTCCAAGGAGCAGGTGAGTAGGGCTGGAGTAAGCCCTGCTCTGAGCTGGGGATGGATAAGGCCCCCAGGCATTCCTCTCAGACTAAGGCTTTGGGGTTCTTTAAGATTTAATGACACCTTGCACCTTCTACGCAGTGAAGACTAGTGGAGAGGACTAACACAGGCACAGAACTAGTTTTAGGTTATTCTTCTGTAATTCCTGTAGTTTGGTGGGTTGTTAGAAATGCGCTTTTCTCTTAGTCGCCTTCTGACAAACACTTGCAAGGAACGTGTTCAAGTAAAGCCTTTGTACAAAGTGATTCAAATGCTTCTCCCAGTGCCCCCAGTCAGGGCCCTCAGGTTCTGTTATCCATTCTGTTAGATGTAAAAAAAGAGCACGCTTCTGGTTTTATAGTGTAAAATGAGAAAAACAGGGACATTCATAGGACGTCTGTGCTCCCTCTCAGTTACAAACATTGCACAAGGAGTCACCCATCTCCAGTAACAGGTGCCCTTCTGTGAACAACAGGAGCAGTGCAGGATGTGTATTTTTAAATAAGGTCAATTTCTCTGAAGGAGCGTAAGACTTAGGAAGTATTAATAGCCGAGTTATTTATCAGAAATATTAGTCATAAAAATTGGCATTTTGTTCCAATTCACTCTGCAGTGAAGACCCAGGTTTTCTGAAGATGCATCTGATCTCTTTGAAGGTACTGCAGCAACAGCAAAACCTGAAACTTTGTGGAAAAAATACTTTTTGCTGAGAAATACCATGAAATATTTTAGGGCAGGTATTCTTCCCTTGAACTCTGGATTTTAATTTGAAAGCAAACAAAAGCTCATCCTCTTAGGAGAACAGCTGGAATGTGGTCAGGATGATTCTTGTGACTATTTAACTCTTCTGCCTGCGACCCATGCTCCTGCTACACACACACAACAGTGAGCTACAGTGTCACGGTTTACTCACAAAGGAGTTCATTTAATTACAAACACCTGCTTTCAGGAGAAAAAAAAACAAAAACAAAACAGTTTGAAAGTTTATTAGTTGCATTAGGTGATATGCCTGAATAGGAAGGTGTTATTGAGGGCTGACAAAAGAAACAAACCTCCTTTAGCTGACCTTTAATTTACTAGTTTTCTCGTGTAGCTGCTGGAGATGCTGCACTCTGCTCCGTAACTGTAAAAAGACAAAAGACAGAAGTGGGAACAATCCCTCCAAACAACCTCCTCCTTAATGCAAAGCCAAAAACAAAAAGAACAAGGAAGGGTGTTTTCAAAACTGCACCTTGAACACAGCACATTAAATACAGCCTTGAACACTTTGTGCCGCGTTTCTTTGTAGTGACTTACTGTTCTTGTATGTAATGAACCCAAGTATGAAATACAGAAGTTTAGTGGATGTGAGGGGAGCACTGCTTTAGTGAGACAATTGCTGTTTGCCTAGAAGATGCTTTGCAGATTGCACAGTATTTTGGAGATGAAAATGAAAGATTAAGAAAAAATTAAAAAAAAAAGACCTTTGTGAATTTTGAGAAGATCTGCAGAAGTCTTTTGAGGAGATCCAGAACCAGTAATCCATTAGGTAATGCATTCTCAAAGCTGTAATTTACGTTGACAGGAATGCTTACTCATGAAAGTATCACTTTACTTTTACGTAGTTGAGTGCAGAGCTATTTAAGGACTGATGCCATTAACCATTTCAGAAGTTTGAGTGGACAGGCTTTCCTGATTTTTCATTGCCAGATGTGAAACAGGCTGGAGAACCTGCCTGGGTGGGAAGCCACAGTCCTGGAAAGCCAAGGAAAAGGTTTCTACCTGTGATGTTTTCTTTATTCATATGCTTGAAGAACACCCAAAAGGTCTTCTGTTGTTTTTATATATTTGAGATCAGAGTGGGGGTGGGAATCTAACACTATAAATCAAATCTATTCTTCAGTCTTTGCCTAAGGAAAACTGGAAAACGGGGTTAAGGCTTTAAAAATGGTAGAAGTCTATCTTCACTTGAATTGAGCCAAAATAAACAGCTGATAGAGTCTCTTTCACACATTTCTGCATACAAATTCAGCTCCGATTAATGAACTGTTCCAGTTTTCCAGTAAGGAGACAGCCTGAGGAACACTTAGCAGTAGTGCCTGTGACAGTGACTGAGTATCTCCTAAACAGTGAATAAATGGATGCCTCTATTTCCATGTTGTCTGAATGGGAAAAAAAATATATATTTATGCATCATAACAACAGCAAGAGAACACAACTGAATAGTTTTTCCTTTTAAGGTCACTTTTAACACTGATGCAACAATAAACATTCATGTTAACTTTTCACATTACTTCTGCATCAAAATTCAGCACAAAACATTGACAGCATGACAGGAAGACCTCTCCTCAAGGCATGGGGCATTTTCCTCCATCATCTCAATGCTTTTAAAGTACTATTTCAGGGAGCAGTCCATAAGTTCATACATAACTAATTATAAAACCCACACCCCACAAATGAGATTTTATACTTTCAGTAAAGGTATCAGGTATAAAATCTTGTCATTAGTTGGTATTTTCTACAAAAAATAAAATAAAGAATTTATTTCTTAAAGACATATTTTTAACTTCCAATATTTATATTCATTGTGAAATGAACAGGCTAGAATTGAATTTCCATATATAGCATAAAAGCATTTCATAACTATACTGTGTTGCATGCACACTGTGTTTGCATGGACCAATTTTTAAATGTATGGTTAATAATTTAAGATTGCCTGATGTTATTGCACATAATTTCTGTGCTACAACAAGCTTCCCATGTAATCCTTCTTGTTTTTACCACATCTGTGCAGAGGCTGGTCCAGTAACATCTCCTGAAATACAGTGCTGTTCTCCAGACTGAACCTGAATGGAAACAAGCTCTCCACAAGCATTGCCATGTCTGCTGGTGGTTAGTAGCATGACACACATCACTTCTGGAGCTGCCTCATTTCTGAACGTTTCATTGTGCAAAGTCACAGAACTAAATCCAACCCATTCTTACTCATTCATAAATGAGTTCATACATAACTAATTATAAAACCCACACCCCAGAAATGAGATTTCTTACTCATAAATGAGTAAGAAACTTTCAAGGGATGAATAGTCCTTCTCTAACAAATGAACAAGCAATCAAACCCTACTCCCGTTCCCAGCAACATGTCTGTGACTGGAACTGGTTATTTCTGAGCACCCACTGAGGAATATTTGCACAAGAAACTGAACAAGTGTGACAGCTGTATCCAAGTCAAATCCTGTGCAGGTCACTGTGGACCAGGGTGCTTACACATCCCAGGTTAGTGGAGCTGTGAGCACTGCAATATTCAAGGCCTCAATTTTTTGCAGAATTAATTTTGACTCTAGTGGGACAGGTTTGCTTCTTTGCTCATTCTGGTTACCTTTGGGAATTTGGACAGAAAGCACATTCTCTATAAAGATTTGATGTCATAGAATCATTTTAAGATGTATATTTCCATATATTTCATATATTTTCATGTATTTCATATATAGTTTCAGATATGCATTTGGTACAGTGGTGCTGAGTGGGGATGCAAACCAAGCTGCTTTCCTTTCTGTATGTCAAAAGTGGGAGCGTGCCCTGGCAGGGATTTTGGACTCGATGATCTCGAGGTCCCAGCCAACCCCTACAACTCTGTGATTCTGTTTCCTTCAAAACATAATAACTTTAGGACACTTTTGTATTTTTACATCAAAAGGTATTTACAGAGATGATTGAGTATTTATCATTTTCTTGAAATTGTCTTATAGTTAGTTCAAGATTAAACAACACCACAGTTACTCATTAAGCAGCAGAACAGAGTGAATTTTGACAGGAGCCAAAAGAAGGCAGATAACACCCACAGTGTTTTTAGGAAAGGGCATCTCATTTTGGTATACAGAAATTCAGATTATACAGACACCAATATAGTTCTTTCTTTTCTTTCTTTCTTTCTTTTTTTTTTTTTTTTTGATAAATAATGGCAAAAGAGAGCACATCATTAAATACTTCTCAATCTTTAGAAGACAAGTTATTAAATGCTAAATGTGATGCCATTAATGAAGCATCTACAGAACATACACAAATGCAAGATAAATGTTTGCACCCACAAAATACCAAACAGGAAGGAAAAACACACCTTTGATAGAAATGGTTAAACATATATATGAATTACTTCAGAGGCAAAGCATGTTTCTGACCTGTAACACATTCATGCTTTTGCTTCAAGTTAGGCAAGATGAGGTCTTCAGCTCCCAGGTGAATATCCCCATTGTTGGATGTTGTCTGTTTTTTTGTTTTGTTTTTTTCTATGTCTGAGAGCAGGACAGAGCCTCATGGCTCAGTGCTAGACTGCTGTCACACCCTGAATGCCCAACTGCAGCTCTCTGGGATCTGCATACCATGCTGATTCCCAGTGGCCACATTAAGCAGATCATCAGCCTTCATCTGAAATTTCCCAAGTGAAGCTATGCATACAATATAGCTGTGTAACATCTGTTTTTCATTTGCAGTCTGTGTATTGTCTATTTGTATACAGTAAAACTACCGAAGCCAGAGGATGTTGCCCTGTGTGCACCCACCACTGCCCACCCTTCAATCACAGGCTCATGCCTAGAGTCTCTGCGTATCACAAAACTCTGATGTCCAGCATCACAGGCAAATGTTCCAAGTTCCCAAATTCCATTTGTACAGCTCTTCTGGGTGGATAAACAGTTTAGTGTTCCAGGAAAACTTGCAAGATAGATAGGAGAACTGCAGCACCTAAGATCCTTCATCAATTCAGACTGTTGTGGGTAAGGCTTCAATGCTAAATCTGAAAATATGAGGAGAATATAATAAATATTCCTCAGTCTGTAGAAAGCAACATCATTCAATTAATTAATTAGACAGTTAAGTGTAACTTTTGATGTAGTACCTAAGCTATTTAATTCATTCAGAGGCTGAGAGCCCTACATCACAGACCTGCCATCTTTTCAGAACTGTATCATTACAGTTAGGTAGAGCAGTGAGTCTGTACATATTGTAAACATTTTATAATCCTTCCATCTCCTGTCAAAAATTCACCAATTGCCTGATCTGATCAGTCTGTAATGACTGCCTCCTTAGGAACATTTTTGTATTTTTGGTCCCACTAAGGTAAGCAGGTGCTGCTGGTATTAAGTGTTTCTGGCCATAGGAAATCACCCCAGAAACCTTATTTAAGAAATTAATAGCTGGAATTGGAGGCTGTGGATTCACACTGAGTGGTGGAAGATAACCTGGTCTTGTCTGAGCAATGCTATCCAACAGTAAGGCTCCCGAGCCCCGTCTTTCTAGAAAAGTCTTCTTTCTTCTGCTCATGGGAACAGAAGGTATTTTCTCCAGTAAATCTCTAGAACTTGGAAACAGAGAGTGAGATGAAAAGGGCATCTTCTTCTTTCCCATCACTGACTTACTGTCTTCTGCAGCAGTAGGATGTAGAGTAGTAGTTAACTGAGAATCAGAGCTGTAATGATTTGCTCCTAAGTTTCTTTTTTTGATAATACTACTTAGGTTTGCAATGAAGCTGATTTGTCCCAAACTAGAATCCTCATCCTCACCCCCAGGGACTCCACTGGGAAGATGATCCTCTTCACTGTAGCAAGTCTGAGAGTTTATCTCATCATAAGATAATTTCCTTGATCCATTTTGATCAGCATTTTTCAGTAAGTTAGCAGTGCCTTTTATGTTAGTACTTTGGTGTCTGGTAGTGAATCTCTTTGATGAGGCAATGCCATTGGTTTTAGAAGAGAGCTCTTCTTCTGGAGTTATGTCCTGAAGTTCTCCATGTAAAGAGGAAACCTTACTGTGGTGAAACAATGGAGGAGAGCTCTTTACCCAAGGCTCAGACTGTAGCTGCTGCACATGTGCCAGCCTGGATCCTATGTCTGATGAACTGGAGTTTCTTGGTGAAACTGGCTGAGAATGGTCTGTGCTTCTGGGATGATCCAGATCCCTAAAGCTGAAGAGCGTCCTTTTAGTTCCATTTGAGCCTGAAAGTGGGGGTGATGTTTTCAGTTCTATTTCGGATGGGGAAGTGCAGGAAGCTGGGGGGCAGCATTCCTCAAGGTCTGCAGGAGGCACATTTAAGTACTGTTTTGTTGTCTGCCTACCTGATGGAGACTTGTCTGTTGTGATTATGATTACCTCCTTTCCTCTCGCTCTACAGGCATGGAGAAGAACTTCCAGAGTTTCTTTATCTTCAGACTTTATTGCGTACACCAGTGCAGAGCAGTCAGAATGATCTTGTAGGCTTGGGTCAGCTCCACTTTTCAGTAGAAGAGAAACCACTTCAGGCCCTGCTTTTTCTAGACAAGCATGCATCAAGGCTGTCTTCCCAGACTTGTCCTGGATGTTTGGATCAGCCTTGTTTTCCAGGAGGTATTTAACCATCTTTGCCTTGCTGACACTCTGTGAATCCACATGTTTTGTCCTACAGGCAATCATTAAAGGGGTTTCACCTCTGTTGTTACTCTCATTGATGTAGGCTCCACCTTCCAACAGTAGCCTGGTGAGGCGCAGTCGACTCTGGTAGACAGCTCTGATCAGTGAGTTCCCTTCTGTCGGCAGCTCCACGGTCTGGTTCATGGCACCTGTCTTTCACTGACACCTTCCTGTAGAAAGGAATACCAGATGCTTAACAAAGGCAAGGAGGACAAAAAAGAAAAAAAGAAGAAAAAAGAAGGGGGAAAGATTAGCTGTAGGAGGGGAAAACAAACAAACAAACAAAAAAAGATATTCCCATCTCCCAGACTTCAAGAAACACCTTAGTTTTTAAAAAACAATACTTAAAATATTTACAGATGCTTAAAACATGGCTGTCACTTTGCTTTCTCTTTGTCTACACTGTAATGGCTTTATACTGACTACACCCAAGTGACTCTGCAGCAGCTGTAGCAGTCCTGATTCTAATCACTGAAAGCAAGAACAAGATGAACCCTGCAGCATTTCTTTTCACTGAGTTCCTCTAAGTACCTGGGCCAGTTCTATTTTTTTCTTAGAAAATGACAGTGCTAAACACCTACAAATTAGTGAGGAAAAAACAGATTCCTGGGTCTTAATAAAGAAAAAGCACAAGCACACTTAGTTTAACTGAGAATTAACTTTTAAACAGTCATAGAATCATAGAATGGCCTGGGTTGGAAAGGAGCCCGAAGATGATATAGTTTCAACCCCCCTGCCATGGGCAGGGCTGCCAACCACTCGAGCAGGCTGCCTAGAGCCACATCCAGCCTGGCCTTCAATGCCTCCAGTGATGGAGTTACCTCTCTGGGCAACCTGTTCCAGTGTGTCATGGCGCTCTTAGTGAAAAACTTCCTCCTAATATCTAACCTATATCTCCCCTGTCTTAGTTTAAAACCATTCCCCCTTGTCCTATCACTATCAACCCATGTAAATAGTTGTTACCCCTCCTGTTTATACGCTCCCTTCAAGTACTGGAAGACCACAATGAGGTCTCCCCAGAGCCTTCTCCAAGCTAAGCAAGCCCAGTTCCCTCAACCTTTCCTCATAGGAGAGGTGCTCCAGCCCTCTGATAATTTTAGTGGCACTCCTCTGGACCTTCTTCTGGACCATCACCTCCCTCTCCCTGCTGGCCACCCCTTTGTTAATGCAGCTCAGAATATAACTGGCCTTCTGGGCTGCAAGTGTGCACTGCTGACTCATGTCCAGCTTCCACCAGGACCCCCAAGTCCTTCTCTGTAGAGCTGCTTTCAAAGATTTCTTCCTCAGTCTCTATAAATACTTGGGATTACCGTGGCCTAAGTGCAGCACCTTGCACTTGGCTTTGTTGAACCTCATTAGGTTCAGACGGGCCCAGGGCTGCCCAGGTCCCTCTGGATGGCTTCCCTCTCCTCAAGTCTATCGACTGTGCCACTCAGCTTGGCGTTGCATGCTAACTTGATGAGTGAGCACTTGATATCATCATCTATGTCATCGATTAAGATGTTGAAGAGCACTGGTCCCAAGACTGGCCCTTGGGGGACACCATTCATGAGTGGCCTCCACCCAGCCATAACTGCTGATCACAACCCTTTGGCTGCAATCAGCCAACCAGATATTAATCCATCGAACAGTCCATCTTTCAAATCCATCTCTCTCCAATTTAGAGAGAAGGATGTGGTGAGGGACCATGTCAAAGGCTTTGCCGAAGTCCAAGGTAGGTGACACCCACCGCCCTTTCCCTGTCCACTGATGCTGTCACTCTGTCATAGAAGGCCACCAGATTGATCAGGCAAGATCTGCCCATGGTGCAGCCATGCAGGCTGTCTCACTTCACCTCTTCATCTTGTATGTGCCTTAACATGATAACCAAGAGGATCTGCTCCATGATCTTCCCAAGCACAGAGATGAGGCTCACCGGCCTGTAGTTCCCCAGGTCTTACTTTCTCCCTTTCTTAAAAATGGGAGTATTACTTCCCTTTTTCCAGTCACTGAGGATTTTATCCAACAGCCATGATTTTCCAGATACGATGGAGTGCAGCTCAGCAACCACATCAGCCATCTCTCTCAGTACCTTGGGATGCACATCATCTGGCCCCATGGACCTACATACATTCAGTTTCATGAGGAGGTCTCAGATTTATTCCACTGTTACACTGGGACAGAATCCTCTCCTCTCATTCGTGCCCAGTGGTTCAGGGTCCTGGCAGATATGGGGAGCCTGGCCACCAGTGAAGACTGAAGCAAAGCACTTACTGAGCACTTCAGCTTTTTAAGTGTCTGAGGAATCCAATTCTCCAACCTCATTTACCAGAGGGGGAACACTCTCCTTGGTCTGTCTCCTCCTATGTACCTGCAGAACCTCTTCTTGTTATTTTTCACATTCCTCACTAAGTTCAGCTCCACCTGTGCCTTGGCTTTCCTGATCTTATCTCTACACATGTGGACAACATCCCAATATTCTTCCCAGGCTACATAACCCTGCTTCCACTTCCCGTACATCTCTCTCTTTTCCCTCAGTTTAATCTGCTGGTCCTTGCTCTTCCATGCTGGTCACCCACCTTCTCAGCTCAATTTCTTCTGCTGGGGGAAGGAAAGCTCTTGCACTCACAGAAGGGCGTCCTTAAAGAGCTGCCAGCTCAGTTCTGTTCCTATGCCCTTAAGGACAGTTTCCCAAGAATAGCAGGAAGACTAATATGATCTCTTTTTTATAAAAGTAGTAATATTTGCAGAAGCACATTACCTTACTTGCAGTCCTGGGAAGACTTGCTAGTCTGAGTGCAACAGCACAAATGAAATGATACCAAAGCTGCTGTGCTTGTCAAGGAACTGAGAAGAATCCAGTGCCTGGGCGAAAAGCATCAGCTCTAAAAGAATAAAAGCATTCAACAGTATGAATGAAAGTCTGGAGATTTCATAGGAAAAAAAAATAGGAACTTAATGACATCAACAGTGGCATCAAGTGCACTCAGTCATCAAGTCTGCTGATGACATCAAGCTGGGGGTGCAGTGAACACTCCTGAGGGACAGGAAGTCATCAAGAGAGACCTATACAGGCTGAGCTGTGGGCTCACGAGAACCTCATGATGCTCAACAAATCCAAGAGTGAGGTATTGCCTCTGGATCACAGCAACCCCCACTATCAGTACAAGCTGGGGAATGGAAGGATAGAGCACAGCCCTGCCAAAAAGAACTTGTAGATACTGGTGGATGGCAAGCTGGACATAAGCCAGCAATGTGCCCTCACAGCCAAGAAAGACAACCATATCCTGGGCAGCATCAAATGAAGTGCGGCCAGCAGCAGGGTGAGGGATTCTGCCCCTCTGCTCTGTGCTGGTGAGACCAGATGTGGAGTCCTCAGCAGAGGAGAAACACAGACCTGCTGGAGTGTGTCCAGAGCCAAAAACTAGACCTGAGGGATGGAACACCTGCAAGGACAGGCTGAGAGAGCTGGGGCTGTTGATTCTGGCAAAGACTCCAGAGAGACCTGATAGCAGCCTTTCAGTACCTACAGGGAAGGAACAGAAGGAAGAGAGACTTAGTGTGGTCAGCTGTGGTAGGGCAGGAGGAAGTGGTTTCAAACTAAGAGGGCAGATTTAGGCTGGATATAAAGAAAAAAAGTCAGCTGAAATACACATGACACTTTTATCTCAGATTTCCATCCTGCCAAAGGCAGAAGTGCCTTTGTTCAGCTGTAGCTCCTCAACTACAGAGAGAACAGCAGTGAGCAGGGGCTTCGTACTTCTCTGTTTGTTCTCATGGAGCAAATAGAGATCACTGGTGAGAACGGGGATGCCACTGTGATACTATCATTTTCTTTCATTGGATTCTGTTCTTTTTTTAAACTTTTTCTTGATAAAACTATATTTTAAAACTAATTGGACTCAAACTTCTTTAATGAATCATTCCATTACAGTGAAGGTTCATGATCCAGTCTGATGAGTGTCTCCCTCAGCTCTCCTTGATGTACACATCATTATTACAAAATACGTATTTTTGAGTTGCAAAACATTCAAGATTATCATCAAGTCTTTTATTAAAAAAAAAAAAAAAAACTGTCCAATTAACTGGTGCATTCTGGTGTCCAGACACAAGTTAAAGGGAAAATTCTTTTAGACAGCACACATGCTGGAGTTCTGACATAGAGATATTTCAGAAATGAAGGAAGGCTAAGTCTGAAAAAAAAAAATAAAATCACTGGTGACTTATCTAAAACTCTTTTCATACCTACCTGCTTGCATTACTTAAGTGAAGGTACGCAGCACTAGCAGAAGTCTTTTCATCTACAGAAATGCTTTGTTTGGTTAGAAGAACATTAAATATTGAACAGACACAGTAAGAGAAGAATGCTACTCAGAGCCATTCAGCAAGAAAAAGAGACTTCTGTTATCTGACCTAATGCAACCACTTGCTTAAAGGCACTGCCTGTACATACTTTACCTGAACTATGACTGTAAGTGAGGACAGAGTAAGGCTAGCCTAAGTCAATAGTATTTCAATGTCTGGAGTAGTTTTCTGCTTGGAAGATTGTGTTTTGCCATAGACCTGTTGTAAGGTCACTTTAAGCTCAATTTCTAAATTACTTCTACTTTCTTAATTAAACAGAGATCAGCAGCAGCTAGAAGCATTATGCCTCATTCAGACTATGAGCAGACAGCTGTAACAAAAAGCAGGAAAAAGAAAGATGAGGTGCTTGCACACAGCTGTGATCATAGAATCATTAAGGTTGACAAAGGCTGCTAAGATCAACTAGGCCAGATGTCAACCTACCACCAATACTGCCCACCAAATCACTGTACCTATCCTTTCCTTAAATACTTCCAGGGACAGTGACTCCACCACCTCCCTGGGCAGCCCACTCAAGTGCCTGTCCACTCTTCTGGAGTCACCTCCTTTCAAGCAGTTGTGGAGGGGAATAAATTTTCCCCAAGCCTCTTCTTCTTCCGACTGAACAATCCCAGTTCCCTCAGCTGCTCCCCATCAGACTTGTGCTCCAGACACCTCACAGCTTCACTGCTCTCCTCTGAACATGTTTTGGGGCCTCCATGTCTTCCTTGCAGACAAGGGCCCAGAACTGATCACAGTACTTGAGCAGTGTACAGGAAAATGATCATCTCCCTGCTCCTGCTGGCTGCACTGTTTCTGATAACAAACTAGGATGCTATTTGTCTTCTTAGCTACATGTTCAACTGAGTGTCAATGAACACTTTCAGGGACTTTCAGCCACTCTTCCCTAAGTCTGCAGCGTTGCCTGGGGTTGTGACCAAAGTGCAGAATCCAACACTTGGTCTTGTTGAACTTCCTCTCAGTGGCCTCAGCCCAGCTTTACAGCCTGCCCAGATCTCCCTGAGGGTACAGAGGGATCAACACTTCCCCCCAGCTTGGTGTCTTCTGCGAATTTATAAGGGTCCAACCTAATTCCTTCAGACAAATCATCAATAAAGATATTAAGCAAGATGGGCCTCGATACCAACCCCTGCAAAACACCACGCATAACCAGTACTAGCTGGACTGAACTCCTTTCACCACCACTCTCTGGTACCAGCCATCCAGCCAGTTCTTTACTCAGAAAAGAGTGTACCTGTCCAAGTCATGGGCTGACAGCTTCTACAGGAGAATACTGTGCAAGCTGACATCAAAGGCTTTGCTGAAGTCCAGTTAGTCTACACCAACAGCCTTTCCCTCATCCACCAGGTGGATTACCTGGTCAGAGAAGGAGATGAGACTGGTCAACTGGGTAGGACCATGAAGCCACACTGGCTGGACTTGATCTCCCAGTTGTCCCACACATGCCACATAATCTCACTCAACCCTCCTTGGCACTGAGGTCAGGCTGACAAGCCTGTAGTTGCCCAGGTTCTCCTTATGACCCTTCTTGCAGATGGAAATCATGCTGGCAAGCCTACAGTGCCTTCTAACAATTTCTACCTGAACTGTGGGGGGCTTTATTCTGCTCCCCACTCGACTTCCAGGTTGGGGGGCAGAGTACCCAGATGCTAACTCATCTGACTATTAAAGACAGATGTAAAGCAGCCATTGAGAAGCTAACCTTTCCCTTATCCTCAGTGGGCACATTCCCCACCACATCCAGTAAAGAATGGAGATTCTCATTGGCCCCTAACTGTACATTTGTATACGTATTTTTTCATTGTCCTTTACCAGTGGTCAGTTTAAGCTCAGCCTTTCTGATCTCCCTGCATATAGTAGCAGCTTCCTTGTACTCTCCCTGAGTCACCTGTTCCTTCTTCTACAGGAGGTAAACTCTTCAGTTCCCTGTTTAGCTACAACACCTCATCTTACAGCACAGGGGACAGCCCACTCCTGCATCTTTACAACTTCCTTCTTAAGGTGCACCCGGTCTTCCTGGATTTCTTTGCCCTCCAAGATTGACTCCCAAGGGATGAGATGCTGATGGGATGGTGCAAGCACCTGAATACAGGCAGGATGCAGAATACACTACTGGAAGGAAACTCCTTTTTGATGACTACTTCCACCACATCTACAGCAAGTACACAGACATGCGTGCCCATCTGAGAATGGACCAAGTGCCATCTGTAAGCACCTCTTGCCTTCACAGTGGTGAAGAGGTGACCACAAGACACAAAGCACATGTTCTATGAACCTGGTCTGTCAGCACCTGAAAGGTTACATATCTGTATTAAACAGTACAATGCAGAATATATACTTGAAAGCTAGGTGACATAACCATGATTTCATCTACGGCATCTGTCCATTACAGGAGATTGTGTCATCCCTTATGGGGCCATGTCATCCTAAAATGCTTCTGTGGGAAAGTGCAGCCACACTTCTGTAAGACCAGAGCAACACTGGCTGAATGGAAATACACCTAGACAGGGTACACCCTGCTCAAAAAAAGAAAACAAAAACAAACAAACAAAAAACCAAAGAAAATCGCTAACAACAACCCAACAAAAAAAGCACAATACTTACAGGTACTTCAAGTGAAAGTCACAGGTCAAGCAGATTCCCCAGAAGGTTTACTCAGTTGATAATTCATTGCAGTCTGACATTAAGCAAACTGGAATTATACATACTCCAATCTCAGTAGCTGTGATGCAAGGAACAACTGCATGTGTTACTGAGACATCAGGAGAGCCACAGGAGCCAGCCTGGTGCTGGGACAGCTCTTCAAGGAACAAGTGATCTTGCAGATTATAAACTGGTCTTGCAGAAGATTCATGAATTTCTAACATTCTTATATAAACCTTATTTCAGGAACACTTCTTCTGCCTGTAGAGAAATTAATTTTATTTTTAAAGAGCAAAGTTGTCCTGGAGACTGGGATGAAGAAGCACAAGGTACCTGATAGAAACAAAATCAATTTCTGAAGACAAAGATGGTTTGTTTCCAAGGAGTGGTGAGACAGTGCTGTGGATCTGTGCTGGGTCCTATCCTGAGGTCTGGCAGGCGAGTACTGAGCAAAGATAACCCAGATCCCTATCCTGACTTAAGTCCTGCTGCCAACAGAGTGAGAAAAGCCCCTGGAACTTAGAAGTTCTAGCACTTCTTTTTTTTTTTTTGCTCTGTATCCCTTGGTTCCTGATCTCTGCACAAACTGATGGAGCTGTAGGTGTCCCTGCTCACTGCAGGGGAGTTGGACTAGATGGCCTTTAAGAAGGTCTTTCCAACTCCAATTACCAGGGGAAACTCTGACAGCATTTTGTTACACATAACAATGGAAATAACCACAAAACTAAGGGGCAAAACACTCGATGTTATAATGTGCAGACATTTTCACTACATGAACATAGCAAAGGATGCTATGAATTGATGTTATTGCAAGGTACTGTTCACTTTTTCCAAACTAAAGCCAGATTTTCTGGGTATGTCCCACAGGGTCGGCGTTACACACAACTTTCTGCAGCAGCGATCAGGAAATCTAAAATAGTCCCACTACCAAAAGCCACTGAAGGAGTACGTAAAAGTACGTCTGTGATCCACTTCAACTTTGTAACGACACCACTCTCCTCTGCTGACACTCAGACTCCTAATTAACAAATCACCAACGCAACACAGCCAAAGTTTCCCGCACAGCCGCAGGAGCTGCCGGGCCCACCCCGGGCTGCGGGCACGGCGCTGCGGTTCTCCACAGCCACGAACGCGCCCCGTTCCGCCCGTCCGCCGCGCCGAGCTGGGGGCAGACGGTGCGGGCGCTGCCCGCAGCTTTCCCACTCACCGTGCTCTGCCTTGCCGCCCTCAGAGGAGTGTCGGAGAGCTCCAGTCCGCACCCCTCGCTGCCCCTAACTGCACAGGAGCCCGCCAGCGCCGCAGGCTCCGAAGCCCTCGGGCTCCTCACCTGTCCCCCGCCGCAGCTCCCTCCGCTGCAGCCGCGCCTCCGCACCGCTGCACGCAGGCAGGCACGAAGTGCAAGTTCCGCCCGCTTTATAGAGCGGCCGGCGGGGCGAGACGTGAGGTGGAGGGGGCTCCCCGCCGCGCGGGTACCGGCCCTCTCCGGCCACGCTCGGCGGGAGCGGAGCCCGCGTCTCACCGCCCTCGCGACGCTGCTCCCTCACAGCCGCACCGCACAGCTTCGCACTCCTCGCTCGCTCCTCTTGCCCCAGCCCAGCCTCCCCAGCTCGGGATGGCTGTAGGAAGCCCGCACGCCTTTGCTGCCTGTCTCCCCGTGGTGTGGCATCCCCCCTGCTCCGTGAGCTCTGGTCGTTCCAGCGTCCTCCACTGCCTCTGTTTCCCTCAGCCACTGCCTCTGTTTCCATCTGCGAAGCCATCTCCTGGCCGTGCTGTATGTTCTCCCTCCGTGGCAAAGGACAGAAACGACCCATCTAAAATCTTTGAACGTGACCTTGTTGCTTCCTACCACCGAATGGTATGAATTTCTTGGTGTTTAATGTGAAGCTGAGGCCGGTGAGCTGTTGCTAGCTTCCCAAGCAAGCTCAGGGACAGCATTCAGCCTGCCTGAGGCTGTGCACAAACCCCACCAGATACATGGCTGTAGTTTTTGGCACCTAAAGGGAACGTGCACTTCGAACAGCTTACAGATCTGTCCCAAGAGTAACATTCGTTAAGTAAAAAATGATCACCTAGAGCCGTAAGAGAAGCTGCGAAATTTGTCTGAGATCTTTTTCAGTGGAGCTCAAAGCACTTCTGCCTTGGGGTATACTCAACTTTTACTCTGCAATAATCTCCAGCTACTTCAGATGGCAAAACTGCCAAAGGAAGAAAAGGAGCTGGGTTATGTTTATCTGTAGGAGGACTAAGAGGTCCTACAAATGAAATGTTGTGCCATTTCATAAATTAACCTGGAGACTTTAAAGGTGAGGCAGGATCAGGCCATAGGCAACCTGATCTAGCTGTACATGTCCCTCCTCACTGCAGGGGAGTTGGACTAGATGGCCTTTAAAGGGCCCTTCCAGCACTAAGGATTCCATTATACTGTGATTCTAGTTCCCTCACACAGTTTCTTCATTACTAAACAAGCCTACATCCAGCCAGATGATTAGTTATTTTATTTTATTTTATTTTTTCCTGCAGGGGTATCTGTAAACCCAGTTGAAGGTCCCCACATCGATATAGGATTACTTTACATCATGGATTTTCTCTCTTGCTTCCTCTCCAGAAGCAACCATACATCAAGCATGCCAGGAATGACTTTTTTGTTGTTGTTGTTTCTTGATACTTGATGTTGCCTAAAAATGAACCAACGTGACAGCAAATAAGTCCCAGTACCTGGGATTTTTTTATTATTTTTTTTATTTTTTATTTTTTTGTGACTGGTACACAACAGTTTCTCTTCACTTTAAGTACCACTTTGATGCAACCACACTTTTTATAGATTAGACTCCCAGGGAGTAGGCTATACTGTATTTTCTAGACTGCTTGGAGGTCATCCTCAGCACCAGAAGAGGCTTTAATAAGATACATTTATTCGAACTAAACCGCCTGTGTGCTCTTCATCACAAACTCAGGAATGCAAAAGTGGGTGTTGTTTTTTTTTTTGTTTTGTTTGCTTGTTTTTTGGTGGTTTTTTTTTTGTTTTGTTTTTGTTTTGTTTTTTTAATCCTGAAAAATACATTGCATCAATGACTTCTCACAGCTGCCAGGTACTATGTTTCTGAGGTTATCTGAGGATATAAAATCTTAAAATGTGTCCTAGGGAGAGCAACAAAGAGGGTGAAACAATGAGAGGGTGTGATTTAGGAGGACCAGATGATGTCACTTGACTTGTTCAAACCAGAGAAGACTAAGGGATAACCTCAGTACTCTCCTGATCCCTCATGGGAAGGGGAGGGGAGCACTGAGCTCTGCTCTTTAAAGTGATAGCATCAGGGCCTTGGGGAACAGCATGGAGCTACATCTGAGGAGGATTAGTGGGGGTTAGGGAAAGCTTCTGCCCCAGTGGAGTGCACACAGTCTCAAGCCTGTTGATGTGCAAGAAACATTTGGAAAGTACTATCATCAGAGATTTAGTTTAACTCTTAGCTTGCTTTGTGTGGAGTCAGGAGTTATACTTGATAATGCTCATGCATCTCTTCCAGCTGAAGATATTCTATGATTCTATGATCTTAACTCCTAACCATTTTTGTAAACTGACCATCTCATCTTTTTTCTGCAATGGACTTCTAAATTACTACAAGAAGTCTATGAAATTTCAGACTATATTACTAGTTTAGGACCGTTTGCAAAATCACAAACTGGATGGGATTGGAAAGGACATCTACAGATCATCTGGCCAATCCCCCTCACTCCAGCAGGGCCACCTCAGAACCATGTCTGGATGGTTTTTGGTCCAGATCCCCAAAGTCTAGGTCTCCAAAAAGGGATAATAGACAACCTCTCTGGGCAGCCTGTGCCAGTCCCCTACACAATAAAGAAGTATTTCCTGATTTTCAAACAGAATCTGTTTCTGTTCCATCTGTGATCACTACCTCTTGACCTATTCCTCAGCACCACTGAGAAAAGCCTGACTCCATACCCTTTGCACTCTCCCTTGGGGAATTTGTATGCACTGATATTATCACCCCTGAACAGTCCCAGCTCTCTCAGTCTCACAGGAGATGCTCTCTCACAGGAGAGATGTTCAGGTCCTTTGTCATCTTAATGGCCTTTTGTTGAACTCTATCCAGTAGCTCTATGTCTCTCTTGTACTTGGAAGTAGGAGGGGAAAGGAAGAACTGGACACATCATCCCCACCAATGCAGAGGAGAGGGCATTACATCCCTCAGCCTGCCGTAATCCTTTGCCTAAGGAGCCCATGATACCTTTTGTATTCTTTGTTCAGGAGCAGATTTCTCACTTATGTTCAGCTTGACATCCACTGGGACCCTCAAGTCCTTTGCTACAGTGCCACTTCCCAGATTGGTTACCCCAGCATATGTTGGTGCTTGGGTTCCACATCTACAAGTCTCTAAAATACCTCCAGGTGTGGGGACTCCACCACTTCCTAGGGCATCCTCTTCCAATATTTGACCACTTTCAATGTGAAGAAATTCTTCCTCATATCCTGTCTAAACTCCCCTGGCAAAACTTGAGGCCATTTCCTTGCACGCTGTTGCTCATCACCTGAGAAAAGAGACCAACAGCCTTCTTGCTGCAACCTCCTTTCAGCTAATTGTAGAATGACATGGCAACCTCTCAACATTCTCTTTTCCACACTGAAGAAGCATAGCATGTCTCATTTTCTAGTGCTTTCACTACCTTCATTGCTTTTTTCTGCACAGGTTTGAGCAACTTACTGTCATTCTGATAGTGAGAGCCCCAAAACTGAACACACTGCTCAAGGTGTAGGCTCACCTGTGCCACATACAAAGGGACAGTCACTTTCTTGGTACTGCTGACTACACGATTTCAACTGCAGGTCAGGGTGCTGTTGGTCTTTTTGGACACATGGAAACACTGCTGGTTCATGTTCAGCCTCATGTTTAGCCGGTTATCAACCAGCACCCTGAAACCCTTTCCTTCCAGGCAGATTTCCAGCCACTCTTCCCCAAGCTTACACAAGTGCATGGTGTTGTTGTGACCCCACTGTGCCGTCCAGCACTTAGAGTTGTTGAATGGCATCTGATTTGATTTAGTCTGTCTATCCAGCCAATCCAGATCCCATTGGAGAGCCTTCTTACCCTCAAGCAGATCAACAGTCCGGTCTAACTTAGTATCAGCTGCAAACTCAGTGAGAGTGCACCCAATCCCCTCATTTAGACTGTTGATAAAAATATTAAATAAAACTGGCCCCAAGGCTGGGGAACATTACTGGGTGCCAACTGGATTGAACTCCATTCACTGTGACTCTTTGAGCATTGGCCACCCAGCTGGTTCTTCATGCAGTGAGCTGTACACCTGTATAAGCCATGAGCTGCCAGTTTCTCCAGAATACTGTGGGAAATGGTGCCAGACATACCTCTTGTTACTGAGCTTCCTGAAGTTCCTATCAACAGGTTTCTCTGGCCTGTCTCAGTCCCTCTGGATGGCAGAACAACCTTCTGGTTTATCAGGAGCTTTTTCTGCATCATCTGGTGACCTGCTGAGGAGTCACAAATGAAGAAGAAAAACAGATTTGGACCCACCGTTGATTCCTGGGGAATTCTACTAGTGACTGACCTCCAACTAGACTTTGTGCCACTCACCACCACTCTCTGAGCCCAGCTGTTCAGCCACTTCTTGATACACCTCACTGTTTGCTCATCCAGCCCATACTTAATCAGCTTATCTATGAGGATCTTACAGGAGAGAAGTCAAAGACTACCAACATCCAGGTAAATAATATCTACTGCCCTCCTCACATCCACCAGGCCAGTAATTTCATACACAATTCATTGGTCTAGCATGACTTCCCTGAGGGAATTTATGCTGATTACTCCTGATCACATTACTGTAGTAGCTTATCTGATTCTTGCCTCTAATGATGCTTGTGGACTATCTTACATCATAGAATCATAGAGTTATTTGAGTTAGAAGGGACCTTTAACAGTTATCCAGTCCAACTGCCCTGCAATGAACAGGAACAGGATCACATCCCTAGCCCTGCTGGACACACTTCTTTTGATGTAGCCCAAGATATGGCTGGCTTTCTGGGCTGTGAGGGCACATTACTGACTCACATCCACATTGCCATCCACCAGTACAACCACATTCCTGCAGATATCTATGATATCCCATGGATATTTTTGTGGAATGCCAGTTCTTACAAAAAGCTTACTGCAATAGCGAGCACACACACAGCATCCTGCAGAAGTTTTGACTGCCTTTTGCCATGCTAACTTTCTGCAGAGAGGATGTGTGGATGTTACAATGGTACCTGCAGCAGCTGTCTTCCCTCTCCTGCAAATGCTGTTACATGCAGGGTCTGTAGTGCTGAGTTGTGCAAGGTTCTGCACTCATCTATTTAAAAAGGCTGCTGCCTCCAAGACTGTCATCTTGGCATATAATAAAAGACAACAGGTGAATGCAGTAAACAAATAGGGTAGTTCAAGGCAAAGTAACAGAGAAACTATCAATCATATTCTGTATAATAAGCAACAGTCACAGAGTGCCAGCAGCCTTGATGCTATGTAGGGCTTTCTTAGGCATCACAGGAGATAAGTTTCCAGGAAGCATGTGAAAGAGATTTGCGCCATTCTACTTTTTAAAGTGCTTGACAGGATCGGTCAGGCGCAGGCATGACTAAGAGCTGGATGAACATAAGCCACTAAGACAAACAACATTCCAAGGGCAGGTTCTTCAGCTACTCTTTAACCTTGTTTTTAAAAAACTAAGTTGGGAGAATGTCCTCAGACGTTTGTTTCTTTTTGCATTCAAATTATTTTTTGTTTTCTTTTGTTCTCTGCACCTCACTCACATCGTTAATATTCTTTCTGCACAGTCTGAGATAGGCATGTATGCTGAACACCCACTTTTCAGGAAGATTACTGCTCTTTTTCAGACCTGTTGTGCAAATTATATAAGGTATGGAGGCGGGCTGCACTTGTGCATGGTTCATCAGTTCTGATGCTTAGGCACCCTCACTTGTGTGGTTTCTGTAGCTCTCATGTACACTTTCTTATTGTGCCTCCTGTCCTTGCTTGCATTGTTTTGCCATGCTTATGATAGCCAACAGAAATCACTTACGAGTTTATCACACCAGTTCTGAGAAGAGCACTTTCAGAAAGATAATTAACTTAAAAAAATAAAACAAGTATATATATATAAATGTCACAACCTCCTTGCTTTTGTCTACTTCTAATTATGTACAAAAATCAACTCTTGATATTAAAAAAACAATGTTAACTGTGAAGGAGGGTGGAAAACCAAAGCAGGAAATATTTCAATGCAGCCCAAGGTTTTTTCTAAAATACTGAAGATGTTTGCATATGCCCATGGCATGTTAGACTGTTACACTTCTTTTTATCCCTCTCAAGATCTGTCTACCCGGACCTCTTGTGACATTATGACACAAGGGCTAATTGTTATCTACCAGGGGGAAGTTTTACAGTCAGAATAGCAACACTCATTTTAATTGGCCAAAATGTTCCACTGCACTGATTCTTGACAAACTTCTGTTGAAATACAGGCAGGCAGACAGTAAAATTAAAGAAACACATTTATTTTATGGCAGCCTGCTCAACAAGCTGCTGGAAAACCAGAGCTGGACTGCAGATCTCAAGCCTGGGAGCTGTGTTTTGAGAAGGTGGCTGCAGGGACTGGATTCCTAGCTGTGCAGCAAGGAGTCTGAGCTCAGCAGGGCCTTCTCTGGGCCACACAGGTCTCTGGGAATGAGGAAAGAGCTGCTCCATGCTTTTAAGGGGGGGGGGGGGGGGGGAAGAAAAAAAAAAGAAAGAAAGAAAGAAAAAGGAAAAAAAGAAAATAAATGGAAATATTTTGATCCAAAACACTGCTTTTTTGTGGATTGTGCTTTGTATATGGGACTGTAAATATGATGGTTATCATGCCTATTTGGAGTGCTCACCAGATGCACTGACCAGCTTTAGCCTACACCTCCAAGGTATGATTGAAATATTCAAAAAATACTAAGTAAAACCAAACAGAAAAAATTAAGGCTTTATTAAGTATCTACCTTCACAAAGTCTCAACTCTGCACCGAGTTTAGAATCCAGAATAACATTTTATTACTTTACCAGTTTCTTAGGTAATTTTGCTTTTTATTTATACTTTACATATTATTTTCTAACACTTTCTAATTGCATTGATCAAATCAGGTAAGAGCTCTGAGATGGGCGCTACTGATCTGGCCTGGTATAACTGCTTCTGTTCCAGTGAGTTAATACCAGAGATGGTATTTCTCTCAATTTCTTTCAGGCATGTTTTAATTATCTAGTTGTGACACAGAGGCTTTTTTCTGGAACAAATATGCTCTCTGCAGTGTTTGGTGTATTTTGGCTAATTACTTCAATTAAAAAATTGACTGCGTGTGGGAAGTGCTCACGTGATACTAGCAGGAATAATTGTGATGGATGGGAAGACTAATTAAGAGACTACACTGCACTGAAATGTCCTGTAGCTCAGGCACATCCATTAGTGATTGTGTGTTACACCACTGCCAGACTCTTAAGTGTTCAGCAGATATGTAGGGCAACCCTCTTTTGCTCGTTTTTCTTTTTTGTACATGTATCAGGTGCTGCTAACCCAGTATATGAACTTTCATAGCACTGATACTTTCTCATAAGTGTGTTAATAAAATCTGAAAATAGATTGTGAAATAATTTACATAGGATGTTCTGAAAGTAATGCCTCCTATTTATCTCCATGGAAACTACGAGAGATGCAAAGAGCATAAGAACATTGGCAGAGCACATTCTCAGCTACAAAGCACTGCAGCCCTCATAAAAATCTGCATCAGAAGAGGTGTTGTTACCACTGCTGCTGAAACATGTCTCCATTGTCTCACTGTTTACATCCTGTGTTTGATTTCCATGCTTGTTTAGCAAGTACTGATGAATGCCAGTGGGTGCCACTTTTTCTGCATGGAGGAATTCAGTGACACACCTTTGCTTCATATGCACCTCCATGTCAGACACCACTGTGTCAGTGTAATAGAATATTGTCAAGAAGGTTCAACCTCTGCTGCCATACCACCGATGTCTGCCTTTGCTGTCATGGGGCAACATCATAGAGCAAGAAGCATTATTTTCAGAGCAGCCTTCCTACTTTTAAATATTTTAACATGACAGTGTCAGACATNGATGATCTTGTAGGTCCTTTCCAACCTAATGCATCTATGAATCTATGAATCTATATTGTTAAAGTATGACAGTAGCAAAATAAGTTCTCTGCCATACAGTAAGAACTTACTTATTTCTTTATAGCGATTTTTGGTCACAGTATTTATTTTCTAATCATGACAAAAAGTCACATAAGAGTTCAAGACATTCAACACTACTTCCAATATTAACAGACCTGTTTGAAATTTGTACAAGCCATGATCAATTCCATCTGAAACTTTCATAGAACTGACAAGAAAAAATTGACATTTACAGTTTGATTACAAAAGTGTTGTTTTTTTTTCTCTCTCTTTCCTGAACATATACATAAATATTCTGAACAGGCTAAGTGGTTATTTGTCTCTAACATGGAAGATACAGACTTACTTCTTTCATATGAATCTAACTAAGATACTGGTGAATCAAGGAAACTTTGTTGAACTAGGCCTCATAGCTTGTATATAAACGTGTAGTTGCCACATTTCTTGGTGGGTGAGCCAGGCAGGAGATATCCCCTCACACCTGGCACCGTAATAAACATACCTGCTTTACTACCTCCCATGGGTTATAGAGTTTGATGGATGAAATGCATGATTACTTAAGTTAAAGCAGAAAGTTCTCTGGACCTCTTGTGCACTGCAGGAGTTTCTTAAGGTATTTGGAATTATATACTACAAAAAAATACACTGTGAATTATGCATTAGACAGTGGTGTAGCTGCTATATGACAAAAGAAGCAAGATTCCATTGGACAGAGAATGTTAAGTGCAAGAAGGACACTGAGATTGAATATTTTGAAGAAATCAATTTTAGCTGACCAAAATAGCGATATGCACAGAAGTACTAAGTGAGGAAACCTCCACTTACAGAATGCCTATTTTCACCACAGATAAATGAGGAAAATTTTATTTAAAATTAATTATGAAATTAATTATTTTTCTTCTGTGCATCATACAACCCACTTAGAGCCACCAAAAGCACTATCTCTTAGTGTACTTTGGACACTGGTGTACATATCATCTAGGTCTGCCTGAAGAGCGTGACAACATCACAGTTTTGGTTTGCTCATCATGAGGAGCAACTGGCCCCACACATGCATCACCGATGCAGAAAGGGTCACTTGAGTTTTTCTTCTGGTAAACATTCAATTGAGAATGTAATCAGAAAAGGACTCCAGGCCAGAAAGCTTGTAACTTCTTTTTCCAATCACGTCAGTTAATCTGATAAAAGACTTCTTATAAACTCTATTTTGATGATATGTGAAAGGACACACAATGATCTGTGCAATGGGAATGGAAAAACAACACAGGATTCACCCCAGAGAAAGTAGAATTCTTTGTAATTGAAGGTCAATGAAAGATAGGTAGTTCCACATAAGGAGCCAGACAGTTGTATGCTTTTCCCCAGGAGAAGACCAGCCCGGGCACAGTGCTAACCCTTGGGCTACTGGATACTCGGGGCGGGATTTAAGCTTTCAAATGCAGCTTAGGCACTTCAGGATAGGATTTTAGCTGAGGCTGTCAGTGTAGCTAACAAAGGCAGTCACTGAAAAACTTCAATCCTGAAAAATCTTCACTCCTGAATTCTTTGCTGTACTTTACAAGTACTCTACCCCGGAGCAGTTTGCAAATGTTTCTGCAGTAATATTTACCATTGCACAACACACTAACACAAGAAATTGCATAAGCTCATCACTGTCATTTTTCCCTTCCTGTTTTCCCCTCACTAATGTTCTGTTGGCTAAATTAGGAAACTCCTATTACTTAGTGTTTACCTTTCTTCTTCATGGATTGTTCTCCATGGCTGCAATTTGTTGTTGTAATGTTTCCAATTCTGTCCTTGAACACACTGTGACCCTAACAATACTAGCGAGTGAGCTACTTAATACATTAGCTTAATACAACCAAATGGAAATTGCTGTCCACTTTCAGACAAGAGAGGTAATGAACAATAATAAACATTACTGTAATGGTTAGCATTTCACCTCTTATGTGGACCCTTTGGTTTTACCAATCTTGTTAGAACTACTATCCTTAAAAAATTAATTTTTAACCTGTTTAGAACACTTTGTTCCTGGGAAAACACAAACGAGGGGGATTAAATTCTATCTGCACTCTACTTTTCTTCTTGGTGATCAGTAATTATATTGTCACTCATGGTGCTATTCATTGCATTTAGCTGAATGGAAATGAGGAAAAACATGACATTTCTCCGTGCACTGGAATCTAGCTTTACACAGCATCATACATCTGTGAGATACGGGAGTAAACAAAGCATGGAGAAGTTGTATTTAGATCAAAAGATATTTTCTTCCTCAAACAACGGTGTAAAATATTTATATTAAGGATGGCAATGGGTTCAACGCCCAATTTAGGTGAGTAGCACACAGATGTTCTGTCTTTTCCAAGCCCACCTGTCAAACAGCCAAGTATTGCTTCTGAACATGGTCCCATACAATGTCCAGCCAGTAACTTGTTTCTTCTTCTCTTAGCTATTTCATGAACAATCTGAGCTATCTCTGAAAGGGCACAGATTTAAAATTCTGCAAAATAACCATCCTCTGGTAATAATACACCTGTCAGCAAACTGTCTTTGCAAATATAAGGAGACTTACATCCTTCTGTGCATCTACTTATGTCAAGCATCTAACTCACCAGTGGTTGGTATGTCTATCTTTAAAATGAAGTATTTCTTCTGGACCAAATTTCACTGCCAATAAATACACATTCATAATTCTTAACTGGAATTTGTATGCCATATCACAACCATCCAATGCAAAAAAGTGTCATCCAAATGCAGTGTTTTTACTAAAACAGAACAGAACACCAAAACTGCATGTTTTTGGCAGAGTGGCATAGCAATGAATCTGTGTCACTAACATATTCTCTACAACTTTATTTCAAAAGTTCTCATTTCCTCAAGTCATAAATTAACTTCATTTGGTGTAGAACGTGACAAGTGAAGGTAGCTAAGTTTGGAGAGGATTGAGTCATTCTACAAAAAGAGAAACTTCCTCTTGTATTCCTTGAAGAATCATCTACATCCAAGTGGAAGTTCTTTGAAACCAGAGTGATTCTGCAAAACTTTGAACTGTATCTCATGCAATACATGCTTAGGCAGAAATTTTCTTATCTATATTCACATCAGTATCGCAGTGTAATCTAACACTGCATGAAGTGTTTGCTTCCACTTTAAATGTCAGTTGCCATAAATACAGTACATTGCAGATGAGCTGTGCAGAGCTTTTAACACTGACCTGTCTTTTGACATTAACTGGTACATAATAAATGCTTTTGGGAGGTTATTTTCTCTTGTCAGGGTCACTGTGACTTACATTACAAAATAACAAAAAATACCAGAAAAACACCAAATCCCCTTGGCAACAGAATGTTTTCTTCCTTTTCACAAGGTGTTGGCAAACTGAAATGCAGTACACTTTTGCAATTTAATGTAAGCATATAATATTGATATTTAAATCTTTATTGATTGATGTAAAAAAACAGCAGATATGAAAAAGATCAGCACATCTAAGTACTTACATTTTTAAACCTGAAAAAGGAACACAGAGAAAACTGAGAACAAAAATTACTCTTTGCATCAGTTTACTGCTGCAGAACTGCCATGGAAAATTCAGCAGGTGTTCAAAGCTGATACTTGGTGTAATTTTCTCTTATACATGAGGCTTGGTTATTGCTTTTCAAAAGCATGCAAAATAAAGGTTTCAACTTCTCATAGAAAAATGGCCAATGTTATGCCCTGCTGAACAGCCATAAATTGCATAAACTTGCAGTTGTCCATTGCAACCCTTGCTGATGTTAGAATGAAGACTTAGTGAAACAATTAAGGGCAACATTGCTTGAATTTCCTACAAACTTGTTTCATAAGATTGTGCTTTAAAAATACTTTGGGGAAACAAAAAAAGTCACCAAATTTTTGGAGGTTACAATTGAAAAAAAAAGGAACAACCTCTCCTGCTCTCTGATTGATTAGCAGCGAAAGAGAGTTAAGGATCCCTCCTTGCAGGCTCTCACTGTCAATGGGAGCTGCAAATGCTGCTGACTATGCTCATACTTACACCGCAGGTTACATATTAAAATTGTGGGGTATGTTTTCTGGGATCTTTCACTGTTGAGAAACTGTACTATCAAGTAGGATTTTGTCACAGTGATGTAATATGTATGTAACATGTATTTTCAGTCAATATGATTTCCTAACTTAAAATGCCTAGCTGCATACAGAACTAAAGAAAGCCTTGTTTTTATTGTGCCAAGACAGATTTTTCATACACTTCAAATTTGTACTGGATGCCGTTCTCTTCCTGAATACCAGTAGGGACACCTGGGTATCTGGAGAGGGGAGAAGTAAAAAAACAAAGCATAAAAAGTAGAAAATAATATAATTATAAATCATCAGTAATTTACCCAAGGTAAAGAGATGAAAATAGCATCCTTATCAGAGGAATGCTAACTATAAACTATTTTTGGGAATCTCATTAACTACTATCAGCAACATTTATGCACATCTTTTTAAACTGAAAAAGTAGACTATGACGAAAAAGATGAAAAAGACAACAAGCATTTTGATTGAATCCTCCCACATTACTTAAAATGTCTGTAAAGGCAGAAGTGACGCATTTTTTTTTTTGTTTTGCTTTTGATTACATGGTTTAGAGGAAATGATATATTAAATGCTTCTTACAAGTATACATAGGTGATTGTTAACTACTGCAAAGTGTTCCCCTCTATTTCAGTTACTAAAACAATTTTTTATTAATAGATACTCCTAAAATCACTTCAGTTCCCTGTGACAGAGTAAGAACTTTGTATGAGTAATGTTGACATTAAGGGAGCAAGGAATTTTAAACTTTTCTTCCTAGGTCAGCATCTGTTAGTTTTCATTTCAGCGGGGGGAATTATCTGCTATATTACATAAAGACTGAATTCTGATTTCTTTTCATTGACCAAAACCAATGTATACCTGGGAAACAACCCAGAGAAAGATGGGGATTTTGGTGTCAGAAATGAGGATATTACACTAGGCTTGTGTTAGGGCACAGAACACTTCGGAATTTGTTTAAGTTGAAAAATGCAACTAACTTTCCCCACTCATTTGCTCTGTCTGGGCCACATTCTTCTGCACTGCCTCCACTTATTCTCTACAACCCCAATGCTAACCCATTCCTGCACCCTAGGTTGTGGACAGAGAGCCCATCTTGTCACACTTTCTCTTTACTGCAGGTCTGTAATTAGCTGGAAACCAAAACGGAAGCAGAAAGACAGAGTTCCTTTCCTGCTCATTCTTGAGGCATTCATTTGTATTTTTGCCAACTCCCAACTTCCTCTAATCTTGTAAGAGAAGGCATAAAGCATGTCTGGAATGTGACAAAGAGAATGTAAAAGTAATATAGTGAAAAGCAGCAATCTTCCATCTCTAACTCAAACAGAATGTGGCTTTAGCAGGATCCTTACACATTTGAATTATTAGGCCACCCTTCAGAACACAGTATTATTATACATTCTGATACTTACTCTGTGAGAAGTTTGAAGGCTTTGTAGTCAATTTCTGGAAAAAATGTGTCACTTTCAAATTCACGCAAAATCCTTGTCACAAATAGTCGATGATTAATGGGCTTCTCCATTGCTGCCTTTAAAAATAAAGTAAACGAGGTTGAATTGTTCTGGGTAGAACACCTGGACTATTCATGAAGTATTATTCATGTTTAATGAAATTTTTAATAACCTTGTGTTAAAACACTGTTTGAAACCTGTAAGACAATACTAAGTTTCATGGCTTCCTGAATGAAAAAGTTTAAAAAGACAACTTCTATGTGAGATCGTTACTAACAAACACACAAACTAATGAGTTAAAAATGATGTACTGGTGCCTGGTTACAATATATGTGTTGAAGTGCTTTACTGCTGCTTCTCCCATTCCCCCAAGTTGGCAATGAGCAACACGTTAAAAATGATTCACCATGATAATACATTAGGTATTACTTTGACAAGTAGAGGAACTAAGTAATTTTAAACTTAATCCAATAAAATTAATTGCTAGCTATGCTGAGAAATTGGTTCCTAGAAAAGCAGCTCTATTTCTAGAGAATACCTTAAAACAAAAGTTACAGCATAACAGTATCTATCTGCATTGAACTAGTGTTCATCAAGTTTCTTTAAAGGGCCAGCTGTTGAAACACACATCTGCAGAATAACGGAAGAATAATTTCCTTCACAAAGAAATACACAATACTGTGTTCTGCTTACTGAGATACTGATGCTTTGTAGTAGAGGGATAAATCAATTTTTCACTCAAGTCAATAGGAACTCTCCTAGTGCTTCAGTTAAGGCCTCTGCATTAGCAGACAAGAATGTATGAGAGTGTCTGACCACAGCTGCTGTAAAGAGAGCTGAGCTTAGCAAGAAGGGGATGGGATGGTGGCCTCTACACTACAGAAAACATTACATCAGTTGAATAGCTCAACATGCTGTCAGACTGCTTGTCCCCCAGCCTGCAGAAAAAGTGCAAATGCCTTCCTCTGTCAGCCTTACCAGCTCTGGAGTCTGTATGTATACACAGCTCAGCCTTATGTAGAGTGTAAGAATTAAATACTTAACAAAAAGAACTTGGAGAAAAGCACTGGGCTTCAGGTGATTACAACCTACACACTCCTTCCCAGTGGACAGAAAGTGGCATGATGCCCAGCATCATGATGTTATTACAGCATATCATAGAGGGTACAGAGAAGCATATTTAAAACACAATTTGACTGTGTATTCTGATTGCTACACTCTGTTAAGCATAATTTTCACTTGCAGTCCAATTTAAGAACATTGCTGCATCGATTCACAGGCTGACATACCATGCTGGCCTTAGCCTGTCCCTCTGGTCCTGTCCAGTTGCCAGGGCTATGCCTGGCCCTAGCTACCTTCATGGCCTTTACTTTCTGAAGACCTGCCTCACCACTGTGAGCCCTTTCACTGGTGAAGCTGTGCTGTGCTGTCCAGGATATTGCTTCTAGGTCCCAGCATCCCATCCTTCTGGATGGAGCTGGTCCTTTCAGTTCCCTGACAGCACTTTCAGAAAACTTACATAAGTAGGTTTTGTATTAAACATGAAATGTTCCACGTGTGGAGTCTCTAAATGAAACTGCTCAGAGAGGACTATACACTGACATCTACTCTGCAAAATACTACTATGCATTCATGGACACTTGCAGGCAGTGCTTTATGACAACTCTGGAATTTCTAAGAAGATTATGGCACTTCTTCACTAACGTTCTCTCATTATTCACTCCAGTCTTGCCCAGCATACTCTAATTTTTATTTTTATTTTTTTTTCTGTAGAGAATATAAATTAAGAGGATGCACAGTGCTATCTGATAGAATTTCAACATACTTGCTCTGAGCTTAATGATGTGATTCTGTACTATGCACATTTATTCTAAGGAATGCATTGTTGTGAATATTACTTCATTTTAATATAATATATAGTGTAAGTAATCTTGACTATTTAGACAGAATGTGGAATAACTAATATATAATGCTACTGATCAGGCAACACTGTGGTAAGCTAACATGATATTCCACAGACAATTTCCAGTAGTTAGATCGGTACTAGCAAAATTCTGGACACTGCAGTAATAAAAAGCTACATTTCAGGGAGGACTTGTCAGAAGTAGTTGTATCAGGGTAATGGGAGATTTTTAAAGCAAAAGGACGACATCTCTGAGCTTGTGGTCGAAAAATCTGCACCTTCACCACATGTTCATTAATGTTCCTTACTCCATTGCTACGCTGGGTCTCAACAATATCCTTGGCATGATTTTCATTTATTGAGCTTTCCTCCCATAATCCACTCAGTTGTCTTATGATCGTATCTGTACCTGTACTTGGAGCTGCATAGGTGTTTGCTCCCCACATAAGGGTATTTGCTTCATAGCAGCTACCAAACCTTTTAAGATTTACATCTTGATGAAACAGGGAAAAGAAAAGCTGGCTGCAGTTCATCTTAGAGCACAGGCTTTTAAAGCTATAGCTTCTGATCTGTTTTCTTCAGAAACACCAGAAAATTCATCCAACAGAGATGACATTCCAAAAGAAAGGGAGGACAGGACTGCTGAGGTGTCAAGACCAGTTCTCTTGTCCCAGGAAGTCACCCCATAAGTGAACCAGCCCTGTTACTCACATATGCCTTCACAGACCCATGAAAAGATATTAGCATCCCCTTGTCTTTTTGGTCTTTTCTAAGTAACCATCAATACACTTGTCTCTGAATCATACATCAAGAAGGAGATGACCTAGGAATTATATTCCCCATAATTTCCAGCTTTATTGGGCAGCCTGCCATACAAGATTAATCTACGTCTGTACTTAAAGGATGACTGCCCTGAATTAGTTGTCTTTGTAGAACACAGGTTAAAATAACCCTAAATCTCTGCAACAAATAGCTGCACATTACAAGCAGTTTCAGAAATACTATAGAGAAAATTAATCTTTTAGAGGTTTAATCACCGAACCACTGCAAATCAGACAGCATAGCAACCAATTTCTGTAGAAGGAACCAATTAAATTCAGTCATTCAAAGATTTGCAGGTTTTAGAAGGATGCACGCATACTGTCTTCCAATTTTCCTGATTACATAAGTAAAACGAAGTAGCTGTGCAAAGGAGCACTTCTTCTTGAAGTGTCTTTCTGCTGCTAGACAACATCACTGCCAACCCAAACAAAATGCCAGAACAATATAAAAGAGAAAAAAATCAAAAGAAACATTCTGTCCACTTTTCTTCTGTTTTTCAACACTTGAAGTGCATTCTGAAGCCACAAGAGTATTAAAGTATTTATTTTACACATTAAAAAAACAAAATCACAGCTAAAGATCACCCAAAGCTTTAGGTCTTACGTAGGTAACAGGACTTATCAAAGTTAAGCCTTCTCAATTAGAAGAGTGACCAAGATGACTGTGAGAATCAGCACTTTCAAAAACCCTTCCTGTCCGTGCTCCCAGGGCTTGGCTGAGTGAGGTAATTCCCCTTCCTTTCTGAGCTGCTAGGGCTAAACCTGGTGAAGGATGGAAAGCTGTGGTAGCTCCCATCACCAGTTCCCTGCAAGGAACAAGATCAGTGCAATAAAAATGCTGTATGACCTTTACTGAAAAGACTACCCACTGTGACCCTGTGGAAACAGATAAGCTTTAAGAAGTGGACTTGTAGGGTCCATGGTTAGAACAAAGCCTTTCAAAACTTTCCCTCTATAACCTCAGCAAGTACCTTTGAAAAGAGACTTAAAAAGCAACTCTTTCCAGAGCTACTAGATTACTTCTTCCCATATAAATGAGAAATCAAAGTTTGCTCACAACAACAAACAAGCAAAGAATGACAGGAATACCACACCTTTCTTCCCACTGTTAAGAATTCTCTGAGTTTACATAGTTCATTGTGTGTAATGGAAAAGCTGGATGTGTCCCTCTCATGTCTGAGAAAGCATAAAGTTGCTAAACTAAAGAAATCCACTAGTCTACTGCTAACATTGTAATTTAGCTTCCTATGATTTTATTTGTAACTAGGTAAGAAAAAGAAGCACTGACAGGAGGCATAGCCACATTACTCAAGGACATATTCTTACAAAACACACATTTCTATAGAAGGATAGCACCATCAGTTGTAATGCTGTAAGCCTGTCACTTTTATACAAAAGCTATGTTATGCAACTGTAGTAAGATCGCTATAAGCCTTTCTCAAACAGATTAATAAGAATAGAGTAAAACAATCTTAGAATTGCCACCTTGTTCAAATATATATGAGAAAATTCTTCCACGAAAAAGCATTCACTGGTATTACAATAACCAACAGTAACATTTGTTTACATACTGGGAAGACAGCAATCTTTGGAAACAAGACCGCTCAGGACTATGTACACCTGCACAATTAAGTGATATATCATGAATTTGGTGGAACAGGGAAAGGAAGTACAGACAGTACAACCACTCTGCTTCCTTCAGATTACCTACATCATCACAGCCAGAAGTGATTCTCTCCATAGACCAGGACAACTATGCCAATCACTCAGTCTGAAGATACAGAATTTAGTTTCCAGACAAAGACATTTTTGAGATGCTGTCGTTTACCTGCAGCTTAGTAGTAATACACTTCACACAGTGTAACCAGGTTTCAAAAATGTTAACAGGACTGAGCCAGACTAGTTAAGTTCGAAAGAGAACAAAGAAGCCAATGCAGTTAGTACACTGCTTTTCATACTGGTACTCATAAGATGAGAGAAATCTTTCAGGCCTGTAGTGCGATGCCCTCCATGTCAATGGCTTCAGAAAACTCAGAGAAGCTTGCTCTTTACAGCAAGTTCTTGGACAGCAGTGCTACACAGGAACAATGGCACTGGAACCTGCAGAGTACAGTACATTAGCATAGAAAAACACATTACCTACACAGCTCCCTTGTAAGTGGTTCTCAGACCTTGTTCACATCTGTGGCTGAACATAACACTTCAAAACCAAATGAAAATGCATACATGTCAGCCTCTGTTTCAGCAGCTACCCAGTTTAAAAGCACTGTTTTACATGTGGTTAAGGCTATAAAATCAGTATATTTAGGATTAGTATATTTAGGTTTGTAAAAAATTCAGACACATTAAAATGTAATCTTTAAAATGTGTATTTTCTCAGAATCACAGAATTGCAGGGGCTGGACAGGACCTCAAGAGATTACTGAGTCTAACTCCCTGCTAAAGCAGATTACCCATAATAGATCACATAGATAATCCTGCAGACAGGTCCTGAGTATCTCTGTAGAAGGAGACTCCGTAAAATTAAGTATAGTAGTGTTAGTTAATAAAGTTTTGGCAGGTAATAAAGTTTTGGTAGGCATGAAAAAAGTCACAAACTAGCAACTCAAATTACTGTTTTTCTCTCTTGAAGGAGCGATCTTTATGCTACAGTGAAGATTTGAAGCTTAGTAAATTTGGCATACGCAACTCAGGGCATTCAAAACCCACTGGAACTTAATTAAGAAGTTCTGTTTAAAAGGGTAATTAATCATCTGCAAGAGACTTGCTGCACTACATACAAGTAGCAACTTAATCATTCAGCAGTTTTGAAGAATTAAAGGGGATAGATTACCAAAAACAGTATGTCAAATACTAATACATAAGGAAGACACTTCAGCATGGATATTAGACAAAACTTTCCCTTGGAGACTACTGGAAATTTAATTTTCCAGCTTAAGCCTCTTTGTTGAATAATTTACCCAAATATGATTTGTCAGCATCATTTACTGCCCAGCTTAGCTATTAACTCAAAAGTAAAAATAACAAAACTTCATATGAAAGGACTTTTTGTTCTGTTCCAAAATGACAAGTTCTCAAAATTTTATATATGAATACTATTCTGTACTTCAGCAATGTGACCTTGAGCATCACTGCTTCTGAAGCACAGAGAAAGCAAGAAGTTGAGTAGGAATGTATAAATCACAAAAGATGATTTTAAACATTCAAGATGCAGTAGAAAAACCTGTCTTGCTAAGGGGAAAGCTGGTTTGACACACAGCCCATTTTGGTTTTACTGAAGAGGCTTTAGTTATGACATTTTTTCCCTCTTTTTTTCTTTTTTCTCTTTTTTTCCTTAAGTTTTGTTACTAGTTTTTCTTCTGCTGGTAGGTTCATTCTTAGTGATTCGTGTTCGGTTATCTCCATAATGCAAGATTCACACGGAACACTTAGAAACTACCACATACAAGAACATTCCTTGCAAAGAAGTAAGTCTACGCACATTTTATTTTTCTAAAAAAGCCCGTTTAATACCTGGAGATATTCTGGACTTAGAGTTCCTATTTGTCATGGTTTTGGTAGGGATAGAATTACTTTCCTTTGTAGAGGCTCAGAAGATGCTGTCTTTTGGATTTTTGATCAAAACAGTGGTGACTGTACACCAGTGTTTTGGCTGTTGCAGAGCAGTGCAAGACAAGTCTTTTTCATCTTCTCACTCTGCTCTAACAGCAAGGAGCTGAGAGCACACAAGGAGTTGTGAAGGGACAGAACTAGGACCCAAACTGACCAAAGAGATGTCTGCATCATCATGCTCAGCAATAGAAGCTGGGACAAAAGAGAAAAGGGGTGGATGTTTGGAGTGACAGTGTTAGTCTTCCCAAGAAACCATTACATGTAATGAGCTCTGTTTGCCTGGCAGCAGCTGAACATCTGCCTGTCGATGGGAAAGAGCAAGTGAGTTCCTTCTTTGCTTTGCTTGCATAGGCAACTTTTGCTTTATCTAGTCCCTGTCTCAACCAATGAGCTCTTGCACTTTTACATTTATTATAATTCTTCTCCATCCCACCTGGGGAGAGCGAGTGAGTGGTTAAGGAGTGCTGTGCTGCCTGAAAGGGTTAAGTCACACTATTCCTGCTAAAATCCAAATGTTGTTCTAAACAAATATTAAACACTCTTGTTTAAATTCAATTTAAAAAGACTGATGGCGTTGAGCAGATTTATTAGTCTCTCCACGCTGCACTATTATTCAGAGTTAAAACCAAGACCTGAAGCTCTCCATTAACAGACAATTAAAAAACATTACTTCCACGCAGAGTGCATCCATATCAGCATCTCTGCTCAGAAAATAAATGTGGTTTTGAAAACAATCCTCTAATTGTCCCCACTTACCATGCTTTGGTTGCACTGGGGAGCAGTCTTGGTGTTAATGAACTAAACTTCTTGGAGATGAAACCAAGACACAAAGTCTGCCTATGTGATATGCTCCAACTGCTAATAGAGGCCCAGGGGACAATAAGTGAGTCACTACTGCAAGCTGGCAACACACAAGCACTCAGGAGCCAGCAGAAGTCTCTCAAAACATTGAGTGCTCATGCAAAACCAAAGATGCTTCTTAAGCCACGCAACATCTTTGTAATTGCTATGACCTCCTGGCCCTTGCTGGGCTGTCACACTCTTCTTTCCTCATCCATCCAATCAGTAGCAACATCAGCTCCTTCTGGAAAATCCAGTATGGTATCACACTGAGATCTAAGGAAATTAAATCTGTAAACTTATGCTGTGAGAAGTCCGAAAGCTTCACTGGAGGCAATATTATACCTTGTGTCTGTATAAGGAGATTAAAAATCCAGTGAAGCGACCAGTGCCAAGCCAAATTTAAAAAGATGGTTTGTGCTGAGCAAGATCTCAGACAACAAGTCACATCAAAAGCTCTCAGAATTACAGAATTGTAGGGGTTGGAAGGGACCTCTGGGACCTATTCCAACCACCCCTACTGAAGCAGGTTCCCATACAGATGGTTGCACAGGAAAGCAGGTAGGCGCATTTTGAATATCTCCAGAGAATGAAACTCCACAGCCTCTCCAGGCAACCTGTTCCAGTGTTCTCTCACTCTCAAAGTAAAGAAGCTTTTATTCATGTTTGTATGGAATTTCCTGTGTCTAGGTTTTGCCCATTACCCCTTGTTCTGTCACTGAGCACAGCTGAAAACTGCTTAGCCTGTCATTATCCCTAAAGGCACTCAGAAGTAGAAGGATGTTTGTAAACCATTTCAAAAAATGGAAGACTGCTTTCAATCCTTTTTGCTTTTGCTTCCTAAAACCAACACTACTTGTGTCCCTATTGCCACTAAAATGCATACTATATCTAGCTGTTCTGCTTTCTGTTACAAAGGTCAGTAAGTCCCAGAAGAGACAGTTTCCTTCTGTATCCACCTGAATGGTGATTGGATGCCACTTCCCTAAGTCCAAGACTCCTGTGCCAAGGATAACTGATCAACCAGGGTAGAAAAACTGCAGTGGTGAAGAATCCAAGAATGACACTGTAATGATCTTCCTCAGCCCCAAAGACATCCACAAAAAGCTTATGACAAGCTGTCAAAGGAACCCTACAGGAGAAAATGCAGAAGTATGTGTAAACTTTTCATTCTCTCTTGCAGTAACCCTGACTGGAACATCAATGTATGTTGAGGAATCTGTGAACCACATAATAACTAACCTACAAAGGCCCAGGATTGTGCTGCATTCTGCTACACTGAACACACAGCCTGGTCTGCAGGCCTATGCTGCATGTATTCCTTGTTCAAACGACAGATTCAGTCTGATGACATAGAGGACACTGCAAAAAGCTTCCACTTGTTATCATTGATCATAGTTTCAGTGTACCCCTGCCTTTGTCTAAAAGTGCAGTAAGACATTCCCATGTGAACACCCTTTCTGTTTAACATCAAAAATGATGAGTTCTTCTTGTAAGAAAGTTCTCCAATAGCTTGAATGACCGAAAGTGGTAACCCCCTTATAAAGATAAAAAATCCCTTAAAAAGGCATTTTGCATGTGGATTAGAGGTTTGTTCAATTCTACAAAATTTGGGGTTCCCAGTATCAAAAAGGCATTATGATTACCTACATTATCCTGCCCTTTTTTGAAGTGTCAGCTCTAATAAACAGTACTTAAAATGACACTTTACAGAGTACAGGTATCATTCTTACTGGGACCATAATCCACTGGCTCTTCTTGGTGAAAAACATCTCTCTACAGCACTGTTGTGCAGCAGTACTCAGATGCAAATAGGTTTTATTTAGCAGGCACTACAGTGTTACTTCTGAATAAGAAGGAACAGAAACAAGGTAAAGGATCAGGAATATAAGAGAACTTGGTGGTTGGAGTAGGGAATATCATCTGCAAGAGAGATGTGAAAGGAAAAGCACAGTGCTTTCTGCAGTGCTGTGTCCTCTCTTCATCAAGGCTTGTCCTCAAAAAGCTCCACCTGATCAGAAAGATCTGAACTTTGGGTTAAACACCCAAATTGCTAGAAGCAGAAATGTGATGTTCTCAGTAGTACCTACTTCAAACCACTCCTGTTGCACTTATTCACTGAAGTATGTACAATCACTTTCTTATACTTAATGAACACAACGAGTTCCAAACTTTTGAGGCATTCAAAGCACTAAGATCAAAGCAGTGCTTTAAAAGAAAGTAACCACATTTACGGAATAAAATGATTCAATTCAATTACTGCTTGGTATTTTCACTTCCCACACATCTCTACATGAAATAAAAGAAATACTCCAGCAATCCTTTTTACATCTTTAATATAGGCACTAAAATACTACCTGCAGTTTTGGTAGAGATGTATGGTTTCCATCAAATTTTAATTAAGATCACATTAAGATCATGGATGCAGAAATCTTTACAAAACTGTCAGATTTATCCCTAATGAATTAAGAATTCCTTTGAAATAGCCTGAGTGAATACTTGAAAGAGGGAAAACACCTGAGACTTTGAATTATATTCCTTATACTGATCAGCACAATAATAGGTTGCAAAAGTAGTCCCAAACAAAACTGCTAATTTATAATTTAAATATAAGTGAGTGTTTCAAAAACTGCACAGTTTTCTACAACAGCCAGATAAGAATAATAAAAAAGCAACCCTCTAACACAGAATTTCCTGTATGAATAAACAAAAATAATCACTCTGCAGAACAAGATGAATATGTGGGCAACACACAGGCATAAATGCTCACACTTTGCATCCTGCAGAATTAGAAGTCAAATCTAGACTATTGCTCACTATGTGCTACTATACCCAATCTAAAGAGAATCTGTTTCCAGAAGTAAATTTGCCACTTACTACCAGAAAGCAAGCATTTTAATGGCCAAGAGTGAAGGACAGGTTATTTCTATGATAATACATGAATACAGATTGAGTGCATTTGACATCAAATGCATGCTGGACTTCACAACATACAAAAAGGATTACAAGACACAAGCAAATAAATAATTAAAAGAAAGGTAGAGTAACAATAATCTTTTACAGGCCATTTGCATATGCATCATATTTCTCTTACAACCTTAATGACACCTAACTACCTTGGCTTTTTTTTATTTTTCGCTGAAAATTATACTTCCTAGGATGCAGAGAAGAGATACACAAAAGAAACAATAAGCATAGGCAGGAAGAACTTTGCACTGCATTTTCCTACCAAATATATAAAAAATATTAACAGTTTATGACTTCTTAATCACACATCTAAGACCTACGTGTTAGACAAGAATCGAGTACATTTCCTGTGTACCTGAAATGACTAGAGTGCACAAGAATGTTTTCCATAATTATCAGGAAAAGTATGGTTTACAGTTTCAGAGACTTTTTTTTTTAAATCAGAAGAATGAATGCTTCTCCTGACTCATGTGCAAGGAACTAAGGTTGATGGACATCATCTTTTGCATGCTACTGTTTTGACAGTGCGTGCAAATTATATGTGAAAATAATGAAATCCACTGAGAATTAAATGGCAGACCCTGAACTGTGTCGAGGCTGGAAAGGTGACTTCAGGGTCTCCAGTGTATGGAGGTATGGAGAGCTGGCTAAATCTTGTATGTGTATTAGATGAATATGAGGGGAATGGTTTGGGAGAGAAAGATGGCTTAGAAAGCAGCACAACAAGAAGACTGGTTTTACTGCAGACCTCATTACACAACTAATACCTTACTTAAGAAGAGGAGGATTTGGCATTTGCAGGAAAACTGCTGGTCATACATGGCTTTCTGCAAAGACAGTTCTGAGGATAAAGTGGCATATACTTTTTGGCACATGAACGGACATCAAGAAAAACCTAGACAGTGGGAGCAGTTGGGATGTCTGCTTGCTGGATGGGAAAATGAGTCAGCTCTATGTTCTGTCTTATGTTTATCCCCTTTTATCTTCTCTTATTCCTGACATTATTACTACCTGCTAACTCTCTTAAATTCTGTTTTCTTATGTGCACATCTGCATAAAGCACCACACTCTGGCTGAAAATGTTGGTTTTCTTTGTTCTCACATCCTCTATAGCCAGTTTCCTTTCATGAATCCTAGAATCATAGAATGGCCTGGGTTGAAAAGGACATCAAAGATAACCTAGTTTCAACCCCCCTGCCATGGGCAGGGTCACCAACCACTAGAGCAGGCTGCCCAGAGCCACATCCAGCCTTGCCTTGAATGCCTCCTGGGATGGGGCTTCCACAACCTCTCTGGGCAACCCAGTCCAGTGTGTCACCACTTTCTGAGCAAAAAACTTCCTCCTAATATCTAACCTAAATCTCCCCTGTCTTAGTTTAAAACCATTCCCCCTTGTCCTATCACTATCAACATGTGTAAACAGTCGTTCCCCCTCCTGTTTATACACTCCCTTTATCAGTAAAATAAACAAAACAGTACGAGTTTTGGTGTGAAACCCTAGCAATTTAGATAGTTAAGAAAAGCTCTCAAAAGTGCAATGACTGTATGACACTGCAAGAGCAATATCTGGTTACTTGGACGGATATTTTTAACTTTTTAATCAAAACATTTCTTTCTAAGGCTTGCTCTGTCAATAGATTTTACTAGGTCAAGTGGGGAAAAGGCTTATTCCTGCACTTCCTGTAGTGGAAATTACTTGAGCCATCCTTCTCCCAGTGTAGAAAATATTAATCTAAGAGTACTTTAAATGTACCTTATAAACAGAAGTGCCTCCAACAATCCAAACCATGTCTACTTTACTTTTTAATTCTGGTGAATCCAAAAGAGCTAAGGCATCATCCAGGCTTTTGGAAAGATAATGCGCTCCTTTTGGGGCTTCCCTAGGAAAAACAAAGTTTTATTACTAAATTCGAAGGACAAATTGTCATCATAATAAATGCAATCAAGACATGCGGTGTATTCTGCTGAATTTACAAGTGGCTACATGTTTCGTATTAGTTCATTACACTGAAATGTCTATTACTACTTGATTATGTTAGAATTCTCAACTCACTGTAGAACTGCTTCATCAATCACAATTTAATCCTAACTGTGACTTATGAGACATTATAAATTATTTGATTTTGTTAAATCAAAATTTTAACAAACAATATCTGAAGAATGTAAATGTTCATATAATTAAATGCAAACTTCTACTTGTATTCTAGATCAGTACTTGCAGAACAATCCACAAAACCTTTATCCCCCCAACCCCCACCTTCTGTCCAAAACCCAGTAACAAATTCCAAATCAATAAACTATTTTGAGTGAATATTTTTGTTTAAGAATACTTGGATGATTGTGAGTGATGTATTCAAGAAGACAGCTGTGAAAAAGGACAGACTCTTTTCCTCTTAATGTGAATGGCAGTAAATTAAAAAAAAAAACAGAGATTAAATTCATCAATTTAACAAGGTACTAAATAAATACTAGAGTCTCAAGGTCTACTGACAAGTGTCAAATGATTTATGTGTACAAATAGAACTAGTATTTACTACACAAAGTAATAATTATTTTATGAAGTGATTAAGAAATAAATGAGAAAAAAAATCTATAAAGTAATGATATCACTCAGAACCTNGCTAAGGGATTTGATTTAGTAGCTTAGTGGGTAGGGATGGTGATAGGAGGATGGTTGGACTAGATGATCTTGTAGGTCCTTTCCAACCTAATGCATCTATGAATCTATGAACCAACAGAAGAGATACTTCCTAATTGGAGACAAATCATTAAGAATTACTTTATGAGGTACTGTTACACATATTTTTAAGTTTGGATTTGTTATTTACTATTCATCATACATACTTGAGCTCCCTGCTGAGCACTATATTAATTCTATCTTTCAGAGGACGATTCTTCTCAGGAATGGAGAACCAGGTTTTTTTACCCATTATCAGTGCATTCTGTTTACCTGAATAAGAAAGAAATCATTTATTTAAATGGTATTTCTGCTCTGTACCAGATTTGTTCCAGTTGTTTAGTGACATCTGCTGGACTTCCACTCCCTCATGCGAAATTAATTTCAGCAGTTATCAAAGTACAAGCCTTGGCCCTGATCCTGCAACGAGTCATAGGCACAAAATAAGAGTTTGTGCCCTTAAAGCCCTGGCAGGCAGTCTACACCGAGGCAGTTTAACATACACATGTCAACTCACAGTTGGAAGAAAAAAATATATATCAAAAAAGGCATGTCATTGTCTATTTCACTGATAAGGGCTCTGCTAGTTGTGTAGACAAATTCATCTCCATCACAGAATAGCTCAGGTGGGAGGAGACCTGAAAGCCCACACAGCTCCAACGCCCTGCAATGGGCAGGGTTGCCAGATCACCCATTAGATCAGGCTGCCCAGGGTCCCACTCAACCTGGCTTTGTGTACCTCTAGGGATGGGGGACCCACAGCTCCTCTGGGCAGCTGTGCCAGGGTGCTCCAGGGTGCTGAGCCCTCTGAGTAAAGTGTAAGAACAACTGACGCCAGCAAGAGTTTTTGCAGTGTGAATGGACACTTTTTGTTCAGAATTGACTGTTGTTTGCATGTTCCATCATCCCAGTTACTGGATTACACATAGCTCCCAGATTTATTCAAAGAAAAGAAGAAAAAAAAAGCATTGAATGTTCAATCATGTTTTAGAATTCATCCTTGAGTTATTTCGGACCAAATCCAAACACTCGTAACTCTATTCTCACTCACATGCACTTAGAACAGGGTTATTTGCACTTCCTCTGTGAGAGAGGAGCAGGGGTAATGCAGCAATACTGCATTCTTTGGCAGTAGAAAGTGTGCAGTCAGAACAAGTTGACTGTTTCCAGTTTTTGCATCCTCTTACCCACTCAGTTTCACAGCCCTTTTGAACCTGCTGTAAATGGTTTTATTTCAGCGAGTCTGAACTTTGCAGCAAAGGTCTTGTTGGATCTGAATGCTATTGCTATGTATTACCAGCACAGCTGCATGTTACTGAATAGGTATAATACACCACATGGGTATGGCTGCACGCTAGGAGCACATTTGGGCTTTTCTGACATGCTGGGATGGCTCAGCCCCTGGCCAGACAAACCAAATTCCAAAGGTCAGGCGGTGTAACAAACGGCCAAAGTTGACCTACAGCAAACAAGCTGACAGATAAGCTAACAGAGGCAGAAAAAAACCTGCTGCTGCTAAATCTGTACAAAAAGCTTCCATCTTTTTGTACTTTCTGACTAAAAACACTCCCTGGACCTTCAAGAAGGCAGGGAGGGAGACCTGTGATAAGTATGAAACACGAGCCATAAAACCAAGAGAGAGCAATAGCTAACTCCAGGTCTGATTTTATTGCAAACACGCAGGCTGGTGAGCTCGGGGAAGACAGAAGGCTGACTCAGAAGCTGCTGAAAAGCAACACTCCCTATCTTTTCTGCAACTGATACCATACGAACTTAGCAAGGTGGCCCACTGCACTGAGAAAAACGTTACCGTCCGCATGGGAGGTGCTGGTCATTCTCTGGAAGTACTTGTACTCATTCCTGTCAAGTAAACAAGCAGAGCGTCAAGGCAAGGCTCAGCAGCGCCGTACATGACCATAGCAGGAAGGGAGAAGCGGGGAGCAGAGGGGAAGCTGCCGGCGCTCGGCCCGGCTGTGCCTGCGGGGAGCACCGCCGGCGGTCACACCGCTTTCCCGCCTTTGCCCTCCCGCCTACAAGTCCCAGCACGCACCGCGCGGATCGCCCCCCTGCCGGCCGGCAGCGCGCCGCGCTGCACGCTGGGACACGTAGTCCGCCGCCCACCCCGGCGG
>VXAB01010396.1:62005-74213 GCA_013399175.1 Odontophorus gujanensis | reverse complement strand
CCCCCGCCGTACCTCAGCGGGGGCCAGGGCAGGCTCCCGTCCTTCCCGATGCCCATGTTCTGACAGACGGCCACGATGGAGTTGAGCGAGCGCACCATGCCCACCTCCTCCGCCGGGCGAACCTCACTCCGCGCTCAGCGGCGACGCCGGGCGGGGCGGGGCCGGGGCGGGACTCCATCCGGCGGCGGAGGCGGTGCCGCTGCCCGGCGCCTCGGCCTGAGCACGCCATGCAGCGCGGGCGGCGGCGGGAGCGGGGCGGTGGGGGGCAGCCGGTGCTGAGCCGCTTCTTCGGCGCGGCGGGGAGTGGCGCTGCCCGGCACACGGTGCGCTGCGGAACGGGGGGGGGGGGCAGGGGGGGGGGGGGGGCCTGGCCCTTGGGGCGCTTTGNCGAGGCCTGGCCCTTGTGCAGGTTTGTCTCTCGGCCTGGGTCCGCCTCTGTGTGAGGCTGAGTTCCCCTGGTGGTGCGACCGGCTCTGAGGGGGAGCTTTGCCGTGGGGGGGCTGCAGGCTCGGTTTCTGAGGCCCTGAGGTCTTGTGTTTTTTCTCAGTAATGTGCTCCAACCGTCAAAGATTACCACGCGAAGTGCGGTGGTGACTTGTCTCATCACGAGGTGGTGTTGGTGTGTGCCACTCAGGAGCCACCCAAGGCCACGGGGTCTCAAGTACTGTGTTCCACACAAGCACTCATGGTGGTGCTGGGCGTTTGCAGCTGGGGTTGTGATTTTAAATTTGGATTAACGTGGTGAGGATATTCTACCACAACCTGTTTCAAAACCTCAGGAAGCCAGGGTGAATAGCCGGCACCTGGCAGGGAGAGGGCTCTGAGCTGAGGAAATCAGGATTTACAAACACTCATTTCAGACATGTGGTAGTGTGGGGTATGACACTATGAGGAAGGTTTGCTCAGCTGTGTGCTGCAGAGTTATCTCTGAGCTGCCTTTTGAAGACGTTGCAGCGGTAGGTGTTTCTTTTCAAGCACAACTGCCAACTTTGTTCTCAGGACACACTGTTTTTCTTCCTCTTGTAGTCTTGCCTTTCATAAACTATGAGCAAAAATGTAGATAGTTAAAATAGCTAAGGATTTTCTGTATGGTAAGTTAATTGTGTTTTGCATTATCTCTTTAGGAAGTCCTCAGGCTTATTATCATCTTTGAAACAGGATAGGAATAAAAGTAATGGAATTTCTTTGATTTATATTTCAGGCTTCTGAAGTTAGCACAAAAAGGAGAACATCAACTGAAAATAATGAACCATGTGAGAAGAAGACCAAGTTACTACAGAGTACTATAGATGACATCTATAATCCAGTGAAGACTCAGAATAAAAGTGAGTTGACCCTAAACAAGCCTTCAAGCATTTATACTCAATTAACAGTTTTTCATTGCCAAACGTAAAATACAAAATAAAAAAAAAATCAGAGTATGATACAGAAGGTGTCTGTTGGGTGTGAGGTGCATCTTTTATATGTCACCATGAACATACTGGCTGTACTGCTGAATCGGAAGCTAGATATTGGAGCCTTGCTCTGAAATGACTCTGCAAACTCCCTTCAACTGACTCAACTTCAGCAGGTTGTTAATTGGTGAAGTCCAAGTGGCCAGGCAGAAATGCTACTACTTTAAATCATTAAGGTTGGAAAAGACCTCTCAGATTCTCTAGTTCAGCTGTCTGCCCATCACCACCATGACCCCTAACCATGTCCCTCAGCACTACAGCCACACGTTTCTTGAAAACCTCCAGGGATGGTGGCTCCACTATTTCCCTGGGCAACCTGTTCCAGTGCTTTACCTCTCTTTCTGAGCCAATGCTTCCTAATCTTTGTTGGTTTAGCAATCTTTTAGACTCACCCTGCTGGTTAACTGACACCATACTTGTGCTGCATCTTGCTTTTAACCAAGATTGTAACAAATAAATGATGCTAGTAAAAAAAAAAAAAAATCAGTTCATATGACGTTTATTACATTTACGCTCCATTTAAAAGAATGAACTTCTACATTCTTTTTAAAGAGGGAATTATATTCAGTGTTGTGGTTTTGATGGTATTAATTATCATTATGGAACACTGTCATCTGTCAACATTTTCTGTAAGAGCTATGCTGAAATATTACTTATCCCAGTATTCTCGGCTAAGTCTGTGGCTTTGCAGTTAACCAGTTCAGAATAAAGAAAACCTATTTCTTTCCTCATATATGAAGAAGGTGATGAATATTAACTTTCTAGAAACTTAACCAAGCTTATTACATACGTAATTCTGTCAGTTGGGCAGAGTGAAGGCAATGGAAGAGAGTAAAGAATACAGAAAATAATCTGACCTAAATGCCTGAGTTCCCTACTGGCTGAGATCATTCTAATAGACGTTCTGTTTTAGAAAATAGTTCACTAACGTTTTTTGTTGTGTATTTTTACTGAAGAAGAACCTCAGACATGTGAAAAGCCCCACATATGTTTACAAACTCTGGACAGACTGAGACAATTCTACAGTGATTCAGACCAGCCATGTAACAGAGTCCAGGAGGACAGTTTTCGGGAGAAACGATCAGTGGTTTTGCAGAAGTGTCCCAGTATTTTTGGGAGAAGCCTGGAACCGAAAAATCCTCCTCTGTCTGGAGACACTGGCCCAAAGGCTGCTCAGAAGGTACGTTGAGCTTTTATCTAGTGTGATGCAGATGACTCTTTTCTGCTTTAAAAAAGCAAACTTTGGCACAAGACTTCTTTTACTTATAACATATTTTACATTCTGTCATTAAATAGTGTGGCACCGTACAACAGATGAGCATTTGTGTGTGGGTGTTACCCCAGAACTCATAGCACAGTGAGCAGAACTGTCTTTAGAGCCATGTTCTTCAGGGATATCATTAAATTGTGCATGGTTTTAGTAGGCAGTGATTAGGCAGCATCAACACTGGCAATGTGTCTTGTAATTATGTGTTAACCTATAGCACTGTATCAACAGTTGTTCATTGTGGTCCTTTACATGGCTTTCATTTTGTTCTGACAGGGGCCATAAAATCCCAACAGGCTGTCTTTGCAAAATGTCATTCAGAACTTTTGCTGAAACGTAGCTTAAAGTAGTTGCATATATCTCTAATATGCCCACGTTTATTTTAATGTGCAGAAGGTACAGATAGTTCCCTTGAGAACTTATTGTAATGATACCCATAGTACATGTCAGTAAGAGTGTAATAGTAGCTTGCTTTTCCTTTAATTACAAAGGAGTTGAGTGAACATTTTGTTCTGGGGAATAAACCTTTAGGTATCTGATATGGTTTTTGGTTTTTGAGGCCATCTTGCTCAGCCTGAAGTACTGAGGTCCTAAAAGACCTATCATTTCTTACTGCATTGTCATTGTGCTGGGGCTCAACTATTCCTAAACAAGGCTTTACATCTGACTCTTTAGAAGGAAAGAGGCTGTATGGAAGGTAGAGCAGATGATTTGACCTTCTGTGTTAAACTGTTATATGAACAGAAGAAGAAAAAGAGGAGTGAAACAAACAACTTGTGGCTAAGGATTGCTGTTGTGATAGTGGATTGAGATTATGCAGGTGCGGTCACATGGAGAATGCAGAAGAGTTCTTCCTTCTCCATGTTCTTTTCTCAAACACTGTCTGACAGATTTTAATTTCTGCTTCATCTACGAGTTTAGTTTGTAAGTACTGTAGTTGTGTGGAGATCAATTATAGATGCTGGAACTATAAAAATAAGTTTTGTACAAGCATGTGTGTGAAACATTCAGGGAAAACATTTTTCCTTTTATCTTTCTTGATTTTCTCTTTAGTAACATTGGAGGCAGTATGTATGCCTGGCATAGATTCACAGTTAAAAATTCAGGTGCTGCAGTAACAGTAGTAGAGGTGTGCATTCTGTGAGCAAGATGTTTCTGCAGAATTGGTTTTCTCTTTGTCTTTGAAAACAGTATGTTAATCCTCCACATGTGAGCTGTTGCAGGATTGCTGTCTGCCTACTCCAGAACAGGTTTCCAATGCACTAATATTGGTGTGCTTTTTGTAGCAGTATTACCACTGCATATTCATATCCTTGGGTGCTTTTAGTCAAACTGCGCCTGAATCAGCTGATCAATTCTGACTACCATTTAGATCTTCTTTCCCAAATCTCAAGCAAGGACAGCTTTAATCAGATGCAGGGAGAGATGCAAGATGTGTGCAAAGGAAAAGTGAATAGCAATTGATTATTGCTTAGGATACTTACTGGACAGTGAGGACTCATGACCTTCTGAGCAAAGCATTACAATCATCTTTCTTTGTATTACGCATAACCAAGCAAGTCTAGGAAAAGGGCTTTGTCTTTGTTTCCTTGGAATGGCTTATCTTAGATATTTGTCCTGCTTTTTTTTTTTTTTTTTCTCTTGGAGTTACAACCTTTAGTCTTTTCCTTCCAGATTCTCTGAACTGCTAAGTTAACTGGCTCAATAGTTCAGCTTCCACATGTGTTTTTACTTTCTATACTTTTTTTGTTGTTGTTTAATGGCCTTTTTTCACAGGCTTTCTTAAAACAATTTTCTCAATTAAATGAGGTGTTCATGTTGCTGTGCTGGTTCACAGCTTGGACCAAAGGCAGCTGAAGACTGAGGATCACAATAGAGATTACAATAGAGTGCTGAGGATTACAGCAGACTTGTAGGCTACGACCATCTGAGACATAGACACAGAGACAAGCTGCTACGACCATCTGAGTTCTAAGTGCAGTTTGGCTTTGTTTAAGCTGAGCTGTGTTGTCTACATCTCAAATGGGTCATCCTTTGATTGTGTACAATTCTGGGAATTTTGCAATTCACAACAAGGCAGCTGAGTGTTCTTTTTTTCTCATTATTCTGTGGGTGTGTTCTTTGTACCTTGCCATGACCCAGTGTGTATGATTTGTACTGTCATTCTTCTGAGCTACAGTGCTCTTGAACATCCAATTGACTTGATTCCTTGTAATCTAGATAAGACAGTTGTTCAAAATTGAAGTTTACCAGTTTTATTTGCGAATACAGAGATGCACATCACAGTCTCATCAATCACATTTTGTGAAATTGTTTGCCATTAAAATGTGTGTGTTGGGATTGTCTTAGTATTTTTTCCCTAGTAAATTTTACTAATACATGATATTTTTATGTAGTTAGAAGGAACTCTACTGTAAATGAAGCTCAACTTATCGGTATTGTTCACTGCACTTACAAAAGGCTGAACCCATCACTTTGTTTACAAAACAGGTCAAAACAAAGTTATAAAGCTGAAGTTGCTCAGCTGGCATTGGCTACATTATGTCAGTGGAGATGATGAACGGCAGAGAGTGGGCTCAAATCCTTAACTGTTAGGTTTTTAGAAACTGTTATGTAGATTTTTCTGTATAAAAATAAATAATTCTGTGATATTTTATAGGCTTGCTTAGTGTAGATTGGAGAAGAAATATGGTTTTGGTGCTTGAGATAGCAAACTGAGGCTTGTACTGAATTGACTTATTTTTTTATTTAGCATAGATTTTGGCAACATTGTTATCTCTGCACTACAGTTTCTGATATCAGAGTTGGAGTGATAAATCTTTTTTGATGATTCTTTTCCATCTTTTATTTTCAGGAGGAGCCAGACTGTGATCTTAGTCAATTTTCTGCGCCTTTTAGAAGTTATGAAAATACTTCAGACATAAATCTCAATAGGAGAACCAAAACCATTTATACTCCACTGGAACTTCAATTCATAGAAATGAAGAAACGCTATAAAGATGCTATTTTATGTGTGGAGTGCGGATATAAATATCGCTTCTTTGGAGAAGATGCAGAGGTAATTTTGTTTTTTTACAGGGTTACAGAAGGATACTTGCACTGTGATAGGGTATTACTAAGTCTGTGGACATTTCCAGAAGGAGGTTTCTTGTGGATGTAATTTTATGGCTGTTTTTAATACTTGAAAACAAGATGAAAAATCTTTGCATGCAGAATTTAAATTAACCATTACACATACTTCTTTTACTATGATCATAGAATTGTGCGTTCCTTCCTACTTCTTAAGAACTGAAGAGATACTGAGGTGCTACAACAGTTACTTGACAGAGAGTTAAAGCTGAAACAGTTCTAGAGGTGAATTCACTACCATGGCACAGATCAAAATCTGCTATTTCAGTTTTGAAGACAGTGAACACAGTGGTGTTGATGAACTGATACTGCCTGGGTGCAGACAAGATCTTAAATGCAAGAAAAGTAGCTTTGTGGAAAAGAGCAGATGCTGTAAATGTGTTCAGTTCCGAAACATATTCAGATGTTGCATTCATTAAATGTCAGTACAATAATCTGACATGTGAAGTCAGTGATACTGCAGCCTCTGTTTGATATGATATGCAAAGATAGTGGACGGTGGAGACACCCCACAGTGTTGGGCTTCTTCCTGTCATGTTTCCATTTTGATAGTGGACTTCTAATTGAAGTTATAGGTTGGTGTTGTCACAGAAATGAACTCCTGTACTGCATTTTGATAATGTTTGTGTTTATGGAAGTTCTGTCATAACTGCAGCTAGTGTAGCTGACCTGAACTACTGTCTGACTCTTTTTCTTGTACTTTGCAGATCGCAGCTAAAGAGCTAAACATTTACTGTCATCAGGATCATAACTTTATGACAGCCAGTATACCAACTCACAGACTGTTTGTCCATGTGCGACGACTTGTAGCAAAAGGACATAAGGTCATATCTGGCTTTTAATTACGTGCTCTACAGGATAGGATAGTACTGAAATAACTTACATTCACTGTCTGGGAGTATTTTTTGAGTTGAGAAGTAGGAAATTCATTATCACGTGTTTCTGCAAGTAGAATGGCGAACTTGCCCTTTGTTGCATTTTCTCTATTGTAGTGAATGCTGTGGAATTCAAGTATATTCAAGCTTTCTCTGCTGTTTTACAAAAAAGTACCTTAATGTTTTCTAGAACAGTTGTTATAGTTACTTTGTAATCCAGCCTTTGCATTTGATAAAGAGGAATATGTATACCCTCTCTATTTCTTTTAATTTCTCACATCCTGTTTTTTTTCATTCTTATCCATGTTTTGTTTTTTCCCCTTCCACCGAGTTATTGATCTCTTTCCCATAACTGAGGCTTTCCTCTTTATACCTCTTTTTTTACTGCTTATCAGAAAAGACCTTGTCCACATTAATTGCAACAGCCATTCTCTTGCAAGTGCTGAACTCTAGCTAAATTGTTTCAGAACAAGTCAAGAAGCACAGGGGCAGAAGTTGTGATGGCAATAAAAGTAGTGCATGAGGAAAAACTTGTTTCATCCTGGGCTCATTAGTAGGATTGATGCTAGCTTCTGCTCTTCTTGTTCACCTTTAATAATGCATTTGCCATTTTCACATCTTTAAAAGATCACAAAATATATTAAAAAATAATTAATAATCAAGGAGCTGATGTTGTTTCTTTTCTCTGTTACCTTAGGTTGGAGTAGTAAAACAAATGGAAACTGCGGCACTGAAGGCTGCTGGTGAAAATAAAAGCTCTCTTTTCAGCCGGAAGCTGACTGCTCTTTATACAAAATCTACGCTTATTGGAGAAGATATCCTTTCTCAATGAATTTATTTTCAGTCTCTTAATATTTGGCGTGTGAGATGCTAATACCATTACTATCACCAGGGTGTAACATAAGTAGTCAGTACCTGACAGGGAATAAAATTTCTTAGATTTTATGTTGTGGTAAAACATCATCCAGGCTTTATAAAAATTTAATCTCCTCAGGGATTTAGGCTTGTTGTAAAACAACTGAGCTTGTGTTTCCTGTAGTTATTTTCAAAGTGTTCTTCCCAAGTCTGTAGTGTCTGAAGGTCTTGTCTTCAACTAGGTGTTAGAACAGATAGAGAACTTATAGCCTTAGTAGTTCAGAAGAGTGTGAAGAAAGAATTGACTAGTGTCAATAATTTAAGTGAAAACAAAGTACTAAAATCAATGGACTCTGAAAAATAAAGCTGTGAAGTTAAATCCTGATTGGGTTAATAAAGAAGATGCAAAAAAATGAAAACAGCTTTTTACCAAGCAGCTTGTTTTCTTAGTTTTTTTTTCATATGGTCTTTATTTTTCCTGTTCTCTTCCTTATTTCTGTTACGATTTTTTTTCTCAAATTTCTCAAATTAATATTTACTAGACAAGAGCTAGAAAGATTGTGAGATTAATGCCCCTGACTTTTAGGATCAGGGAAGCAGATAACAGTCCTGGGAGCTTGCTTGCATACATATAAACTCTTATAATGATTGGCAAACTGAGGAAGGCAGTTTAACCAAACTTTGGTGACTGGTATGCAACACATTTTGAACAAAATGAGCCTAATGCGCATTCTAAGGTATATGCTTTTGTTTAACTTGGGAGTATTGCTTGCTCTTCAGCTGTTTCATATTAGTACTTTGTTCTTTCTGTGAAGTACATTTGTTTTGCAGAGACAAAGCTAAGGTCAGAAATGGAACAGTCCATGTGTGGCATCTAGCTTTAGATGTAACTGCTCTTGATTGGATGGGGAGGCCTGCAGATATAGCTGAGAATGACTCTTTCATTAACTGATGAAATCTACCTCATTTAACTGTGTGAAATATAAAACTAGTGATTTCAGTCCTCATGCTGACAGTCATCTCAAATTCACTATAGTGAAGGAGTCACACTAATAAAAGTGAAATAGACAGTCTAGCAGTAGAGTGCAAAATGTTGTTGAGAAGGACTTAAATCTAGAAAGACCTACAAATAATCCACAAAAGTCTGTACTGTGTTGTTGTTTTTTTTTAATATTTGCTACATGTGAACCCTTTGCTGAAGCTAGATGATTCTGTAGAAGTTGAGGAGGTAACAACAGATGTCCCCGATAACTACCTCCTCTGTATTTGTGAAAATGGAGAAAATGTAAGAAACAGAAAGAAAGGTGACATTGCTATAGGTGTTATGGTAAGTTTCCCTGAGAAATCAGTATTTTAGGCTTTTGTTTTACCATTGTTGTCATCTTATCATCATGATTGTTCTGTATTTTAGACTTTGTTTTGTGACAAAGTCCAGTGTAGCTAAGGTACCATCTTTGTTTGAATTGTGACAGTTTAATGTCCGAAAAATACGGAAAAGATTGTGAATCGATAGCTGGATGTTCCTAATTCTGTTTTTGCTGCCATGCCTCTTGAAAACATAGCTGTGTTTTAACCAAATACAGGAAAATTTCTTCTGATTGTGTTTGCATTTGGATGTCCCACTGCAGCTGGGGAGGAACAGCAAGAGCATGGACTAAGTTGGAAGCTAGCTTCTAAGCTGAGCTGAACTCCATGTACTTTTATTTATGTATATTTGTGTAGTCCTTGATAGTGGTAAAGTTTGAGCAATGATAGACTTAATGATAACAGTGACATCTACATTTTTAAGGTATCATTATGGTTTACTAAGACAAAGCTACTGTAGTCTTTTGAACTTACTGTCATATTCTAGATTTGAAGAACATAATTGCAGTTTTGATCTGTCACTTTCTTTAAGTGTTTGAATGCTATATATTTTTTTTCTACACACCATCAGCTTTCTTCGTGGCTTTACTGAAATGCTCCCTGAAAGTTTAAATACCCAATGCATATGCGTTATTTTATTTGACAGGCAATCCAACCAACTACAGGAGAAGTTGTTTTTGACAGTTTTTGGGATTGTGCATCTCGCTTAGAATTAGAGAGTCGGCTTTTACGCCTGCAGCCAGTTGAACTAATACTTCCATCCAGCTTGTCAGATCAATCTGAAAAGCTCATCAACAGTGTAACCTCTGTGAGGTATGTTCTGTGGGGATTTTGTTGTTGTAGTATTTGATTTTTTTTTCTTGGTTTTGTTTTCAGTTACAGCTAAGCTATTGATGAGGTTCAGATACAGAGTCAAGCACTGATGTATAGCTCTGTAAAGTCTCTTTTCAAAATGACTGTGGTTTGTTGCTAAGTACTCACTCTTTACTTGCGTTTAGACTGCAATTCACGTCTTATGACTGAGCTTCTGAAAGGTTAGCATGCCTAAACATTTGTTGTTTTCATTTAGTCATCTTGGTCCTGCACTCCCAATTGCGTGTTTTGCTGGTTTTATTTCAGAGCTGACGTACCTATCTTCGGGATCTGAAAATAGTTTCTTGTGTCAGTTGTCTTTGTTTGTTATAGTATTAAGATCTCTAAATGGCATGGAACGATTTTTCTACTAATGTAAAACCTTATAAGAAAACCTTTACAACTGGTAATTTATTTTGTTTGTGCTATTGCTCTATCTATTTGAATAGAGACTTGGAAGTATGATAACTGATCATCTATTTATATTTTGAGTTCTCTTGGTGTCAAAAGTAAAGTTGTTTCACGTTTTCAATATTAATTTTACTGTGGCATAAAGCGAGAAGAGGAAATAATTTGGTGGGTAATAGACGAAGGGAATAAATGATTTCTCCAGGTGTACAATGAATACACAGAATCTTTCATATGCAATTTCTTTGAGAAAATAGCCTTTCTTTTATATCTTTTTTCATATTTCCTTTCTCTTTTCCTCCCCTCCTCTCCTCACCACATAACTCTGGTTTGTAGAGAACCCGCTTCGAGTTTGTCATTTCTGTTTTGAGTGAAGTTATCAAAAAGGATATGTTTCCTCTTATAAGTCAATAAAATTGGAACTAAAGAAAGCCAAGCAAAAATGGATGTATTACGTTGGTACAGTTTTGTATAGGAGCAAAGGCAGAAATGTCATCACTTCCCATATGGTAAAGATAGATAAATGCATCACTGTCTCATAGATGGTAACCACCTGGCAAATTGTCAACTCTCTATCTTGACTACCTCACTTAACCTCTGCCCATATCATCATAATGCATTGTCCTTTAATGCTGCAGACAGCTGACTGGCTTAATCAGTCTGCTCCGTAGATATTTGTTTCCCACCTGCTCATGTAATCCTTTATCCCCTTCCACAAGGGGAGAAAGAAGTTGGCGTAGTGTCATGGTTGTACAGTCTGATTTCATGACTGATTTCAGTCATCAAATTGGAACTTGCAAAGATGTTTCTCTATTCAGCTATCAGTCTTTCAAGGATATGGGTGTACTAGGGGTAAGAAAGGAAAAAGAACTGGAAACTTGGAAATCCTTGGAAATCCTATCTCCAGGATCATCAAAAAACGTGGCCTGTGAAAGTGTCATATTCAGTGACATATGTGATGTGCAGCTCGTGTATGAGCTGCAAAGTCATAAGGAGTTGAAAGATCTGCGCTTGACTATAGATGGGCTGAGCAAGCGTTGTCAGTGTGTGTTTCTGCTGAGCAATGGTTTGTTAAGGCTTGGGCAGGCAAGGAGTGCTCTTGCTATCAGGTCTGTATTTCTCAGGAAGTAATAAACATTTTGTAGTTACCAGCAGATGTGCTTTTTAAGTCTCTGTCACATTCATTCTTTCTCTTTTGCAAGTACAAACGTCCCAAATATTTAGAAATGGATCATGATGATTAAAAACCTTTTATTGGTTGTTCCAAGTGTAGTATATTGAGTGTTGAATCTGCAACAAAGCAAAGTTTTGTCATAAACAGACAAAGCAAGTGGATTTTTCAGAAACAATTTCAGTTGTATGCTAAGGTATTTCTGATGCAGAATTTAGAAAACAGTTGTGTTTTTTATCTTTTAATTGCATGCAGCTGACAGTGTTAATGAGTAACTTGTTCATTCCTATTACAAATGAAAAACATCTCCCAGTAGTAGATTTTGTGAGCAGATGTTAGTTTATATCTTTTTTTCCCTTTAATGGTAACTACCAGAAATTTAAAAAGTGTCTCTCCAGTCTAAGTGTCTGTAATTACATGGGAATAGTAAAAATAAAACACTCCTTCAGTGTACTTTGCTAGCCTCACTTCCCAGCATTTTTGTACTTTCTCATGTCAGAGATTTGACCACTAGAGGGCCCTGAAGTATTTAGTTTTAATTTAAGTGGTTCCAATAGCCTCCTTTCCTGTGCTTGGAACTAGACTCCTGTTTTTATACAATTGCTATTATACAAGCAGTAGGGTTTTTTTGTTTGTTTATTTTTTGGCACATGTATAATTTTTTGTTGTGCTTTAGTTTGCAATTTCATTCTTTGCCTGTGTTTTTTCTAGTAACTCCTCATAAGATACATCAGTTAGCTGGGAGAGGTTTAATGGATTAAATTTTTTAGAAGACCTTTCTGACTAAAACTAGGGGAACTGTGATCTTGTATTTCATCAAGGCGCATTTTCT